>JAQMCX010000032.1:6502850-6561989 GCA_029814765.1 Acanthurus leucopareius
ATTATGCAAAGTGTTAGGATACACACAAGAGTTTAACATTTTAGCTTCTGTGTGTGTGTGTGTGTGTGTGTGTGTGTGTGTGTACATGCAAACTGTTTGTCCACGCTTTTCTGTCTTTATACGTGACTCTAAGTGAACCAGGTGGGTGAGGGGGATAAGAGTTTGGAGACTTAATAAAAAAAAAATTTAAAAAAAAAGGGAAAACAGGAAGCAATGTGGATTTTGACTCACATTCTTTAAATATGTGGAACTGAATGGATGGTGTTAATTTTAAGGCCAAATGAGGTAAAGGATAAAAGGATGAAGACTATCTTTTCAGTGTAAGTTTACAGATAGATAGCCAGCAAAGCTTCTACCCTGGAAAGCATAATTTGAAGGCTTTGCTGTGAAATCTTCTATTTCTTCGGACCGGCTCTCTTAGAACTGTTTTACTAACAGCCTGATCCACGCTTCCTGCACCCTTTTGTAAAAGTTACTTCATCATTTTTAAGCCTCACTGGAAAGAGATGGTTTTTAAAAGGCGCTAACTTGTAAAAATAAGAACTGGCTTTGGTTGTATGGGAGTTGGGAATTGTTAGAAGAGAGAGCACAGTGAAACTTTTACAGTTAATCCAGTTGATATCCGTAGTAAAATCATGTGCATGTACTGTAAAAGCTGTTTTTTAAAGATATTTGATATTTCCCATGAAGGAGACTTATTACAGTTAATAGTTTCTGAATATTTTAGATTTTGATCTTTCAGGCGGTGGTGTGTATGTCGGAGTTTTCTCATGTGTGTAAAAGTGTGTGACCAGAACATAAAACGGAGGCAAAGCTGCTCGACATTATTGAACATCTACCAATTAGGATTCTCTGAGAACTTCACCACAGGCTTTGTGCTTTAGCTTAGAAATACTCAATATGGGAAAACGAAAATGAATTACTTTTGTGAGCTTTCACAGTGTTTTAGTGCACATGCCAGCTTTTGCTTAGTGATTAGGGATCTCGAAAATATTTAGGAAGGCCGGCCTAAAGAAACAGCCAAGGAGACGTTCTCATACCTTACTTAACCAAGTGTGAAATAGCTTTGGCTAAGTAAGAGGACGACCATTAATACTGATAAAAATGGGACTAGGTGCTCTCAAGGTGGAATGTGAGTTCTCACCAAGAAAGTGATTTATGTCACCTTCAACCAAGGTAAAGAAAAAAAAAAAAGCTGGCACCCTGAATAAAAAATTCTCTATCTCACACACACATACACACGCACTCACACAAGCACACACAGACTTCTTTAGTTACTTAAATGCTGAAAGTTACAGTTTTGATGTTGTTGAACTTTGGCGATCGATTTTAAATTAAAGTAGCTACCTATCAGAATTGTTTTAAAGGTAGCATTTATACTTTAAAAGTAAGAGTTTTAATTTAGTACTGAGATGTTTTTTAAGATCCTACTATGGCTTTTTAATATTTGTAAGGTAATTTATGTATCTTAATAAGGTGTAATGAAACATTTCTTCCCTAAAATCACATCTCTTCTACCTGTTTGGCTCATATACAGCAACTGTAACACTGTCACTGCTAAATTACAGCAAAGATTATCACATACTGTCAATCACTTGTACTTGTTTTATTAACAAAATGTCAGTCTTCAGACTTTCATCATCAAGCAATACTCAAATTCCCAAGTAAGACTTACAGTATGAGGAAAAGAAACAGTTGAAAGAGTAAGTACATGAATGGATGACTGATAAAGTGTATGAATGCTGATTCCTTTGCACCTTTCAATCCTTTGCACTCTGACCTCAAAGTGAACTTTCTCAGAATTATAAACTGCGTGTGTTCAGCTTCACTGATAATTTGTGTAGGTTCATGCAATGCCCTCTGGTATTCATTTAATGCTATGCATCTGGAGTCTTTATGTGCAACAAAGCCACAGGGGCTTTTAGCACTTGACCTTTAAGTAAGGAACCTCTGCAGGAATCAGTGCTTAATAAGGAATCTAAAAGTACTAATTTGACTCCGATAACAAACATTATTGGAACAATCTTTATTATTATATCAAAATACATAATTCTTTATCTGCAGTATCAACTGACTTTAGAAGCTCCGTCTGTCTAGCTGCTCATGCTGGGTCATAAAAGCTGGTTTCTTTATTCCCTTTTCAAGTCCAGTTTGAAAATCTCTCCCCTGCGTCATTATCATAACATGAGGTTCGAAGCGTCTGCATGGAGAGTACGTCCAGGGTTTGTCACCTTCCTAATTGGCCAAATCAATGTGCAGTACATGCCTGTGGATATGCTTTATTAGCCTAATCAGGTCTCTAGAGGCAAGACCCCCAGCATAGGACCCTTCTCAAGTAGCTAATAAGGTGCTCGGTTGAGATCAGGTTGTAGCACCATAGCATGCCAACAATATAACTGTGGGGAGAAGGGTGGTGAACACTGTATGTCTTTCAGAGAGGATTAGGGATTTATGTGCGAATGCCAAGCAAGTAATATATGCAAGTGCATTCAGTACTGCTGGAGCCTTTTTTTTGTACAGAAACCCTTAGCTGAGCTCAGCCTTAGCTTGAAAAAGCCCATTACATTAGAAATGTACACTCAAGGCTGCAGCAAGAACCTTGGACAACAGCTGTGAGGAAACGCTCCGCCATTATCCACTGAAAGGGCTCGTACACTGAATCACTGTTGCCTTGTTTAGTGCAAAGCTAATGCAAACGGTAGCCTACAAAACAACAAAACACAAGTAATGTATATTTTCAGCCAAGAACTATGAATTAATGGGTGTCTTCATAAATGTTCTTCTTTTAAGCTTCTCTTAAACGCAACCCTTTTTTAATGGTACACAGACACAAGCCCCTAATGCTTACTGGTGTCCGTCTCAGTGAAAAGCCTGTAGCAGAAAGGAGAAAAGGAAATGTATAGAAAAATCCTTTCCCACCTGGACATAAAAGAGGAAAAGAGAAATGATAAATCGGGCAGACCTGTGAGCTGGAACAGAAGAAAAAAAACCTTACAAAGACAAATTAAAGGAGGACAGGCAGAGAAGTGAGAGTAGCAGAAAGAGAAGATGACTGGAAATCTAAACCAGCTTCTGGACATCTTTGTACTAAGAAGGTTAAACAGTGACGTCTGTAAAAGCGAAGCAGTTGTTCCAAGAACCAGCTGGATTCACTGAACTATCCCGGTCACCAGAAAAGACCCGTCTTATTCACTTATTCACCTTTATTGACCAGCCACTGCTGACAGGGGGGCAAACATTGGAGCTTCTCAACCCAGAGAATGATGGGGCACATTTTGCATTCACCATTTATTCCAATTACAGTGCCCATATATACAGTCTACACAGTTTATTTCTTCCTTAAAAAGTTTTCAAGTGAATTTAATGAAAAAAATAACATACATAAGTTAAACTGACATAAATCCCTGTACTGAAGCACTGATGGTCATCTGAGTTCTTACTGAAGGTTAATTTGATTAAATGAAGAAATCTGTTTTCTTATCAGGACTCTGAATTTGATATCTGTTGATTTAATGGGCATTCTTGTGTGTGTAAGAGAGAGAGAGAGAGAAAGAGAGAAACTTCTGTGTTTGATAAACTCATTTAAATTATTTGGTTTGACTTAAACTATTAAAACCCAATTGACACGTTGTGTTTTCTTTTTATCTCGTGCGTTTTCATAGAAAGGGTAGCAAGCTGTCTCTGCAACTTGTTTTTATCAGTACATTTAAAGTGACAGGTCAAGGATCGTGATCGTGATTATTTTCCTCCCTGGCTCCCAACTCTATTTTGGACATTAGGACTACACCGACGCCACAAGCCTCCAAATAAAATGAAATGAATGCTTCTTTTCAGCTGCAGCAGCTTGGATTCCTCTAAATAGCCTCCATGTTTTGACTCTGTGCCCTCTCTGAGGCTAAATCAGAGGATGCCACAGTAAATTGCAAAGCTTAATGGTAAAAGCTTGCCTATATACCATAAAGCCTTTAATGCAATGGTTGTCGAGTGTGTCCACACAAGGATGACAGAACTTAGCACCATGATCAGTGATTTGTGCTGCATTTGTGAGGAAGGTCACGGGGCATCACAGCAGAAAAAACCGAATATCTTTGATGTTGACAGTGTATCTTGAAGTTTTAATTCTTTGAAGCTTCGATAAAACTTAACCCTAATTTTGATAATATTTATGTTGATCATTTACTTAATTTCTCTAACTGCCTTTTTTGTTGGTGTTTTCATTTACGCTATACTTAATACTGATTTATATCAGCTTTTCATGCATGAAATTTAAATTGCATACCAACACACACAGGGGATTCATTGGAAATGACCCGAGCTCCTTACTTAATGTGATGCAAAAGACCAAAGCCAGTGCATTCACATGTTTAATATAAGTAGATACATTTCAGGGACTTTCAGTTTTGCTACCCTGCACTACTTTGTACTCTATTTGACTTATTTGACCTTTAACTTGCTCGTAACTTTATTGAAACACACTTAACTTTTTACAAATAAATGAGCAGCATATAAATGAAATAAAATGCGACTTTATAGATTCAATAAAAGAACTTAAATGGCTTCATAGAACAAGATAAGAAGAATATTCCTATACAAAGATTTCTAAAAGATTCCCAGATGAATGTTAACAATATTCCCAGAACAAGAGGCAGAAGATTCCCAAAGGAGGAATCAGAAAAGAATCCATGTATTTCAAAAAGATTCACAGAAAATATAGAGTCCCACCAGATTCCCAGGAGGACAAAAGAAGGAGAAGAAGGAGGAGAAAGAGGAGAAGATTCCCTCTTGATGCTGTGACCGATCTGGTTTTCACAGACAGCTAATGTTGTCTGTTTATAGTTACACAGAACCTGAATGTTTAAATCATTTTCCTACCTAATATCATGCTAACTGCTGCATATGATACAGACATAAAGTTACAGTTATCTGTTACTGATGTCATCAATATAAATTACACTGAGAGAGAATGTAATAAAGTTATGACAAACCAATTTTAACCATCTTTGTGATGTCAGTGTTGATCAAGCAGATAATCATGCAAGTTCAAAAGAAGCACAAGTTCAGTTTTATTTCCCCAACAAAAAATATTAAGATAGTAATCCTTAATTACATGACAAATATTTGTGTGGATGTACACAATTATTGATAAATGACAATGAACAGGGCTCATAATAGGTAATGTTTTGAGAAAATAACAATATTCTTGATATACAATTTATTTTTTATGGAGATAACAACACTTAAGGATATTACTATCAAGTTAGTGTAACAGAAAGCCCCATTGAGTCCTGAGAGCTAGGTGAGTCCCTCTAATGCTTATGAGTCTCAGTAAATATACCGCTTAAGCTTTCAGGGTTCATGAGATCAAGGTTGCTCTGATGTTTAATTAAACATAACTGTCTCTTTTCTTGTATAAACGAGGCTTTATACGCGTGCACTCACACACATCCAATTTTTGTCGTGTGCTTATCTTGTTTATCCCCAGTTCTGCGATGATGTCCATTAAACAGGGACTTGGCTCCGTGACGTCTGCAGCCCCTGGCTCAGCGTGGCCCCATGTCACTGCTGCTCTGCCTGTTTGCCACCGCCCCCCCGCTGGCTCGCGCCTTTCCCTGCCATATGCAGCTGTCTCGCACGCCTCCTAGCAACTGCCAGTCTTGGTTTATAAAAACCCCAACAGATGCAAACAGGCGCATATACCCAACACACGCATGCAAAGTACATATATATATATATATATTTATATATGGGCATGAATAAAGTATAGTGCACATGTGTTCGTAAACTCCTGCCTGAATGCTTATGCCTCTGTACATAAAAGTGAAAGCACCAATCTGAGGTCTATAATGACCTTCAGTACGCAAACATTGCAGTTATTTGCCATCGAACAGAAGAGGCAGACTGTGAATGACAAACTCAAAGTCTGTTCCGACCCAGACCTTTATTTACTTCAATCCCATGCGTGGTCAGTCTGTCTGCTCAGGGTTTTTTTTGTTGTTGTTCTTGTTGTTGTTGTTTTTTATGGTGGGAGCATGCTATTCATGGTGTTGTTGATTGACAGCTTGGCCCACAACAGCAGCTATTCTCAGGCTATCGGGAATGTATTTCCTGTGTGCGTTCACTTCTGTATTATTTTTTTTACTCTGCTGTCTCATATTGACAAAATACAGCAGATTCTGACGTGCATCAATATTCTTTGCTCCAGTAACAAACAAAGAAAAATGAGCTGTTAGGAGCCGAGGGGGGCCTCGCTGTTTAGTGGGACAGACACAGAGGGAACAACAGGGACACAAAAATGACAAACTGCTACATCGGAAAACTTTTTAGATGTATATCATCTGTTTTTTAGAGAGGATGTTCGTCAGCTGAAATATTAAAAGATAAATTCAGATACTGTCAAAACTTTGCCATGTATTAGAGCAGGTGCACTTGATCGGGATGAGGAATGTGTTCAGGCTTTTACTGCTTTTTCCTTACTGCTCTTTTCCCCTCCATTAACATTAACATATCAGATTAAAGATGTTTAAGCACAAAAAAGGCAAAATAATTATGGTCCAGTGACAGCCTCATTTATTCAACAAGACTGGTATTTGTCAACTGGAAAAAATAAATAAATAAATAAATAAAATAAATAAAAGCTGAATTATTTTTGCTTCATTTACTGAAAACCTCATTTGGCTGATTACTGGTGTAGAATGAGTCAATACTGAAAGCACACTTGGCTTCAATACCTGCCATGATGTCACTGAGCAATTTGAAAGACGTGCAACTTGGAAAAGGCAGCATGGAGCTGCAATTAATAAGCACTGAGCTATAGAGGTCTGTTTGATGAACTACTTGTACAAAACAATAATGTGGCCTGTTGTTTGATCATTGCCAAATGGATAACAGTCACATCAAAATGTCATCAAATCCGCTGTGACTTTACTCATTTCTGGACAAACAGATTAGTCATTGACAACAAAGACCCACAATTCTCATTAATATTCCTTTTTTATTTTAAATTGGGCCAATGACTTAACATATCGATTTAGAATTAGGGTGCTCTGATTGATTGGTTTTCAACCGATATCAGCTGATAATCAAGTTCAATGGTTGACCAGAAAACCAATCAGATGGAGCATGGCTTGAGACCAATCCTGTCCTGTAAACTATACAGGGAAAAAGAGAAAATGTTTTTGGGTTTCCTTTTGTTTTCCCAGGAAACCTCGGGAATCTAAGGGATTTTTCTATGTATGTGTAACTGTCAAATAAACAAAGGACAGACCTAACCAAGCACTGACAATTATGTGTACATTCTGAAGCTGTTGTATGTTTAAACCATACTCGAGCCATGCTAGCTAGCTTAACAGAACTAGACCTACAAATGTACAAAGATTTTGAAATGTTCCCATTGTACCTATCCATCGATCCCCTCAGTCACACGTGGTTTGCTTGCAGGAATCGCAAATATGTAAAAATAAGAGGACACTGCGCATGTATATTAAAATTGTCAGGGGAAGTAATGAGGATAGCTGTTATTGGGACCACATCAAATTGATTGGTTAATCTAAATTAGTCCCATATTTACCATTAAAATTAGCCTAAATGAGTCATCTGCTAGCAAACCACATTCATACTGGAGCTCAAAAAAAAAGGCAGTCGTCTAACAGTTATTTGGTCAGGATGGTTAGCACCTTGAATTAGCAACATTCCCCTATGTTACCTGTGGCCATTGGATTTGTGATTTAAATTTAACAAAATGCTAACCTCCTGTAGTGTTGCTATGTTAACTATTTACAACATGCATGTTTGAAAGTTAAGAAGATTATCACCAGGCCTTTCTCTCTTTCTTTATTTCACTATTTTTGAGTGTATTTCATGCCCTCTACTTTAAAAGTCACCTCATAATGTTGCACTCATGATGATGCGCTAATTTTTTCAATGTCAGTAACCTGGCACAGATTGCAACTTTGTCCTTCTTTTCTGCAGATTGATGTATCTTGATGACGACTGAATTCAATCCACAGTAGCAGTGGTTCTTCCACCGTTATCACACAAACACTAGGTCTGTATCCTGCAGTGTGTGATGCTTGTAATCAACCAACCAGTGGGTTAGATAGACACCAATCAGCCATGGACTCTGTCTCACCCAGCATGGATGCCCATATCAGAGATGGCCGGTACCACCCACAGGGTGCCATCTGCTCTACATTTCATCTCAAAGTGCCTTTACCATTTCTCTGCTTGTTTGGTTCACACTTTGAAGACTTTCTCAGGAGTTAGGGTTGCAGTTGGATTATTACGTTCTGTGGTTTTGGTGTCAGTACTATTTCAGATATGTTCTTAACTGATTATTTCCCCAATACTAACTTTCATCAGTGTATACTCATCATACTACTTATTCAATGAATGATCTTCTCTATTACAGCTCTAAAATTAGCGCCATTTACTAATGGAAATATTTGAAATATCAATCTTATTCAAGAAATAAGGCTGACATTATTTGTACTTTTCTTATTTTCAACATTTCCTCTAAACAGACCGAAAGCAATGATGTCTTAATTTGCTGTTTTTCAGCTTAACTCTCCCGTCCTGTTGCACTGTCACAGTTGCATTTATTCCTACTGAGGGCATAAATTTTCCATTCACAAATATATTGCTTTATGTTTGAAAAAGCCTCTGTAATTTCCTGAACAGCTTGGCACTGCAGTATTTGGTAACAAAATACACAAAACTGGGGAAATATTTTATTTCTTGGAAACTATTTTTATTTGCAGATAATTACACATTTTAGTGCTCTATGGTGAGTATTTCAGGCAGAAGGACAGTGTATTTGGGAAGGGCTCAAAATAAACTCCAGTACCCATGTTCATGGTAATGAGGCAACATGTCACTGAATGCAACAGTGTGGACTGTTAATGTGCTTTTAATAGTTTTGGATAAGACAACAAAGATTCGATCAATTCTCTGTTGGTTTTGGTATTTCAATGAATTGGTTTACAATGAGAAAATAATAGCATATCACCAGACTTTGAGTGATTAAGCCTGTTCTTAAGGGCCTGTTTCACCTGTATGTTGGATGAGGTTTGGATGTATACTAAAGAAATAAGGTTGAAAAGTAAAAAATGTATCTGGTCTTTGTATTAAAGAATGTCCTTTCCAGAAACACCATCTTGATCTTTTATTTTTTAGCCATCAGCCTGATTGATTCTGCTGTGCTCTGATATTGACATTGTTCATCTTTTTGAAATGTCAAACTTTGGCACTCACTTTTGAATGCCCCATTATTAAAAAAAAAAGCACAAACCAGATCCAATAATTGAGCTCAAGCATACTTCAAATACTGCATTCACTAACTTTATTCATCTGGTTAGAAAAAAAAACAACAAAACAAAGACTGGGTTTGGATATAGAATCAAAGCTAAGACTATTTTTCTATCCATAATGTACGCTCTAGGGGTTGAACTTATTGAGGTATTGCATATGGAGAATGATCCATACCCCAGCAGCATATGTTTGTGTATAGTTTTTTTGTGCGCGCCTCTACGCTCGAGGAAGATCATTGATTTTTTTTCCTGAAACCGCAGCTTTGACGCAACATATATTACACTGACAGTCAGTCTCATCGTTGTCAAACCATCTGAGGATTATGTTGTGCAAACCAGACCCAATCAGCATGCAAAAACAATAGCAACATTGTCTGCTGCACTCCATTGTGCTCAAGATTATATTATTCCTCGCCAAACCTACAGCTGCACAGGAATACCTCAGAGTCTGCTGGAGGCCTTGACACAGGATGCCTTAGATCCATCATGCCATATCTTTGTCTTAAGGTGCTTTGTTACATTTTAGGGGCCTGCTCTTGGGTGAAGATAAATGCCGTAAACACTCCTTTATGAATGAATAAATTCCCCCCGCGCCGACACTGCTCCGTGGCCCACCGTTAATAAACTGATTCATGGCGTAATCCACTCTCTCAAGCGTTCACAGCCCCTTTTTATACCCCCTATTTATGTTTGCTGTTATTTCAGAGAGTCAGCTGAAAGGAACCACAAGAGGAAGGAGATAAATCACATTTTCCTGCTTTAATTTAGTGAGGTGAGTGGGTGTTATATGAGCAAATTCTCTCCCACAAAACACCACTGGTGAGGTGCAGTGGAGGGTAACCTGAAAGGGAAGTCCAAGTCAGGCACAGCATCTTTCTCAATAACCTGCAAGCAGGAAATGTGCGCGAGTTCATTACTGACCTTATTGTCCGTAACCATGACAGAAAAGAAAAGTTAGTCCAGAAGCAAAGAATATATTACACTTCAGCCCCTAGAAAGATCATGTCTTTCATCATTGTTATTCACAGTCATGAAAGATTAAAGGCCTTTTTCCACAGAAGTGAAATGATTTTGCAGAAACGCTGACAGAAGCATCATAATTTTTTGAACTAGTTCCTGGGGAAATATTTATGGCATTAACAAATTTGTCAGAACAAATGATTGCTCCGTTAAACCTCTTACTTTGGGCGAATGCAGCATGTCAGTTATATTTCTTATTTCACAGTGGATGGAATAATACAGTTTGTGACAAGATTATTCATGTCTGACCGAAGAGGAACGTGGCTTAATTTGACATGACTTTGCCATTTTGACCTAAGATGAAGCAGCACAGTAAAGCACATTTAGTGAAGAACAAGATCACCTGACCCTTGCTGTGCACTGAGGCCACTGGAAACCGATGACAGCATGCAAAACACACAGGACGATGATTTAAGACGCAACCAAGAGATGTGGAAACTGTACAGACCACTGGCCCATTAGGCCTCCTGTGGGGGAGTTATATGCTTTTCAATGAATATTTGGGAAAGAAAACACTGTATTTATACATCTAACACTATATACTAACATATACTTGTAAATCCACTGCTCTTTTAGGATGAGTGAAACAGGTGAGTGCAAGCTGAGTGACTCCTGCTCAGAGTGTGATTTGATATGCAAATAATGTTGACCCATGGTCCTGGTCTGACAGAGTGGCCATCTGTTGGCAAGCCACAGAGAGGCTGGCAGACGAGACCTCCAACAGTAATCCCTCTGCCTTCAGCCCTCTAAAAATAACCTTTCCACCGTGTTTGTTGTTATATTAATGCAGCAATAATAATGCAAATGTGTTTTTTTTTTTTTTTGCATGCTGCATTTGTTCCGTTGTTTATGTTTACGTGCATGTGGACTGTTTGCAATACATACATCAACTCATGTCCAGAGGCCAAATTCAAAAATACACTCGTATTGAGTAGGTGAAAGATTCTTCACTGCCATGACACTTTATGTATATGTGCTACAGTATATGGCCTTCTGCAGAATCTGAGTTGAATTGGATATTGAATTTTTTGAGTGATGAAAGTTGAATTCATGGCACATTACTGCTTGGGTATCGTTTACATTATTTCTCTGTTTTGTCTCCACCGAAGAAAAGGGAATAAAATCACTGTATATACTTGACCCTTGTAGACGATGGCAGAGAACAGTAGCTTCAGACAACAACAATTAATAATTCATTATCATTCCTGCCACCATCACCTCTGAGGAGTGTCTTATTGTGGAACTTGAAAAGCAGCTAACACACAGAGGGTGCATGCTGAATACTTAGATTTTCTCAAATAGCAGGATGATGTGTTTTTTTCAGTGGGAACTGGCCTTGAAGTCTGTCCATATTAAACCACTGTGGTCTAGAATTTAAATAGAAAATGCACTTAGATGTGCAGAATGCACCTGATATAAGATCACACACTTAGAAAGCAGAAGCATCAGCTGAAAAAGAAGCAAAGATCGGAAAGTTTAAAAAACAACTTTTTTTTTCCATTAGTTGTCGTTTACACCACAACATAAATGTACACACAGCTTAAACTGATGCAAACACACTGAACACAACCTACAGAAAGTTAATTGGCTAATCATGTTTGGTGAATAACTGTATGAAGAGTTACAATACAACAGTTAGATACAATCATGAAAATCTGGAACATGGAGAACAATAATTACACCATAGACCAAAGTCAGGTCAGCTGCATGGATAATGATTACAGTCTAGAAGCTGCACAGCTGAACACAATCAGGCTAATTAACTATTCCATTACAGCCACTGATTGGCCATGTCTTCCGGACTCAAGCAGAGAGCCAACTTGGTTGAAATGAGGACTTAACCACGTCTGACCATTCAATGTGGCTAACAGAAAAAAATCAGTTCACAAGAGAGGATTAAAGAACCAGGGAAGCTTTTTAAAAACAGTTCCACAGACCGGCCATGGGCCAAAACATTTGAAATGTCGTCATTACTGAACTGGACCTACCATTAGGTTCGAAATAACCAAGTACAAAATAGGGTCTGCACAGTAGTTTGTGTGTTGGTGGCTGAAATTTCAATTAGGGAAAATGAGATTCAAAGTACATGATATTTCTGCGGCCATAACCAGGAGGAATGGAAATAATGAAGGTTTAGGTTCAGTCCATCAATCAGCATTTATTTCTCTGTCTTTAACTGTGCAAAACTGTTACAGAGACATAAATCATTGTTTAGTATATAGAGAGTAATAAGTTTGTGCTGGACTTGAGTTTATTGCTCTTCTGACATGGAAATGAGTTATGATTTGTAGTTGCGGTATAATGAGACGTAGGTGATCCCTCCCTGTTTTGCCCACAAGTGAACCAAGGTTGCAATAGTAAACTCATGGCTGATGATGCTCACAGGAAACTGGAAAGAAAAAAATAAACTCAGTATAACTCAGCAATGGGAAGTCACAGACAGTCGTTCCCACATCATATGGAGACCTGGATTCAACGCAACATCCCTGATCTTGTACCACACCAGGAAGTTGATGAACAACGCAGCGCATGCATCCCAGTGCACAACTCCAGCTCCAAGTATTACTGAGACAACGACAACAAATTACTGATGAAATATAATATCCAGGAATTCACATTAAAGCACTGCCACCAACTGGGGCAACAATTTGACCACAATTTAGCATACTGACCATGCATGGTCCACCTTCATAACAGATTTCAACTCAGTCTTGATTTAAGACTGTCATTGGAACCATTCAAACAACATGGAATAAAATAATTAGTGGAGTAATCTGTAAACTAGATTTGCTGCTATCCTATGTTAGTTGAAACATATAAACCAGTCATGTGTTACCTTAGTTTGCATGCTATTAGCAACAAAAAATAAAGCTTTTTTAAAAAAACTGGTCAAAGCGAGATTCGGACATGGAGAATTTGCATGCATGTTTAGTCCACAACTTCCGTTCACTGTCTATTTAGAATGTATTTATTTATTTTCTAATACAAAAAAAGATGCAATCCACGATTTTAAAATCGAGATCCGAACCGTGGGTTTTGTAATCCACTACGCCTCTAGTTTTTAGGGGGAAAAAAAGAAAATTTAATGCTTTCCATCTACTCTGCTACCAAAGGAAAACCTTATGCCCCTCATTTCCCACATTGTGAAAGGCAGAAATAATGACTTCCTATTTGGTATGCCTTTTTCTGCCTCTCTCTGGTGGAATGTTGATTCTTGGGGAGCAGAAAGGCAGTGTGTTACCCGCGCCTTATTAAAAGTCAGCTCTGTGTTCGGTATCTTATCAAATACAGAGACAAAAATTACGAAAACAACCCACCGTGTGAGATTGTCTGGCTGAATGGTAAATATCAGGTGAATAATTAGCTTTCTCTGTCGCTGTTTCCCTCTTTTGTAATGTAAAGTGGTTGAGCACCTCTGAGAGAAGGGGACTGCGTTGCTTCTGTAAACATTATTTCCTCCATTGCTCACGTCTCTGGGACATCCAGTGTCTCAGTGGCATAAAAAGTAAACTGCATCTTCAATAAACCCAATTATGGGAAAAGTTCGATCAGCTGATCTTGGCCTTGTTGAATAACCTATGCATCTAATTCCCGTATGGGGAATGCTATACCTCTGCAGTTACTGTAAGGCAGCACAGGCAGTGCACCTCTACCTTGATGCCCGTGGATAATTATATTCCAAAACCTAAGATGAATAACTAATGACCAAATGCAAGAAGCATCTACAAAATTTTATTAACAGGCAACCAAATTGTACATGAGTGGAAGTTAGAGTTAAAAATTTACTTTGATTTATAATTCAGCAAAAGAGTCGATTCATCTTTCATAATAATATCATGCTCATGATCAATATCCAATGTTTAATTAACAGAAATGTTATCATATATCATTAAACCATGTGTAAATATTTTAAGAAATTTACATGTGCAAAGTGGCATATTTTAGTCAGCGAGAAATATTGACAAAAAATATGTAAATACCTGTGATTTATTCATCATAAACACTGTTGTGATGAAATAAGAATTTAAATTAACCCTTTCTTTTTTGCATCATGGCTCGAAAAACTTGCTGCAGAACTTTAATCTTAAAATATATATAATTTTTATTTTATAATTGTTTCTACCCTGCATTATTTACATCAGTTTAAGGTCTTGTGTTGTCTTAATGGACCAAGTTGTTACTTTAAAACTTAAGGTACACAGTAATCAGCCACAGTAAACTACACAAACACATAGGCCTAATCTGTTATGGTTGTGTCCTATGAGCATATAAATATGATGTATTACTGCAGTAAAAACAATGCCTGGAGAAAAAGGGGACATCTCCATGTCAGAACAAAAACCTACAGCTACATCCACAGAGAATGAATACATAAATGCACATAAATTATATTTACAAAACCGTCAGATTATGATTTGCTTTATTGGTTTGCTTTTTAAATATCTTAAAAATTATAGAATGTCCCACACAGAAAGCTTTTTCACTAGTTGATTCTTGGTATTCACATTTAAATGGTCCTTTTTTTTAAGAATTTCCACACTCATATTATGTTTTATCCAAAACTTTTTATGGTCAATCATGACATTCTTGTACATATTTGTATTCCAGTGGATTTTGTACCAACACATATTCATAGTTAGACAATTACATTCATGATCAGGATTGCTTGTAATAGCCAAAGCTATTCAGTCTAATCCACAGTCAGTCCAAAGTCTAAATGTATGTAAAGGTTTACTCCTCTAAACAAAAAAGTTCTTTATTTTCTTCCTTTTCCTGTTCTCCACACCATGTTCAGTTTCCTATCGTCCACGCATTGGAAAATTATAACTCAAACCTCTGCTTGTTTTTTTGGTATGAGATTCATTTTTTTTTCATATGTAATCTGAATTTCTGTTTTTTTCTGCAGAAAATTCCTTGTTTTGTTTCTGTGTAAATAAATAATGTGGAGAGTCTTCCATTTGATCTAATACTATTTTATTTTGCTGATACTATTTCCCACTCTATTTATGCCATTTCATTCTTAATAAGCCTTTTCAATTTATTTAGTCCTTTTAAACTGAAAGGATACTAGCTACAAGCTACTGTTTGCATTTTCAATAGATAATTTATAAAGGTTAATGATTACTTTGTCCTGGCGCTGATAGGCTAATCCATACCAGTGACCTTGTCAGTACAGTAGTTTAGCTAGCTGATCGCTGGGGTCAGCTCCTGCATAAACCTATAAATTTTTCCAAGGATGAATGTTAGCATGGGATTCTAGTATGTACGTTTATGTACTTATTACACTTTTAAAACCTGTGATAACATTAACTGGGTATAAGACCACAACAACTGAATCCAAATCACCTAAATATAAATATTCATTTTATCAAGAGGGCATTTTTCATAAATTACCTTTTCAATTATTGCTGCAATCTGTTTTCCTGTAGAATGTGCTGCGCCTTCTGCATGTTCTCATTCAGTTGCTCTTTTCTCAAATGTGGGTTTTTTGCTAGTACCTGACTAACTCAAAGTCTGTGAAATTAGTCATTCAGTATGACAGTCATCATTGAATTTCAGAGTTGTTTAAGAAAACACACCTGACTTTCTAAGGCAGATGACGTTGCACTCGGATTTTCAGTGCATGGTGATTTATATTTTCTTGAAATGACATTGACTAGAGACATGCCATCTGTTGCTGAGCTGCAGTATATATCTGGTGTTGTGTTCAAGTGCTTTGATGGATTACACCATAAATTCTAAAATAAAACATTGTATAGTTTAAGTAACCTTGCAAATAACACTTCATTTGAGCAACCCAATAAATTTTAAATGATAGTATGACATTATTTTCCAGTGTAGCAGTTTGGCCAATATGAAGCAAATATGGGTAAGAGGGTAATTGAGGTACTGGATTACATTTAGAAATGTATTGAATATTAAAAAAAAAAAAAAGGATTACTTAAACTAAAATTCTGATTATGCTGAATGCTATGTGATAACAGTATTATAACTACATTGGTAAGACAATTGATAATGAAGACAGGCATTTTGAAATATTATGGGTTTTTTTTTTACAAAATGTTGATTTAAATATTAATGCCATATGAAAAAAAAACATGATCATAAATGCCTTCTAAATACAAATAAACAAAGTAGAAAGTTCAAGAGCTTTTGGATGTGTATGTTGTCCAAATTAGTGTCTCTTTGAGCATCATTAACGTTGTATTATTTTCATGGTATTCTTTGTCACTTGAGTGAGGCTTGCAGAACTTTTGTTTCGTATTAGTATATGCAGTAAAAAAAACCTTTTTCTTTTTAATTTTATCAATGACTCACTCGTGGAGACTGATTGTCACATTTAAGGCTCTCTCAGGGCAGTCAAGCTGGTATGCTCGTCCTGTTGTGTGTGGTTTTTTTTTAATAACATTCAGTAATCTTACCAATGCGTCCAATTGTGTGTGTGTGTGTGTGTGTGTGTGTGTGTGTGTGTGCACATGTGCTTGCCTGCACGAGCTAGTACACAATTATCTTCATTAGCTGCAAAACGGATGTAATTGAAAATCCCAATTACAACAATACCAACACAAGCCTCTCATCAGCAATATGCTCCCCACAGACAATAAGGTTTATCATTGCATTTATATCCTTGACAGCAATAGAAACCTAGTAAATTGCGCTGCAGCATCTTGTCATCTTGATAGCTTTTGTACTCATGCATCTCTCTTTTTTGCCTCCTTCGGCTGAGATTAATTGCTCCTGCACCCAGCAGTGACAACAGCGTTTATTGAGGGAGGACTACGGATATGGGATGCCTGTATTTCAGGTCCTCTCCTTCTCTTGCTTTTTCTTATTCTCCTTCTGTCCCTGTTATTTACCACTTTGCTGTGATACAGCAGAGGAACATCGTAGACAGAGCATGTGTTGGGAATGAGGTAGATATCGCACTACAGGCAACTGCCTGCAGGGGTAGAAAAGAGATGATGTCTCAATTTATGGTTCACCTCCCACATTTTTCTTAAATTCATCACCCAGAAACCACCTGCTGCCCTCCTGGCAGGTCTGATACGTTTATTTCAACCTGCAAGATACCCACACTGCAGTTTTCTTAACACAAAGGTTAGAAAGTACATTCTAATAAGCGCATAAGGCTTTTAGCAAATTGTCTTAGCAGGCCCAGTTGTTTGCACTTTGTAACCCACAAAATTCAAATAAGAGCTGAAATGTCATAAAAACAGTCAGAGATTCTCATGACTGTGAGATTGACCTCATCTTCCTGACAGGATGGTGGGAAATCAGATTGGCGCCGTATGGACGCAATGGAAAGAGAGCAGACCTGACTGTTAATAATTCATCTGTCTTTCCCGACATGTGGGACTTCATCTGAGACATTGAAAGGTGTCTTTAGACCTGAATAGGTTTTTTATTCTCAGCTGAATTAATTCACCTTGTGCATTGTCCTGTTGTACGGTTCCTGAGAGGGGCCTGGGGAATGAGCACTCTAAGATGCTTTAAGAATTAAATGTGCTTCAATACTGGGATACAAGCACAATGTCCTGAGTTGCTATTGAATTGCATGTTACAAGATGACCTAATAGACAAGGCCTTAACTCAATTGACTCCCACTGAGTGTCAGGTAGACTGCCATTGACAGACTTTCCAATGTACTTGAGCAGTTTCTACATTCAATTATTTTTGTAATCAGTTAGCCTTTAATACACGTTAAAAAGCTTTCAAGAGTAGAAAATGTCAAAAGTAATAGAAAATACAATAGATAAAATGTGAAAATATATATAGAAACACTATATCTGGCTATTACAACCTACTGGTAACAATTTTGAGAACTAATAAAATAATAATACCTTGTACAGCATTTTTATAAGAAGTTTGATTAAAAGTAATGCAAAAATCAAAGGGCATAAAATAAAAGATCCCATTTGAGAAGGGATTTAAAATGTGTGACTGATTCTGCAAGCCTCAGATATATTCAGGCAGGGAGTTTCAAAGCTGATGGGCCCTGACTGCAAAACCCACTCAGCCTGAGCAGAGCCCTGCCTGAGGATCTGAGGCTGTGCTTGAAGTGCTTTCAAGGTAATCAGCAAAATCTTAAAATCGCTTCTAAAACTGACCAGTTACCAGGGAAAAGAGGCTAAAACGGGGCCTGATCTTGTATTCTGGTCTTTGTTACAAGCCTTGCAGCTGCATCTTGCACAAGCTAAAAAACTTGGATTTTTTTTGGCTTGACCCTGAATACAGTGAATTACAATAATCTACCAAAAGAAAGCACATATGACCTTCTTGAGATCAGGCCAAGAGAGAGAAGAGACCTGATTTTTGAGAAGCTCCTCAGTTGATAAAAACATGATTGAACGACTTCTGTAACTTGTCTTGGAATGAAAGGTCACTGTCAGATATTGCATATAGGCTTTTGGCTGCAGGTTTGACATTTGTAGAGCAGCAGCCATGATGTTTTTGTAAAATTGGGGAGAACTTTGCAGGACAAAAATAATGATTTCAGATTTATTTCATTTAGTTTGAGAAAGTTTTGAAACATCTTGCACTTTCCTTTTCAACAGACAAAATAATAACTGATGAAAATTGCCTTCTTCACTGATTTTTAATGGAGCATAATTTGCATGTCATCTGCACAACAATTGTACTGAATATTATGTTTATTTATTGTATGACCCAGTGGCAGTGTGCATACAGAGGGGGGCCAAGAGGCCACATGGGGCCAAGGATTAATCCTTGGGGAACACCAAAGTTTTGAGGTGCCAAAAGGAGGTGAAACCAAACAATCTCCAGTATCAGCTGAGTGAAAGATCACTTTTTACTTTGTTCAATTAAGAAACAAACTTTCAGAAAATAGCGTTCTCTTAAATTTGTAGTTTAATTATTCTAAGTCCCGTGGCTCATGGCAAGGTTTTTTAGCAGGTGGGTGGAACACTGCATGCTTTGGGTGAAAACCGGCCAGTGGACATAGTTCTAGCATATTAACAGTATCAATTAATTCGTTAATTTTTGTCAATAGACAAATTAACTAATCTCACACATTAAAACAAGGACAAACAGGCCTAATTACAGGCCACTCAAATGTGTCACATTTACCTTTTTTTATGGTTTTTCATTAAAAAAAGGAATTGAGTTTCTTGGGATTTGTGGGGTTTATTCATTTTAGCAAGTCATCCTTGGCGCAAGGAACTTGTCTGAAATTTTTCTCTATTTTCTAAAAAATGTACACCAAAGGGAAACTATTAATTAGGTTAAGACTAATTTATGACTAAAATATGATTGCAGTCATATTTAATAATTAGCGACAAAGACATATGCAGTTACTTTAAGCTTAAATCAGCAAGTGTTAAACATGTTTTCTTGATAAACGACAGTTAACTGATTATCAGAGTTGCTGAAAAGTTTCCGGGGGTTGAGTTAAACACTTCATTATTTGCATCATAATATCAATCTTGTCATTGTTTTTAACTCAGAATATGAGTGTGTCTCATGCTCCTGTCTCTGTGTCTCTGATATAAGTCAGTCCCCAAGATTTGCAAGCCGATTCAATAAAGTGAGAGCAAAGTGCTCGTGGTGGCATCATTTATCAGACACAAAGAGCAGGATGAGAGGCAATTCCATTCCTTTGCCACCTGATGTTGTCTCTCAGGACCGCAATTTTGGTAGATAAGTGTTCTTATCCTTGGCTGAAAACAGGACCCACCTTGAGAAAAATCCCTCACATTCTGTTATGCTTTTGCCATCCAGACAACACCTAGAGTCACGGTTACCACAGACATCCATCATATCTCCCTGGACACAAGTGCAGGGAAGATAAACCAACCTCTTCCATGACCATTCATCTCCTCCTCTACTTGTGCAGTCTCCTCTGATCTTCTATAAAGTAGGACTGACTGAATAACAATTCTTCTTGACAACACTCCCAAACTATTCTCTCTCTCTCTTCTTCTAAAATTCTGACACCAATCCATTTGAATCTTCAAGGGGGAAAACATGTTGCAGATTTAAGTTTATTACAAAGGATGTGGGCCATTCAATTTGTTTATGAGAGGAGAGCAGAGAATAAAAGCACATCATTTATTATGCTTTTGTCAAAGACATCAGTGATTCCCAAACTGTCGCTGTGCCTCATTAAAACATTTACTTATACTTTGCAGATAAAGCTCATTTCTGATCACAAATTCACTGATGGCACAGAAAACCGCCAGGCAGCCACATTAAGCCAGTGAATGTGCACTGCTGTTTACCCCCCGCTTCCCCCCGACCCGCTTTCAAGCCCCAGTGGCATTCTTCTATTCAGCTGATGAAAGAGATTGCTTGGGTCTTGCACTAATGAATTGGCATTATTATTAAATGATGTTTGTAAATTATGACCCAGTTTGCTCCCAATGAAAGGCACAGAAACTCAAAACCCACATCGTCAATTAGGAGCTCACAGCCACTGTGAGCAGTTACTCGTGGAGTTTAACTGGATGTGGAGGCAGGTTGGAGGTTGGGAATTCTGTTCACAGCTCACTGGCGCTGCCTTGTGGTAGGAAGAAAAAACATTCAAATTTTTCACAACAAAGTAAGTGTTGACGTAATATTTACACAATAATAATTACATCAATACACATTATTTAACTGTTTTCATAGATTATTATATTAGTATCCTGAGCAATCAATAAACCAGCAGATTATATGAAAATAGGTTTATTATTATTATGCAGAAATCAAATTTCATGAGAATATTTTGTTGGCTGAAGTTTCTTAAGGAAAGAATAAACATTTAAAATACGTGCTTGAAATTTTAATAGTGACTCCTTCATTAGGACTGATTTTGTGTCCCGTCCTCTGCCACAAGGGGGAAGAAGAGTGGTTCAGATGGAAGCTTCTCATCTCAGTGATCAAATATTTCTTTTTATTTGAAATTCTGCTCTGCTCTTAATGATGTTGACAACAACTTCAGTCAACTTTTGATAATTCTGATAAATGAGCATTTGACTAATGCAAATGAGCAAATGTTAATCAGTCTTTTGATCAGAATGGTTTTCAGAGGCATGTTTTTGAAATCTCTCCTTGTAATGTGTTGATTATCTTGGCATAAGAAGGGTGGAATTTTCTGCTCGCAGCACATCTGCTGAGGGTCATTCTCGCAGTGACACCTTGTGGATGTTGACTGACACTAGCAGCTTATTTATATTCAGATGCATCCATGCTTTGAACAGTTATATAGGAAAATACTTAAAAAAATATTTATATGCTTTTGTGTTTCAGTTAAGATGGTCACAAGGACATTTAAGCACTTGAGAAATCTTTTTCCATCACAGAATGAAGTATCTTTTGCAATTTTTGGGCTTGAATAATGTATTTAATACTGTTTGTTTAGTATGTAATTTGACGCCATGTTGGACTCAAATCGACCCCAAACAGCTACAGCTGTAAGCACAAACAAACACACACACTACCAGCTCAAGTGACAAGTTTCACAGTGCTAAAAGTACACATGCCACCATCCCTGGCTTACCACTTTCCCTCCTCAAGCTTGGACAGCTGTGTTGACATTCTGCAAGACAATGAGTTAGGGGGTTGATCTGATGTGACGGGAGTCTGGACCCACAACAAACCAAACAGACTTTGGGATCTTGTTTCTTCAGAGGCAGTGAAAGATCTGCAGGACTGCAAATATCCTTCTAAATACATTAAAGGATTACCTAGTCTTCCTTGAATATGCAGAGAAACTACAAAAAGATACCACAGATTGTTCCAGGTTACCGAGATGTTAATTAAATGAATGGAAAATATCAGAATGCTCCTGTATAATGTGTTTTAGAGACCCTCTGTTGAAGTGTGGATAAAGTCTTTCTTTTATGTATCAAGAAAAAAACCTTGATCGACCTGATGGAGAAGCTAAGGTCCATCTCTGTTTCTGCCTGTGGGAGGTTTTGTGATTTAGCTTTTTATGCTAGCCCGTATGTTTTATGCTTCTAGGTCTGGTGAGCCTTCAATTGTCTAATCAACATCAAGTAATTTTATAGTTCATGGCCAGACCTCCTGTGTGCACAAAGAAGTCAATTTTTTCAGCTAGATCATGCACAGTCAATAAAAAAAGATTTTTTTTAACATGAACTTTTCTAAAAATTTAGTGAAGCATCATCATTCCTGTCTAAACTGGATTTCGGGAACACCAAACCTCCTGAGTGAAGGTTTAGTCCAACAGTGTTGTGTGATTGGTTACTCCCATATTTTCCTGACTAGGCGTCTGTCCCACGCAGCAAAAAAAGGCTTCAGAGTGTTTCCAGCCATAATGTATGACCATTTAGAGAGCTCCCCTTCACACATAATTTAAAACTTCCAGAGAATTTATCCATCTCAATCAGGACTGAGTCACGGATTTTGTGGAAGGGAGGAAACTCTTAAGAAAAAGATGTCATTCTCAGGAACCTTTTTTAGCCTCCTCCGATGAATATATATCTCTCCCAATCTCCCCAAATCCTTTCAATGTATTTCACTCTTGGTATTTATATTCAGGTCTGCATATGCGACATGGCCTCATTTAAATTCCACAGTATTTCATCTTTTTACGCAGTAATAACACCATTCAATTTGGCATTTAGCTTTATTTCCCACCCATACCCGGGACATAATGGGAGAAAAACTCACTTAATGCCTATTTTTGTGGCACAACCCTGCAATTTGACAAAGCTGGATAACAGCATATTCTGGTAAATAGCAGTCAGGAAAATATCCATCATTTTAGGGCTCTTATTATTTTCTTTATGCTGCTTAAAGTGTCTCAAGTGAAATTATATCATCATGGTGGCTCTTTATCTGCGAGTGGAGAGGTTGCTGCTTTGTTCGTATCAGACTTTCGCTCAAAAGTCTGGGTGTGGGTGAACACCAAACACCGACTGTCTCTGCTGCTGTGGATGAATTTCACAGCTTTGTCAGATCCAGACAGAGCAGGAGTGGGGGCTGTAGGGTGGATGGGAAGGGCGGGGGTGGGGGGGTCACATTCCAGAGCCACTGAGGCTAAAAGGAAATGATGTCACCCTTGCCCAGACTACCATGACTCATTAGTTTCAGGCTGTGCTTTAGTGTTGCCCTACATTTGGAACTCTGGTGGTTACAATTGCCTTGGCAGTGTCATGGCAACTATGAATAAAAACACGTTGGCCATTACATTTCTCTCTTAACAACCATTTCCATGTTTTTTTTCTGCACCAGCCAAGGTTTTGATCATGCTTAAGGTGTGCAATACAAACTGAGTTTTTTTCTCACAGCTCTTGTACAAAGTACATTTTAGTGCCTTGTTAACAAGCTGTAAATTTTTAATTCTTTTAACAAAGTGATGTGGCACAAATTTAGAGCAATATATGCATGTTTGATGATTTTGGGTCTGGCACAGTCGACAGCCCTGCAAGTTAAATATAATTCTTTCTATCACAGCCCAATTGAGAGCCATTAAGATTATTATTGCTAATGTGCATGAGAAAAAATCTCTAGACATTTGCACTTGAGTTGTGCAGTGGTAAAGTTTTTTTTTTTTTTTAAGTTTGTTGAACTAGGCTAAGAGATTTGCATGCAAAAACATGTGAATAAATTAATAGCCAGGTATGCAAACATCTCAATTTTAATTAGAATTTAATGACTTTTTATGAGTTATTTCAACTTTTTGTCTGCACCATGGAAAATGAGAGCAGATAGAGCAGAAAACCACTTAACCTACACTACATATAAATAGCAATTAGGGAATTTCTTTAAGTGTGGAGGTAGATTGTTTCAGTAGCAGAATCAGCGTGTTGTGGGCGGGACAGACGGCAATCAGCACACCCAGTGCTGTGTGGCCATATGTGTACATTTAACCAGCTTCCTGTACAAGTGAAAATTATAGGAAACTGTGTGTGAATATGCACGTAGGCAAACATACAGCAACCACTGATTGACCCCAGTTATTTTAGCCTGCTAACTAAATCAAATGAGTGGCTTGAAATAGTCTGTGTGCATAAATGGAGGAGTGTATGCTGCCTGTTTTCAGCATATTCTTGCAGATTATCATGCCAGTATGAAATAAAACTGTATTCACTCAAAGACTTCAAATAGATATGGTAGGTTTAAATGCTTTTGCCAGAGGTAAATTGTCTTATTTGATCCTGACATTCTATACACCCAAGCTGTCTGTGCTTTGGTGGATTAAAACAAAATGCTACATATTCATGAGTTTATACTTGTAACTTTGTGGGCGAAATCTTTGTAATTAAAATGCTGTTGTTGCGTTTTACCCAAGACCCATGAGATATGGTATGCATATTCCAACAAAGTCACGTTTTCTTGCTCATCCATACACATAAATTGATTGTAAAAGGGATTGCAAGACTGTATTTGGAATAATGATAAAGCTTCAAACAAGTATATAAAACAGCACAAACTCCCCAAATGATCTGAATAATTTGTACATGGTGAACTCCTCCAACAGTTTGTTTCTGCAAGACATATGTATGAGGTCAAAGTATCCTGCAAAGAAATTTACATATGATTAAGGATTTAGGGTTTGATTTTGTATACTGATGTTGCAGACCAGTTCCAGTAGAAGTTACAGGTTACAAAGAGGAGCTTAACTGGGAAAAATGGGTTTCCCACAAAATACTTTGTTCCAGTTTTTATGACAATTTATGAACAAGCCAGCAAAAGACAAGCAACAATTATGAGGTCATCTCAAGAGACTGCTGAAGGCATTGCTGGTAGAAACACTCACTAGACATGCATGTTGGAAATTTAAGTTGTTATAAAAAGCCCTTTTTCAGTTTTGCAGACTCCTCCTTTCTTGCCAGCTTGGCTTTTTGATTTACCAGTATTTTGTGGCATCATTGTCATCAATGCCTCTTCACTTAAACAAAGTTTTTTTTAATTATTTCTAGCAGACTTTGAATGGGCAAGCTATGATGACACAATTTTTAAATGTCTTGTAGGCCTCGTGCCTGTTTGAAGACTCTAAGAGACCCAGAACAAAAAGGTGTAGCAGGCTAAAGTGAGTAATGCTAGCAAGCTTTAAGGTACAAATGGGCAACTGATTTAAAGCTAACAGAAGGATAGCTTGTTGAGAGTAACAGCATCAGAGGTTAGGGGCCATGTATGTCACGCTTTGCACAAGTAAAGCATCACAAAAGTGGGAACATGTGTATGCTTGCAGTGCACATTTCCTGCAATAAATCATATATCATGGAATTTTGCCGCATGAATGAGCTCACTGGCTTCCCCCGAGCCACATAGCAGAAAATATCAAAAAAACATGCAAAGACTATTTTTAACATCCACATGCTTTTACAGTTTAAGAGGAGAAAGTGGTAGAGATGGAAGAAGTGATATACAGGAGGAGCTCTGAGAGAGCCAAAAAGACATTTTGACCTCATGAACCCGTCTCAGGCTTTGCATTCCTTAGAGGTTGTGTTGCTAGAGAGCAATGTGTGATTTCTAGCTTTCACAACTCCCTCTGGTTTCTAACCTCTGTGTTTATGTGTGCATCCAGAGAAGGAGCGAGGGCGAATGTGAGGGTGTGGGTGTGCAGTTCCCATGTGTCCTCCGTAATGACCACCACTTGACCTTGGCATTGTACTCGGCCGAGGTTCTTAACCAAACCTTGACCTTCAAAGATTATTTTCCTCTGCCATCTTACAGACAGGACCCACCGCGAAGTCCAGTTTACTCTGTAATTGCATGAAACCAACCCTAATATTACACAGAGCAGCACCTGACAGATGTAGCAGGAGGCAATTCATCTCCTGCCATCACAAACAATATAAAATTTTTAACATGCACAATAAAATCATTTTCTGAAAGGGACAAAAGAGATTATTTTACAACAATACAAAACATTTACTCTCTAAAAAAAAAAGGGAGGTGGTGGGAACAGACGTCTTTGCAATTGTGCTGCACTTAGTTATTGGTTATGGAAAGTTCTGGCAGTATTTCAGTGGGATGTTTGCAAAATGCAAAATTCGACCTTATAAAACTGTTTACATGGGAAGATTTGAGACATGGCTAAATTGGTAATATGGAAAAGACAAAAGGAACCATTTAAAATGACTAATTTTAGCCTGTTAGTCCAAACCCTTCTGTCTTCTGTGCAGCTTGTGAGTTCAGACTAAAACAACTGTCGGATAGATTGGTGTGGATGTTGAAAAAGCATTTTTTGCACTCAGAGGATGAATCCTAAAGACTTTTACCAGCTGCTGATACTCAGTGAAAAGTCAGGGGATCAGCAAACTTTTCACTTGCTCAGTGAAATATCAAAACACAAAGATTGGCAACATTTTTTACAAACATTCATGGTTCCCAGAGGATTGATATGCCTGACTTTGATGATTGTCTTATGTTGTGTTTGCTTCAATATGAAGTAAACATTTGTGGTTTTGAGTAAAATACCTTAGTAGCTGACGTTTGCAGTTGAGTACAGCACCACAATTGTTGGCATGGCTGTAGACTTTCAGTCTAGTTTACATGTATTTTTTGCTAGCTCAATCACACTGTCACTGCAATGACAGTCTCCCCAGGCTACACCCATTTCTTCAACATTTAGTGGTAAAAAAAAATAAAAAAAATAAACCACATTATGGTTACAGTAAGCATTCCTGCTCTGTTTACAGAAAACCAAAAAAAAAACTGAATATCTTTATGTATTTGTATGCATGCTGTGTACCTTTTTTTTAGGCAAATCCCCAAATGAAATCTGATACTGAAATATTTCATGGTTACACTCGACCCAGATCACAAATTACCCCTCAATGTACACTTGTGAAAGTCAAAACAAAAAGTGCATCATGGCAACGTGCCCAGACAGAGGCAGAGTGCCTCAACACTGGGCTACAGACCACAGCGTCCAGTTTGGAAGTTAACTTTTCTACATGTCGTGCTATCCAAGAAAAAAAAAATCCCTCACTTGTGGTTGCTCTTTTAAGTTAGAGCCAGAGAGCCAATTAAAAGGATTAGGGTGGATCACCATCGGTTTTGTCCTGATGTGCTGTGGTCACCAGATTGCCACTCTGCTGCGGTGTTGCTTCTGGTTCCCTTGAGGGCACCAGGTTCACATGGACTGTCAAAAACAAAAACGGCTTTCCCAAGGGATCCGTGAGCCTCGAAATCTGACGGGACTCGAGAAAGTGCAAAATACAAATCCAGTAAGAGCCACGCAACCGAGAACGTACAATTATACCATTCAAATGCATTGACAGACATGAGGAAAAAGCTGCCATGAGGTCTGGAGCAATGATGGAAATGCTCCCATGTCACGAACAATGCTAGAACCAGCTTCTTTTTTCTTTTCCACAGTGAATGAAGCGCTCATCCTTTCAAAGAAGTGTTTAGATGTGACATAAATATAGTCTGAGACACTGGGAAAAATGAATGTGGTGAATGCATTATGTGTTCTTGGATGAGCCTTGATTACGCCTCGTGGCACATTCAGATTAGTGTGATATTTAACTCAGTCTTTTATCACAGTAGTCGCAGGTTTCGGTGGTTGCTAGTCAGCGTGTTGTTGAAACCCACAGTAATGCCAAAGGCATCTTTGATGTTTTTGAGGAAGCACCAAGCCATGTTTTCTTAGATTTTCCCTTAAGGTACTCCATCACTGGTACAGCTGAATTGAAATTATGCACTTTGGCTCAGTGTTGTATTTTACCTGTCTGGCAGGAAGCAAACCTCAAAGTCTTTGCCAATTTTCCAAATTTTTCATCTCAAAACAGCTGCACTTATACCTACCAATAATTTCTTGTATCTTGTATCTTCTAAGTCTTTTTGTATCAGTAAGGTATAAGAAAGATCTTCTGTACTCTTTAGAGCTCTTACACACACAATGCACAGAGGCTGCACAAAAAATGCCATTTGTTATGGAAGGTAAAGGTGATTAGTTTTGTTCAGATCGCAATACCAGTGTGAAATGCTTCCCATATTGTCAAAAATGCTGGCTTGGGTGTAAGCCAGTACACAAGTCTATGCACTGATCCGATACCACATAATTTATTTATTAGAAGTGGGACCTCGCCACATCCCAGCAGCATCCTGTACTCCTGTACATAACTAAACAGATTTCGTTATTGTTATTACTGTCATTTAATACTGCAGAAGTAGCCAAGATACATGAACTGCAAACAACATGTGTAATATTAACCACATCAACAGCAAAACATCCATGCAGGGTCAGGTAGCACAAATTTGCTACTGTATTCGATTTATATAATTGCTTTTAACGCGCTGGTTTTGTACTCTGGATTGCACTCAGTAATGATCAGTTCACAAAATTTAGGTATCAGATTTGTGTTGCTAATGACCAAATGGTATTTAAACGTCTCCAAAGGTTAGTGAGACTAGATTTTTTTATATTCCACTATAGTTTAGAAGGTTAAAAGAATACACAGCTTGAGAAAAATGTTTGTCTGCAAGATCTGAATCAGGGCAATAACCTAAAGATACACCAAAATCTGGCTTATAAGGGACTAAGAATGTCGCAGAAGCATGACAGAAGTCTGTTATGTTAAATAAAATACCCTGAATAACTTGCAACATATTTTTAGCCTTTGCATACTTACTTCTACTATCTGTTATTCTTGTGTTACACATCTCATGGTGTTTATGTTTGTTTAAACTTCCAGTAGATGGCTTTTCATGATTAAAAACCTTTATAAACTTCTCCCTGCTATCACAGAAACTAAATCCAAACACAACATGTACAACATTTATTTGTGACGATGTGTACAGTTTCAACTCATCGTCCCCAGACACCACTTGTTATGTATCATGGTCACAGAGCGTGGGTGGCCGTCTTCAACACTGTGCCAAAAGTCATAAACTGACACTGATGATGAAAGCAGGAAGTAAATTGAGTGCGTGTAAATACACAAAGTTTTTCCATGGACGTCAACAAACGCCGCAGCTGGTGGCATCGTCTGACGTCTGGGCAATTTTACAGCCTGCTTAAAACAAAGAAACATCGAGTCAGACATTACCCATGCCTGAGCAAATATTTTACCCATTAAAGATCATATTTCGTCAGCATGAGCTATCAACAAATCTATTATTATTGTGCTAACACAATATTTCACTGTCTGTCTGATTTAGTAGCCTGTACATTTGTGTTTATGCAGCTGCTTGGATTCAACTATGCTGCATAAGCACAGCCAGTGAGGCAAATTCCCCTCATCCTTCCTTACAAGGATGTTGAAGTTACTTGCAGTGTTTTTTAAAAAAGCAAGACCACTCAGCAGCATTGTTGGAACAACCACCTCGGATCACAGGAGATTGATTTTCAGTGATCTCTTTTCCTCACGGGGCAGCAGACTCCTCACTTCACAGTGCCTGTTTGACTTGGAAATGGCACGAACAGTCGGTACCCACACGGGGGCTCTGAGGGTCTGAACACCAGCCTTTCTGTTGCTCCTCCCTCTGTACCCATACTGACCTAAGACACGTAGCTGCCACATACACCCAGGGCACGCACATACACACACACACACTAACACACCCTAACACCAGAGTACTCTCCACACCCATTCGTTTATCTACAGTCCAATTTGCACCATAAGTTCAAAGTTCAATTTGCAAGTACTGATTGAAGGAACTAAACCAGACTAAACGCACCGATTCAAAAGACCTCAAAATAGCTCACAAAAGGCGCTTTGTGTGACTCATTCTATTCTCTGCTTACTATAAACGGAGCCTCTGTGGCTTTCGATGGCTCTCCATCCTCCACCCGTCTTTTATCTTCACTTTTTTCTTTTCCACAAATCAATATCTGTCAGGCAGTGTGTTGCCGTGTAATTTGGCTAAATGGTACTTTCACCCAGTTTACTTTAAGTTGGTAAACAGTCTGGCTGGTAAGAAGGGAGTGTGCTGATAGCTCAAAGCATGCAATCAACTATAATAGGTATTGTGAACTGTGGACATACTTGATTACTTACCTGGGAGAGAGACATGATGGCAGGCTCAAAATGATAAGTAGTATCTTGCTTTAATTATACAATCTGGATCACATTCACTACATCACCTTCTACCTGACATGTCTGAATCAATCTCAGTATTATATCCTTTATAATAGTAGATATTAGTATGAGAAACCAGAATGAACAGGGACTTTGCATTCACAGCCGCACACATGGCCATTGCCATTTATAAAGAACCTAATAAAGTTTAGGGAAAAACAACAACTTTTACAGTGTGTTGAAAGAGTCAGTGGTTTTTAGTTCTTAAAATTAAAGAAGTACCGACTCCCTCTCTTCATCTGGTAAAGCACTTAAGATCAGCATATGATAGAAGTATTCAGGTTTTAATCCACTAGCAAATTTCTACAGAGTTTGGTTGAATGTGGATTTTTGTAATCCATCTACATTCAGATCTGTTTTGTAGTTTTCTCAACAGAGAGGAAGTAAAAGATTCTATTTGTTGTCCTATTTGTTCTATTTGTTTGACTTTCTTTATTGCAGACATAAACATGATAAACTAGTACAAAAACTTTCCTTATAAACTTGTCATAAAGAACCGAGTTCATCTTCATGATTCTCTTAATGGAGGAACTTAATCATATTGTGCATGACGAGTAGCTGCTCTCAACACCTTGTTGTTTTATGCATCTTTAGTTAATTCTCAATTTATTTTGGACTCATGCAGTTGCACATCTAAAATCAACAGCAGGCCTCATACTTCATCACCTCCATTTTTGAAGGAATGTAAAAAATGGGAGATGCTCAGCAGAGGTCTCATATTGCCAAGTAGCAAATTACACAGCAGGGGGACTTGTTTCAAGCTTTCTAACGCTCTTGTATAAAATATATCTTGCTCACAAACACGGCCCCTAAAATGCTTTGTTCCCTGAGGTTCCATTTGTATGGAGTTTAAATTTTAATAAAAAATAATGGACACTGGCGTAACCCTTACCCACACACGAACACACACACACACACGAACACACACACACACACACAGCCACCCATGAAGACAATCACACACTTAGTTGCATCTGTGCCCAGCTGTATTGAAGGTTTCCTCTCTGTACTCGTGTACTTTTTCCCAGTACTTTTCCACTGAACTGACTCACAATTGCACTGTGCCTGAACCAGGAGACCCACCATCCCTCCGCCCACTCTTCCAAACATGATTTGAGATATTTTCAGAGGGTTAAACAGGAGGTTCATCTCATACAAATAGTTCACATGCCTCATGTGACACTTCTTGGATGAAGAGTTTGCACAGATGGCCTCCCCCTCCGAACATGTTGATTTCAATTAGATAAGTCATTTATTTGTTTAACACAGTACGTGTTTCAGAACAACTGCATAAAAACACACATAAATGATGATAATATTCTATATTTTTTTAACAATGTTGTCAAGAAAGAGAACATAACCAACATTCAAGAGATCCTGCTAACCTGTGTTTGTAGCTCTGACTCTTCTGTTCAACAGATCTCTGTTGTGTCAAAAAGGGTTTAAAACCCATGTATGACCTGTTTGGTTGCACTGACAAGTTTTTCCATGATTAACATAGGCAGCATTGTTTATTTTAAGTCCACCCAACGTACAACGTCCTGCTGCCAAAAATACTCAAAAAGTGCACAGAAGGTGTATTAACACACTGCAGAAAATAGTTCCCAACAAATGTCCTATTTTCTCTAATCCACAACTGTTTCAGTGATTTAAAAAGAAAAAAAAGACAAATAAAATGAAATAATGGAAATTAACATAAAGTTAATTGAAACCATGCATTTGTGAACCAGTTAAACTCATTTATGTCTTTATTAGATGCTAATGGGCTTGTGGTTGTCATATGAGGTGATGTAGCGTTTAACTTGGACAGTAACTCTTGTTTTTAGCTCTGGACAGCATCAGAAAGGCCAGACAAACAAAAGCAAGAAGATAATGAGAAAATGAATAGCTGGATAAGTAAAGTAAGCAAGTAGAATAGGAGATAAAGAGGAAGTGGGTGTAGAATTGACAGCATTTTAAATACTGGTGCTGCTCTCTGCTATTTATCAGCCTTTCAGAAGTCCTTGTGGCTCATTTCAAGTCACAGGTCTGGTACCAATGGGTTAATACTTAGAACCTGACTAGCTGGAAACTGCTCTCGAACGCCACATAGCACAATTGCCTCCAAACCATGGGCACCAGATATGACCACACACTGACCGGCTCCTAACATCAGTGCAAACACTTAATTTAAATCCTGTGTTTAGTCAGGACCAAAGTGTATGCCACAGTAATGGTTAAATCACTACATGTAAATGAGCAACCTGCAATTAGTGGCACACTAGAATTTACTTTGGTATACGATCACATTTCACATCTCCAGAGTCACTGACACAAAGCATGGGTATATAAACAGAGTTTTGGGCCTCCTGGTGTGTTAAGCTAAGACTGTAAAAAAAAAAAGGTACAGTCCCCAGCTGAATCTCCTTATAATTCAAAGGTGGAAAAGGATCTAGAAGTGATGTTTTTGCATTTCAAATACCCAGTCTGCTTTATTCTGCTTCTGACTTCAGAAATAAATCATACTTAAAAACCTTTTCTTCCAGTTTTGCCTTTTGATAAAGACATTCCTGTGAGAACCTGCTGGTAAAAGTATGCAGGTTTTCCTGTGAGCCTTGCTTGGATCAATGTCACCTTTCAGCGGGTCTGAACACTGGGCAGACCAGGGGAAATGATGGCCACAAAGGGCTCTTTCAGCAGGAGAGCCTTTCCCCCATGCTGACCTAAATCTCCTTCTCTCCCTCTCTGCCTCAGAGCTGTTACTCAGACATTCAGCCTTCATCTGGGCTTCACAGGGAGCAGACACATGTGTCTAGTCAGGGAGTCAACCCTGCAGGGTAAAAACATGGCCCTCAGGGGAGTGCTGCAAAGTAATGAGATTTGATAGCAAGGTGAGACCTCAAATGATGTTTCACAAGTGAAGCTCTGATCTAAGATTTGAATTATACTTAACGTCTAGACGGGTGCAAATTTACAGGCTTGTAACTGCTCAAAGTTGTCTTGTTTATCTGGTTTCCAGCACTCAACAGTTGGTAGTCTCAGCTGCTCATCCAATTGGCTCAATAAAACGGTGGTGAGATATAAATAAAACAGCACCAACAGTCCTCTCCGAAAGACAAGTTCTCTATAAACCCCACCCTTCATGCTTCCCTCTCTGCTCTGTCGTCGGTCTAACAGCCCCCATCTGTGCAGCTCTCATTTACATGTGTACACTTTGACAATAAAGTAAACTGAACTTCATTTGCACCGGTGTACATCATCACATCACACCTCAAACACCCCAGCTGCTGCCTCCTGCTGTGGAGCTGTTTCTCCAGGCCAGACCAGACCTCACTGTTTCTATATGTGACATTTTCACTGTGGGGAAATTACTCCACTTGACTTGGATTGAGTGAATCAGTGATAACACAGTAGAGGGCTGTACGCAGAGCCAAGTGATCCCTTCCAGACTTCGCCTCAGCAGAGAGGACCGAGTTTCTTGGTGCTAAATTGTTGAGAATGTAAAGTTAATGGATGCTGAAGAAGGCATTTTAAATCATACTGTGAGTTTTAGACGCCATTTCATTTTGTTTTGATGATGCAGAAAATAATCAGAGTAATGAAAAATCATTTTTTTATAAAGTCTTTATTAAAATTTGACAATAAGTTAAAAAACAACTTTAAATTGTTTTGTTTCAAAAATCCATTCACACACATCTCTCTGAGAAAATATTGCAGAAATGTTTTCAGGAAAGCAAATGAAAGTAACCGGTTTCCACTAAAGAAAGGAGGAAAGTGTTTCAAGTAGAGCAGAAAATTAGACTTCATTCAAACAAAATTCATATTGAATTCTGCTGTAGTTTTTCTGTTGTGCAAAATTGTCCAAAACTGGATTTCAGTGGGCACATTTCAAACTTTAATCAAACAGAACTCATGAATAGTACTTGAGATGGTTCAGGGTCAAAAAAACTCAAGTATTGAATTTAAATCTCTAATGTAGAAACATGGATTGTTCATAGCACCATTGTCACTTCTAAAGCAATGACAAATTATTACAGTAAGCAAACGTTGAATATCTTTTTTTCCCTAAAATGCAAATAGATGCATAACAGTCATCTGAATGCTAGCATGCTAAAACTCACTGCTAGCAAAGCTGCCAGTTGGGATTGGGTGATCGGATGAAAACCTGCTCTGACAGGTTGTTGTGTTTTTTTGTTTATTGTTTGTTTTGGGCAATTTTCAGTATTTTATTTATCTAATTTAATGCTTTGCCTCTGAAGAATGTGTGAGAGTCACAGACTCTTGTTCATCGAGCTTTGGATGGCCACAAAGAGGCAGCGAGGGAAAAAAACAGCTAGAAGAGCCCAAAGCATTTTCACATCTAACTTGGTGAATGATAAGTTTATTTTAGCCAAACCAGAGCTGCTGAACGATGGAACAATGGAAAAACTAACTAAGGTTTTGGTGAGTTTTATTTTGTTTTTGTCAAGTTTGAATGAATTATGTTCCATGACGAGTCAACAAGGCAATTAAGCTTGTCTTAGTTAGAAACAGAGAAACTTGAACTTTGGGGACACACAGCTGCATTAAAAACATATTGCCCGACCCTACTGCCAGTGCATATTGATGACAGTCACCATGACAAAATGATAAATCAGTGTTGTAAAAATCACGACGACAAGCTACCTCATGGTACGAGGTCATTTTTGAATGTAAAAACAAGTTTTATGAATGAAAACAAAAGTGTGAAACAAATCAAGTCCTCTGCTAGTTTCTACTTCTTTTGAAGTTGTGTATCCCAAGTGTGAATTACTTTTGCCACTTGCCTTTCCACTCTACACTCTGTTTGACAGAAAATCCTGCATTTGTTCCTTTAAAGCCATTGCTTCGTAACACAATTGCACAGACAAAAAAAATCTGGGGCACAACAAGTCAAACGACAGAACAAGACAAACACGACAGGAAAAAGAAGAACAAGGTCAAAAGGCTAATTTACAGTATGATCGGATAGTTCAAGGGTCGATGAAGGACACTGCGATGTAGCGGGTGCCCTTGGTGGTGGGCAGGCCTTCGTGGAGGTGAGTCAGTCGTCCTGGGTGCATGAAGCTCCAGCCTTTCCTTGGTGACTGAATGGAACAGTTATATCTATGAAAACGGCAACCCCCACCCTAAGGCAAGAAAAAAAGGAGGGTGAGAGAATAAATGGTTTAGATTGTAAGTCATAGGATTAACAAGAATATTAGGAATGTGATGTAAGTGAGTCCTTGAAGTGTTCCCTCTGTCATCAGCGGGAGTCATCTCTCTTCGTACAAGTCCTTACCTGAAAGTCCGTGTCTTTGTTATTGAGAGCGATGTTGATGGTGAAGGTGGAGGAGTCGTGATGGGGCCTCAGGTACGCTTGCCTTTCAGGCGTGTATTTTACCACAAAGTTCATTACAGCGTAACCCTGCAATGAAGTCGCAGTGATACATCAAGTTAGCTGACAGTCGGTTTATCTTTGAATGCTTCATTGGATAGAAACCCGTCAGTCGCCGTTAAAGCTCAGATTTCATGAAAGAATGTCTCATACTGTACATGTGAAAACTGGTCCCATAAAAAAAGAGTGAACTTTTCTCCAGTTTTAGCTTTTAGGCAAGTAGAGGAATTTATCTTCCTTTTATTTCTCCATGAGGTCACACTAACCTTAGTGTAGTAGCCAGAGAAAACTTTTAATGTGACAGGTGATATGAACTCTCGGATGAAGTGCAGCCACTCTTTGTCGAAGCCGATCTGTTTCATATGAATGTCGTCCGTCGGCACGGTCTCATAGCCGCCGGTGATCCGCTTATCCTGAGAAAAAGGAGAAAAAATAAAGCCCTCTGAGAGTGATTAACAACGGAACCAGTGACCCACAATCCTCTATGTGTCTGACTGTAGTTTCAAAATGGTGATGATGATGTGTTTGGGTGTGTGTGTGTGTGCGTGTGCATATGTACAGGCTGTACTGTTCTGCCCCCGCATGAGGTTTAATGACCCATCCACCTTTTAGCCCTTTTGCCAAACACAGTCAGTGGAAGTATGTGTGCGCATTTAGCCTTCAAGGCAAACTTTCCGACACGTTAATTACCAATTTCAAACTACATAAAGCAGGCCACATGAATTAGATACCATAAACATAAAACACGACATTGGAGCAATTTAGTTGGCAGTGTTTAAATGATGGACCTACAGAGAGTGGTGATAAAATTAAGCATGTGTGTAAAAGGGACTCTGAACACCCGTCATGTGTCTGTGTGTGAGATTATGCAAGTCCTAACAAATATGACATAACATTTCAGAAAATAGCTAAAAGGAAGAATATTCCACTTTCTACTCCCTACATCTGGCTGTCATTTGACCCCCCACAAAAAGGAGTCAGAGGTACTTTAAAGTAACAGCTCATTCAGTCATTAGAGACAACAAAGGCACGGCTGTTACAGGAGCTTTACGGGGTGACATGAGGCATTTTTTCCGTACATTCAAGTCTTCCTGTTGTTGTCTGGGTTTGATTAATTAAACACACAATTCAAAAGTTGTGAGAGTTTTTTTTTTTTTTAATCCTGAATAAAATAGCAAATGGCTTGTTCTCAAAGTTAGAAAATAACCCTTGGTGCCTGTGACTGTGCTGGCTGAGTGCAACCATTGCTGGAAATGTTGCCAACTTATTGTCACAAACTGTTGCTGCTGGTGTTATTTGGTTCTAAAATAATTGGTCTACTGAGAGAGGGAAAAAGACAACATTTGGAAGGAAAAAAGCTTTAATGAAAATGCCAAAAATTAGAGAGGCTTTGCTGCTTTGTTAGTCTCATATCATTGTTAACTGAATCCCTGTGGATTTTTTTCAGACTTGGCAGCAGTGTTAGCAAAGGTTGCTTGCACATAAAAATAATATGGTAAAAGTTGTACCTACTAAGCGTTTTTGTAGTCACTGGGAGCATGTTAGGATGCTGGTGTTAGCTTTTAGGTCAAAGCATCGGAGCAATGTTTAGCTAACTTTCTTTAGACGTTACAGAAATGTGACAGGAGGAGGAAATCATTAGCTGGAGCAACTTTTGACAGACATGTTTCCCTTTTTGTTTAAAGATGAAACAGTCCAAAATCGACCTTCAAACACATAAGCCATCATGCCACAAGGGGCTGTGAGTGTTTTGTGGGTTGGATGGGCAGAGCGCAGGGACAGACGCCAGCAGGAAACTACAGGAAAAGTGGACATGTAGAGGATTTTACTCTGATCTGGAGCCATTTACTGGTGGGAGAAAATCTCTGTGTGTATTTTTTTGAACTTTTGACATTAATTGGAGGATCAAGTTTAACTTCAGCCTGTCAACATCAGTGAGCTGTTGAGTCAGACGAAAGCTAGTTGGTTAGCATTTTAGCTTCAATAAATTTCTCTGCAACACAACCCGCAGTGCAGCTTGACATAACGTCAATATTGTTATTTCTTCATAGTCTCTTGATAATTTTGTTTATTTTTTTGAATGTTTTGAGCTGAAATTCTTACATATTGCATCTTCAACAGATGAGCAGTATATGCAGCCAAATTATTCTTCCCAACATCTTCTTGCCCTTATAAAAACATGTGAACATAACCAAAGAAACCAAAGTAAACCAGCATGTGTGCCTGCAGTGCGTTGAGTTCAGCTCTGTGTTCAGTGAAACTGAGCTCGCATTACTGACCTCATGTTTGCCTCCAGACCAGGATCCATAGTTTTCCATCTCCTCAACTATTTCATCACAGGCCTTGTCTGAGAATACTGGGAACCAGAACACATCTGGACACGGCTGTAACACACACACATATACAATCAGACTTCAGAGAATCGTCTTGAGTCACACCTCCATCTCAAGCGGCAGTGACTGTAATGTAATACCCATATATGTCAGAAACAGATGTTGGGATTTCTGTGCAATATTACAACATCCTCTCTTAGAGCCTCTCAGTCGGTCTCAAATACAAGCAGCTACACACACACACACACACACACACACACACACATACACCCACACAGCACAAACCTCCTCTGTGTAGTTCTCAGTGAAAATTCGAGTATAGTTTTGGTGGATGTATTTCTCCTTCCAGTCCTGTAAAGAGAAAGAATTTCAGATTAGTGGCCTTTTTTTTTGAGACTGTTTGCTGACCTGCATACCTCACAGAGCTAATCCCCTCTCCCACAGGGTGGGTCCTAGTGTGCCTGATACAGCAGTAAATCTCTAAGCCTTATCAGTCAGGAGTCTTATCACACTGAACTCATTATTTCAAAATCATCTCACATCTGCAATCCTCCCATTATGCTTAATAACCTTTACAGGTGGCTGCTGTTTATCTCAGCAATTCAGAAAAAAATGTGTTTTTTTTGTTGGTATAATGAAGAATAATGAGAGATCATAATGACTTACCACCGGGTTTTCAAATATCTGCCACAAGTCATTGTTATAATGAGAAATGTTGTAATTGGCTGTGGAAATGAGCCTCCCAAAGTCGTGCCGGTTTGTTATGTACATGAAGACTCCCTGCAGCAAACGGGGAAAAAAGTTCAGTCAGTTTCACAAAAGTTAGAGTTGAAATCCTTTTTTTTTCTTTTTTTCCCTCACAGATCCACATCCACACATCCATAACACATGCACATTTACAGTGCATAAGTGCACTGCAGGTCATTACTACAGTAACTGTTTATGACTAGCACTCATTAAAGTTTAGCACTGGCATAAAAACTGACAAACCGTTACTTGTGGTGAACTTCTTCAAAGCTTCATTTGCATAAAAATGAACCAAAAAAAAGTACGATTCAAGTGTGTTTCAACACTGAAATCAATTATGTTTAACTGGGATAGAGACCCAGGTGCCGTATAAATAATCTTAGATTATTTATGGGTGGTGGGCTGCAGGGCGTGGGTGGGTGGGGAACAGGACAGGGTGGGGCAGTGAGGTGAGAGGGGTGGGAGGAAAGGAACAGAGGGGTGCTGGGCAGCTTTGGACAAGGCAAAATCGAGGAATGGTATTACTTCTTCAGTGAAGCATGGGGAGGGCGCTGTGTGGGGGGGTGAGTTCGGACTCACTATCAGACTAGGCTTTGTGAAGAACAAGAGGTGATGATTTAGATTCTATTTTGGAGGGTTTTTTTGTAAGTTTCCAAATCGTTTATTTACAAAATGATCTTTTGAGAGCTGTGATTAGGACCAAGTGGATTACAGAAGGAAAAAGAAATAGCGTCTGAGCCTAGTCTGAGATTAGTCAGTGTGTTTAAAGGGAGCAGCTGGTTAAATGTGTTTCTAAAAGGTTTGCCTATTTGGGGTAAAGCATCAGGACAGGGGGACTTGCATGTGAACCGACTCTCCAACTGTATTTCTCCTCCTTGTTTTCCTCTTGGAAGGCATGATAAAAAACAGGACGGACAACATGTCTTTCTCTCTCTCGCTTAAACAAATATTGACTTTTAAGCATCAACTCAAGTAAAATGTCGACATCAATTTCCAAAGAGCTGCCAGACGTCCTGATTTCTTATGCGAGGATACAGCAGCAACACAGACTAGAAATATTAAAGTATATTTTTTCTATAAATCTGATGTAAAACTTGTTATTCCAATGGAGAATACAGAAATAAAGAATTATATAATTTCAGTGTTCTTCTTTACTAAATGGCTACACATTTACAAAAATTAAAACAGCGATGCCAAAAACTCCTTATCAAAATTATGCTCAAGTCTCTTGCATGTGAACACAAGTCGACCTACAAAATGAGCCAAAGCTCAGAATGGCCTCTGCATGCGAACCCATTGGAAATAGATGTGTCAGAAAGCAGAATAATCAAAACAAATGGAAACCTTTGGGGGCCTGAGCATATGGAATGATTCCGGAGAAGGGGAGTCTTTTTCCCTGTGACTGGTCTAAAATAAAGGAGAAGCATCATGTAAACAGGGACACATAAATAATTGTTTCAGAATGAGAGACACAGTGACAGCTGAAATAAATATGTCACATACATAGCAACTCAGGAGGAGGAGAGGAAGTGCGCCTGCATGGAAAAGGAGCAAGGTTCCCTCTGAAGCTGATGTCTTTTGTGGGTTAACACGGGTGCTAATGCATGCTGGGGGGAAAAGGCCAAGAAATCCAAAAGTACAGTGAGTTTGGATCAGGCATGCTGTTCAGTGCAGAGTGCAGGTGTCGTGTCGGTGACGCAAAAACACGGCTTTATGAACGTTTTACGAGTGGAAAGAACACTGCTTTACAAACAAGACAACTTTTGTCAACCAGCCAGGCACTGCAACCGGATGCACAGTCTATAATCACATGATAATCAGGACAAGACAAAGTGAAGGATGATGGGATACAAGTGGAGCAGAGGTGTATGAAGCACCACAGAACGACAGTAAACAGAGGAGGTTCATGCCTTAATGACAAACGAAGACGTTGCAAACACGTATACTTGCCAGTCTTTGATTTCCGTCGAGCTGTTGACTTTTATCAGGGTTAAGATTCATTGTATTTCTAAACTACGACTATTGAATCTTTTCTATATAAATACACATTTCTGTAGTTTGAATTACCCTTACAGTGACTACATGGTACAACTAGCTACAATATCTTCTAAATATATTTACAATACTGACATATGACTCCCTATAGATGGAGGGTGAGAGTTCTTACCATTTCTCTGGCATTTCTACACAAAGCCATATCTGGGTCTAGTTTCTCCAGAACAAAGTAGTTCCTCTCTTTCAGTTCATTCCTCAAGGCACTGCCCTTGATTAGGTATACATGCGCCATGTAAGGAATGTTCCACACACCCCTAAAAACAACAAGACATGAACAAGAGAGGCGCACATGAACACCTGTGTGCTGAAGCAGTCATTGATTCCTGTAAGTGAACTTCATGTTAAAATAAAAAGCAGCATGTCATTTGTGATAGAAAACATTCATTCATGATCTTTTTGGCCAATTTAGTTACGATATATACCCGACAATTTCTTTCTTCCTGACATTTATCCACCTTCCCTCAATTTTCTTTCTGCCCAGTTTCACTTGCACTTTGGTTTTCCTTTGGAGGTTTGTGCTACTTTCTGATCTTGACCCCCTCCACCCCCCACACCCTGACCAACCACCAGAAGTTGCTGGTGCAGCCACAGGGCCCTGATGCTTCACTGTTTTTCTTCCTACAGGTCCAAGATTAGACCTGTAGGGTGATTAGACCTTGGTTTCCACTGTGGTGGGTGAATGTTTAATCCTTTCTGCCATCTGGATGCTATTTCAACTTATTTTTACACACTTAAATAGCAAGTCAGTCAGAGAAAAGAGGAGAATTAGACTATAGGGTTGGGTAATTGGACAAATACATGGGCGCTGTTTGTCACTTTGCCAAATTAACAGTCTGACTTTGAATAATGAGATAGAGTTGTTGCCTACGGGCAGATCTTTTTTCAACGAGCCAACCTGGCAGCATAAAGAGATCAGCCACGACAGTGAGCAAGTGAAAACATTTGAAAAGGAGCAAGGCTCCCTCTGATTTTCATATCTAAATAATTAAAGCTTCATTTTAGCCAAACAAGAGTTGGTGATAGAGAATCAGTGGAATGACTCACCAAGATGATTTTGGTGATTTTTATTTGTTTCTCTGAAGTTTGTATTCCGAGTATTTTACGAAGGTTGAACAAGACAATTAAACCTTGTCCTTAAATTTTGAAAGAAAGACACTTGAATTCAGAAGATAAAGGGTCATATTTTTCAGTTTGATAAGGGAAACAGGTGTAAGAATACTTTCTTTGTAACATATTGTTCTAAAATAGCTGTGCGAACTTGTGGAAAGTAGCAAACTCGCTGCTCTTATTAAAAAAAAAACAACACAGAACCAAAAGGTTTGTTAATTTGTTGGGTTGGTAGTTTCAGGTGAACAAAACAATAAATGTTACCCGAAAGTATTTTAACAAGTCGCCAAACCAAGCTGGCCACATCTTTTAAAAGCATTAGGTCACTGTACAGGTTTACAGTTGCTTTAATGTGTGTTCGTGTGTGTTGTAGCTCATAATAAAGGTGTTTTAATGATGGATAAGAAATGTTTCAGCATAACTTTGACAAAGAAAAAAGTTGTGGATATGTTTGAATTCCAAAACTGGTGTGTGAACCATAAAATTGCAGAGTCGTGCCTGTGTGTGTGTACCCCCACTGGACTTGTGACTTACTCTCGTTTTCTCTGCACAATGTCGACATAATCTTCCGAACGAGCATAATAACCATCCAGGCTCAGCGCTCCCCAGAAGTTGGACCACAGCTTGCTATGACGAGTGACAAGGGGACCAATTATTTTTCTGTAGGGAAGCAAGAGGCAGAATGAAGAGTTGGTAATTTTGTCAGAGTAGATAAAACTCAGTGGCATGTCACAGACAGCCGACCACCTAGCGTGCTTGGTCTTTAAGTGGTAGTATCAGGATGCTGCATCGAGAAGATCAACCTCTCCATGGAAAGATATGATCACTGCCAAGTCCCTAAAAGATCACAGAAGTGCATGAAGCAAACCAGATCCGGTTAGTGTTTCTGGACCGGATTCAGAGGAGTGTACTGACTTGCTGCAGCAGTCCATTTTTCTAAACCATGAATCTGCTCCATTTCTTAGAATTTGCATGAAATACAATAACATAAGATTTTTCCACGGCTGTTCGTTCAGTCCTTCAAACCAAAACCACAATGAGAGGGATTTTTTTTTTTGTAATTATTTGAAATCAACTGAGCAGACTTAAAATAATTGAGCCATAAATCACAGTGTTGGTTGATACGGATGCACTGCAGCACCGTATATACTGCTGAATTTTCACGGTTCTGATAGACTGGTATTTTCCTCCCGCAGCTTCAGTGCCAGCAGGGAATTCTTTTGCTGTATTTAAATACTCCAGAAGAGGCTTTTCTTTGCATGCTTCCACCAGGTCACAATGCCATGCAAGTGCCACAATGACATTTTGTTTATAGGAAGGTTACTTTAAATACACAGGCTTCAAAAGAGAAAAGGGTTTGCGTGTTTTTTTTTTTGTATAATGCAAAGTGGCATTTCAAGGTTTGTGCAATAGACTTTTCAGTGTTTCCATGTGGCCAGGCAAAAAACAGACAGCCAGAGCAGCTTATTTTCTAACTTTCACTCTCTTGGCTTTAATGTCCCTGCCACGTGTGGAATAAATTCAATGCTTGGACAATCGCAGCAGCTAGCAGGGAGGCTTTCTGAACGGGTTCCAGTGTAGCGTCTTTTCCAGTGACCGTATGATTACCTATTCTGCTCAATGAGAAGCTTCAATGTCTGGCTGTTGGTGAGCATCACATCTGAATCCAGGCTGAAGTAGTAGTCACATGTGGCATCCTTACGGCAAAGATCCCTAATGAAATCAAAAACACAGACATGGCAGAGAAAGAAGCGATTATTAAGTCCAGAACTGATTACAGTCAATGAAATACTTGGGAGAAATCAGGGAGACACAGACTTACACTGAATACCTTCAAGCTTCTAGTGAATAATGTGATTTTAGGAGGATTAGAGACTGCTAATAAACTTCAGACTTTATTTTGAGGTGATCCTGACCAGTGCTTTTCATACGATTAAAGAGAAAAAGCCTCTATTTGGGGAATCTGGGATAAATGCTGTGATGCAATAGGCCTTCATTACATGCACATTCTATATGCTACAGCCAAGAAGGGACACACGATCACAAGTCTAGCAAGCTAATCATTGTGTTTATATTATGTTTGTATGGATACGGATAGTTTAAACTGAACATTCCCCAACATTAGGACACTGATGTAATACATATCATCTTTTAAAGGTTTACAGTTTTCCTTTGGGCTGTTATCAACTGGGGCCCAAAGACACCATCATTTTTTGGTCCATTTTTCCTCTTAAAACCACAGAGTTCAGGGAGAATATGGCTAACTTACATGCCCATGTTCCTGGCTTCTCCTTGGCTCAAAATCTCTTCTGGTCCCACAACTTTGAAGCTGCTGAACACATTCCTGTTCTCTTCCCAGAACTTCTGGATGTGCTTCTCATGGTAAACCTCCTGAATTGGAAGCCAATAGTAATGGATTAGAAGCCACGTATGAGGAGTCGTGCATGGTAGAGATCAACTGGAAGAGAAAACCTGAAAGCAGCTGCAGCTTCAGAAGCAGACACTCACGTTGTTGTGGACAAAAAGTTGGAGTTTATCTTTGGGATAATCCAGGGTGAGCAGTCGCTGGAAGAATTCAGGAAGAAATGGGGTCGGCTGCTCGATGAACACTCCAACCAGTACATTAGGATACTCCTGTTTAGATTAGAGGGGAAACAAATTAGTACTTATTCAAACAAAATGGCTATGTTATGGAATGCTGTTTAACATGAATCACTGATGATTTGACATTTCACATGAACAGACAGCCAAGTTGCTACAGATTCATTACTTCAGTGTCACTCCAGCAGTGTTTTCGCCCATAGCACTCAAAAATATTAGTCTTAGATCTACTTTTTTAGGAACTAAATGTTCCTTGTTGTCTGTGTTTTCACTGTGGTCTAAGTTCAAATAAGCCAGTTGACGTATTAGAAGACGAAGGCTGTTTTTTCATGTATTTTTGCAGGTGACTTGACCAGCTGCATCCTTGACTTTGTGGTTGTGTTGTGCCACAATAAACAAAAATATAACTAAATTGCATCTGCAGATTTCTTTTAATTGTGCCTAAAATTGAATGTCGCGATTATTCCACAAATTGAAAACATTTAGTGCTTTAAGCCCCAAACCTCAGAGTTCCTGCACCTTTTGACAGCCCTACCTCCCACGCAGGGACCTTTGATGGGTAAAAAAATGTCCCTGAACTTCATTTAAACCCTGCAATGGAAACTAGTTTCTTCAGTGGTTCCTACTTCTGTGGTGAACTAACTAATGTGATTCCAATAATTTTTTTCTGCAGTGTTTTGTTCCATTGTTCAAAAAAAGTATTTTTAATCTATTAAAATGTATTACCAGCACTTGTGTGTATAAAATGATTTGATGTATCTCTGATCCACAGACCAGGACAGTTGATATAAGTTAACCCTAACCCTAACCCTGTGGCCATAAACTTCCACTAGGTATTCAGCGCTTTACAGTTTTCTGCTGGAGATTCTGACTTCAGATTGCCACGTATAACTCTGTTCAGAGGGCAGCACATGTACAAAATTATTGCTTAGACAGACAGGGCAAAATGGATATGAAGAAAAATAAATCAATAGAGACACAGAGAAGAGAAGAGGAAACAATTTCCCATGACACTCCAGCTCCAGCCCACACAGCTCTGTCTGGATGCCTGATTTTCTTGACCAGTTCACAGCAAAGGTCTGGGTCAGGGATGAAAAGGGATACAGACGCAACCATCTAATTTGCTTTCCGAAATGACTGTGTTTCAGACAGAAGAAGGGGAACTCAAGCATCTTTGCCAATGTGAGCTCAAATTGTTACGGACATGCAGTGAACAGGTGGAAAAAGTTGAGCAGTACAAAATAAGAATGAAAAAGTTCTAACTAAGGCATTTACTGAGGCAGACAAAAGCAACAACAAGACATTTATTTGAACACAGGCGACGCAACTAGGCAGTTAATGGGTCTGCTTGGCTCGGTGCACAGCTTTGGTAATGTAACAGTGTCTTTGCAAAGCCTCAGCTCATTCCCAAAACCAAAGTACACAAAGAACCAAAGCTGGGCTGCCAGTGACCTGGGTTTACCACAGTATGGTCAGTGTTTCCACATGACCTGATCCTCCAGAAGTCTCTGTCCCAAACACACAGAGTGGCACAATGGAATAAAAACATCTTTGCTACCTTGCCTATCATTGTGGAGGTTTCACAGAAATGCTTTTAATGTAGCTGGGTTTGTACTGAATCATATTTATTTGTAGAGCTTACAGGATTACAGTAAATTTTAAGGAATTCATTTATCTTATTACTTTTTTTGACAGACACTGTGCTCTTTGTTGAGTGTTAAGCCTTGATGTTATTTAGGTACACATATTTTTTGGACTTTTGAGCAGGTCAGTATCAAAATAATCTGAAAACAACGTTGAAATCTCCACAAAGGGAGAAGTAAAGTTTGGTAACACTGATGACGGACACAACCACACAGCCAGAGACATTTCCTAGTGCCTGCTATTCCTGCTGTTTATATGTCACAAGCCTTGGCTGAACTCTGACAAATTTTCAGCGTAACCGCTCTAGCTTGCTATTGTGGATAAAAGGCCGTACTGAGCAGCCCACTAAAAGGCGAGCAGTCCGACAGCGACACCCCTTTAAATGAGCCCTTCTGCAAACCTCAGAAGCCATATCCTGCACCGCAGCAGAGCAGTGCTTCCTTTTTCCCTGGGTAGTTTCCCTGGCACGTATGCTCTTTTAAAAGGGTCCAAAAGGACCAACAGGCACATAGGCTATTATTGTTGGAAAGGTAATGTGTGCAGCAACAACAGTCGTGCTTATCTGTAGAAATAGGACAAGTCGGCCTCCACTACTGTCTAGACAGACACTGAAGGATGATTCAGGCCGGATGACCAGGCAATGTTTCATTATTTCCTACATCCACGGGGAGGTGGCTGAATATAAACTTTACACAGCTGCACTTTAAATATGGACCAAAGATGACAGCAAATAGAAGGAAAGAAGGCTTAATTTGAAACACTTACTTTTAACTGAGACAAGTCCACAACATCGTCATCACAGTGGCTACAGCCGTGTTCATAGTTCCATGCATTCGGGACATAGTTGGCCAAGTAGTTCAAGTACATCTGTAAAGGAAAGAATTCAGAGCAGGTGGATGTTTTGTTACACAGGATTCAGGTTACAGATATCATAAGAAGAAACTCCATCCCTCCTCTGTAATTTTGCTGGAGATCCTTTTTTTTATCATGATTTGTTTCGGGATATTCTACCTTGAGATATGACTGGATATTCATCTGACTGATTTATTTCGAGAATTTGGAAGACAGTGAGATAGAATCATCAGGCAGACTCACTTGTCAGAATTAGGACCGCAGAGCTATAAATATCTCTTCTAGTGGAATTTATAATTTACAGTCTGTTGTAATTATTCCTTTCTTCTCAGTCCTATTCATAATTTCTAACATATTGTAATTATAATTATGTCTGCTCTGTATTTACTGTTCACAAGAAGTTCAAATTTATGGGGAACATAATAGCTACAGGGCACTACTATTTATAAATGTCTTATCGCAGACGTTAACATTGTGATTACGTATTTGTTACCAGATTGAACTTGGCATGATAGCTTGAGAATAATATTTAAAAAATGGTTGCAAATCCAGCTAGGCACTTCCAAACAGTAGAAGGCACTGCCAGGACAGGGATTTTGTGATCTAACATTTAGAGTTTCTCATCCAGATGTTTGGCCTCTGGGAAGAATGACTCAACAGTTTGGTGGATTTGGTTCATTGCCAAATAAGACCAAAGTCAGGCGGCTGGTGCTAAAGTGAGACTTGTGTGGAGATGGGGAAGAGAAAGGGCCAGACTTCTCCCATCCACAGAGTAAACACGATATCATATAGAAGTCTTGCTTTCCAGCTGGCTGAGCCCAGCACTTTAATGTACTGAGGGTGTTGCTGAAAAGAAAATGAGGGACACATGGACAGAAGAATTAGTTTTGGCCAGACTTCTCCCCTCAACTGAATAATGAGCCGATTTTTATGGCTGGGGTTTCTAGAAAGTTTCATAGGAACAATATGTATATTTCCTGAATTTGTGGGGATTTTTGCACTGAAATGAAAGCCTTGGAAATAACTTTATCTGGATAAAATTCTACAGAAGCATGGGCCAACAGAAAGTCATCTGCAATTGGAAAGAAAAGTTCAATAATACAACCCCAAAGCTAAAGCCCTGGATGAGAGTGATTCACTTAGAAAACTTATACACAGTAACCTTACTTGCCAGATGGTTTGTTGTACAGAACCATCTGGGGAGTCGAACTTGGAAGCAGTTTGGAAAAGGGTGTGCACTTTAAAAAAGTACTTGGCAGGCGATTGGACAAACCATCTATTACTGTATATCACAGAGTAACTGCAACCAATCAGATCAACATACCATGACATAGTGGGAGAGCGTAAGCAGCAGAGCCAGTGGGGAAATCAAATTCTTGCCAAAGCTAGTAAAGAGTAAAAACATCTTTTCCATTGAAAAAAAAATCCAGTATTTCTCTTTGTTTTTCTTTCACTGGAGAATATTTCCTCCAGTTCTTATATAACTGTTCCTATAGCAGCATCTACACTTTTAAGAGCCGGCATTGTTGTTTTTAAAAGAGCAGCAAATGAGCTTCTGTGGCAGGTCTTTACACCTAAACAATGCCCATAACTGCCAGTAGCAAGCTGTTTAGTCTGAAACATCGTGGTTCAGACACGACCTCATTGTTGAGGCCTGGAAAGACGGATTGCTATTGTCACATGATCACTTAATCTTGCAAATCCAGCTGCTTAACAAGATAATCTATGCTATGTTGCAGGTATGCTATGCTAGTGCATCATTTCTCACTCACTTTGGTGTTTCCGTTGCCATGGACAACCACTGGCAGAGAGTTGTACGCTGTGTTTCTAACTCGTACACGACCCGTTCCAAACTTCAGCAGCACCTCATCTGCCAAAAGGAAGAACAAGAGACATTTGAGTCCAGGTTATGAAAATTGACTTAGCACATGGACAAGAGCTGTAAAGGCCAAGCCAACAAGTGCTCTGGAATTATGCTATCTTTTACAAAGTGTGGGAGAGAAACAGCTCTATGTCAGGTTAAGCTGATGCTGCCTGTTATTTAAAGGGTTCGTTTAGTTTTTTTTTTTCAACTGGGCTGTGTGAGGTATGTCTCGACAGTCGGGGAAAGCACATGAACTGCTGCAGATGGAAACAGCAGCAAAACATGTTTTAGCCCCCCTATAAAAAGGCCCACCCAAAGAAATCAATACCAGCTAAAGTGTACGCAATATTTAGAATATTTATGGACTTTTATCTTGTCATCAGACAGACTTTTCTGATTAAGAACTGAAGCTGTTATGTAACTGATAATCTCTGAAGCCACCAGGCCTCTTTGGCAGAAACCATCATTTCTCAGAACAAGGGAGTGTCTGGTCTTCAGCTGCCTTGATCAATTAGTTTTATTGCATTATTGTGCAACTTTGGTGTCTTAACACATTAACTAGATCTAAACTAAACATAAAACTGACCGGTCTCAGCAGCTTTTTTTTTTTTACGTCTGTCAGTCTCCATCTACTGTAAGTAATACGTTTACAATAGATACTTACTTCATACAACCTGGCTTCAAAAGACTCCAACTAACCCTTCAGTTTTTATAAATTTGCTTTTTTTTAATTACATGGGCCTTTATAAAACTGAAGATTAAATAGGATTTATATATTTATCAGTGAACATAATACAAGTATGATCAGAAATTAAATCAGTTTCTGTGATTTCTCACCAACTGCTCCGTTTAGGTTCTGGAAAATCTGGCACTTGTGGTCCAAAGTCATGTTGAGAGTTTCCTGTTAGAAATGAAAACACAAAGGATCATCTTAGCCATCAAAAATATATATATTTCACATTGAGAGCTGGTGCTTACACAGGATACTCACTCGCTGTAAAGGATCCAAGTATATTTTGGTGTAGAAGAGCTGGTCATCATCATTGTCATGGAGGTTCCACTGTGAAACGATTCTGTTTATGTACGGGGCGTAGCCGATTATACCTGCAAGTAATAAACAGTGTGAAACACATATCCAGCGGTAAACTATAGGGTTTGGAGACGTTTACAAGGTCATATACAACTGACAGACGGCGAAAATTACACTGTATCTGCTGGCTTCTCGGTCTAAACACTTCACCCTAGGAAACTTGAATGCCTTACACAAAGTGTGAATTTTGGCAGTAATCCTAAGCACACAAGAAATGGGAAAGACTCTCCATTCCCACAGTCTGTAAATAGAACTTGGTGCAATAATGGCCAGTAGGAAAGCCGCAATCTATACGTTTTTACCGTCTCACAACCCAGTGAGCTTGTGGAACATTGTGTCCTAGTACAATATCTCACACTCTTTCTAAACGTACAGTCTCATGCCAGTCTCTGTGCCGATTTTCTCCTGTCTCCTCTCTTTTCTTCTCTAGCTCAAGGACACTGACCACAGGAACAGATTGCAGGGTTTGGCCGTGTTGCTGGTGAGCAGCGTTTTTTCGCATCCCATCATTTAAAAAAAGCTCCCATGCTGTAAACAAGTCGAGGGATAGACATGACATAATCTTAATGGCTGTGGCAAGAAAAAGATAAAAGGACATGACTTTTTTTTTTGGGAGCTGTTCCACAAAATTATGGCTTTAACGTCAACAGATTGTGGAAAAATGCAGTGGAGTGCACACTTTTTTGACCCAATGTGTTTGGAAAAATGTTTCATACTGCTGGAAAACACTGCATATAATATTCTAACTGCAGAGTTGCACGAAAGAAAGCATGGAGCGTGATAAATACAACTTGTTATCAGGATACTACGGTATCTTGATTCCATCCCTAAACAAAGCAATCCTTGTGACACAGTAGTTAGCGTCCAGATGCTATAAAACTTTAGCCAGTGGTCATCTGGGCGGTAGCAGTAGGAACACAAACAAAACCTGCAATTTTATACAAACTGTGGCACATTCTCAGGGCCAAGACAAATCCACATGTCATGTCAGTGAAAACAAATGCAGTAAACAGCCTCTGATCAGTCCGAGGGAGCCAGACTCCAGTATGGGAGGTCAGGCCAGGCTAATGACCACTGGGAAAGTAGTCATTCTATGTCCTTACTGGAAACTGGCAGGATGCAGCTGGGCATGACGTGGATTAAGCATGAGAATATACTGTTTGTTGGAAATGTTGGAAATTTTTACTTTTCTCTTTTGCCTAGACACATCTTCTGCCTCTAACATCTGCCACAGCAAAATTGAGGAGAGTAAATCATAAAAAAGAGAAGTTAAAAAGAGTTGAAAAGGGATGAAATATGCAGTTAATATACTCATGAATGAGCTTCTGTAACCTCCTCTCCTCTCGGGGCAGGAAATACCTCAAGAAGCTAGTTTACTGGGAAAATATTCTTCCATTTTACATGAAGAGATAATAATAATAAAAGTCCTATGGTTGGTTTTATATTTTAAAGCTAACACTGGACTGTTGTGCTTCCTCCACCACTCTTTAAACCAATAACATTAAGGGTGCAGCACTGCTGTTTAGCCCCCTGAATTCCAGATCTGGCCTGCAGGTCTTCAGAGTGAGACAGCTGACGGTGGAATGTAAACCGATGAGCACCAATAGAAGTTATAGCTTAAAGGTTACTCAAACACTAAACTACCCTAAACTGGTTGACATTTTAACAGCTTTTAGTTTTAGTTTGCAGCCACAACAGCTTTACTTTCCTAATTTTAATATTCCCTTCAAAATATGCAAGTTATTATAGGGTCAGGGTTACACATGTGAGGTCAGGGTCAGGTCAAGGTTAAGGCCAATTTATTGGACTGGTGCAGAAGCTCAGTTGTAAAATGAATGCAATTGTGAGCATGTTTGCAGGACCAGAATCAGTCCAAAACTGTCAACGACACAGAAAGCATGTTTAAGGCTTTATACATTTGGACCAGTTTAGGGGTAGAAAAAGAGGAAACAGGAAGAGTAGCAGCAGCTTTAGTCATCCATCTATGTCTACACAGGATGTGTCCAGGCTCAGTATTAAATGTAGGCAACTGTAACACAATCAGTGTATTTACAGATGTTAGATAGAAAACACACAGAATTCAGCTGAACTAGTTGTTTGTATTATCAGAACAAAGCATGACAGCGCGTCAGCCATAACAGAGATGATTAAACAGGTCCACACATATCAATCATATCTCAAATTTTCTGAACCCACCTCCAGAGTTTAAGTAGCGTTTGCCACTTCGAACAGATGGGTACTTTTCAGCTAGCCTCTTATCTGGCCATATGAGTCCCTCTGCAGCAAAAAGTACTTTGTGATTGGCCTGCTGGAACTTCCTGAGAATCTCCTCTGGTCCCCCAGCAAAGATAAGATCGTAGCTAAAAGGGAGGAGTGAAGATAAAATACAGCAGATGATTATCTTTCTTTTTCCCTTCAGGAGCAGTCTGCCAGTTGTCTTACACAAGTATGCTTTCTCTTGCATCCGACACAAATCTTCAGTCTCTGCTCACTTAGAGATTGAAATCTAAATGTAAACAGTGGGCATTCCTTATGTATGGGCATTTGCACAGGCAAGTGTTTCTGGATTGTGTTACAAGGTATTTCCAAAAAAAAAAGGTCCTCTGTTGCGACATGTTAACATGCAAAAACGGACAAACTGCACTGGTGCATGCATGGCCTACGAAGCTCTTTGACAGACAGGAAAAAGTGCCTAACGCTTTACATGTGCTTGTGTTGACTAGTTTAAAAGCCTGCTATTATTCAAAGGGCAGATATTTTAGGATGTGGAAACTCTAAAGGTTTGTGGCGATTTTACTTTGAGGTGTGAAGTCATAACTGTAAAAGAGCAGATTCGTTTTGGTAGCGACATTTCCACAGTCCCTGACTATTAAACTCCCTCTTTTAGATGCAAGTTTAAATCTGGACTTGCATCTGTGTTGCTACACACTAGTCAAAAATGGACTGATCCAAACAATTAGGTTCTATGTATAAACCACTTAATGTAAAATGACAGAAAAAGTGAAAGGACAGTCTGAACCATCGCAATCAAACTTGTCATGGGAGGAATAAAAGTCTAACTTACATGAGGGAGCATACATTTTTTACAGTATCCACATCTGGCTGACAGATGTTCATACTAATGTCCCCTGTGCTGTGTTAAGTCATCAATCAGAGTTACTGCTGCAGTTAAATGAATGCAGCCAGTGACAAAACATTCATGACAATGTTTAAAAAGTTTATTAAATGAAGAATGTTTAAGATCAACCCGACCTGAGAATGAACTGGTCTGTTTCAGGTTCTCTTTGTCTGTGTTGCCGAGATTGTCAATAAAGATATTCAGTTAACTGTTACTATAAACTACTACTGAACTTAACTCCTTTTTTATCTCAAATAAAAAGGAGAAAACTGAGATATTTTGGGCTTTACTTGACTTCAGAGCAAAATTCAATGCTAAAATACTGTGAGACCTTAAATGCTTTTTAACTCTTTGTTTTCAGAAACTGTTTAATTGGAGAACTCATCTTCACAAGTTACCAGGTGAAACCAGATGAAATTTTCAACTGCATGTAACTCAGAACACAATTATGCTTCCTCTGTAAGTATCTAACAGAGACCACAACACACACTGCGGTGTGTTTGAAGCATAGTACTGTTTCTACATGGCTTGAGTACCGTTACACTCACCAAACAGGAGCAGACTTATCTGAGAGTGTTGTGCACCAGTGAGAGAACACATATCTCATAAATTTTAAAATGGGAGAAACCAACATTTTATTTTTATACTGGCATAACAAAGAAGTGTTTTTTGAAAATATGTTAGCCTCTCTGGTTTTATAATTTCCCATTGCAGCACAAAAGTCATTACTGTACACAGGACAAATTCATGCCAATTCAAATGTATATAAAGCTTCTGATAGATAGCCAACACACACTTAGCAGTCTGGCTGTGAGTGGTGATCATGGTCCCCATTTCTGGTGTGTTGCTTTTGAATTGCTTGCAGTCATTTTCTTTTCACTTTGGGAATTCAGCCCATGCTCAAAAGCTCAATGACACAGTGACTGAATTTCAGTGTCACTCATTTTAGTCAGTAAATTACATTTTAGGCAACATTTGAAACTATGATGGAACCAGAAATTGTCAAAATAGCTGACATGGTCCTGCAGGATTACACATTTTGAAATACATTTAAATGGCTTTTAATTTTCGCTAAAATACAGATGCTGTTTCTTACACTACAATCATTTCCTCCATAAGAGAAAAAAAATCATTCAAACAACCTGTTTCAAGGATCTGACAACTTTGCACAGCAATTATAGCTCACATTATTCATTTGACAAGGTGCAGTAAGTATCATCTTTTGCTTTATTTGAGAAAATATGGCCAGCAAAGCTGTTATTATTCTGACCTGTTCACTTCATCTCAGAAAAACTTTCATTGGGTTTGAAAAGGCATAATTCAGCTACCTGCATGTGAAAATTACTCCCCTCATACATTTGGTGATACTCTATAATAATGTCTTTACATGAATGAGTGAGCAGTGATTCAGCTCTGCATAAATGTACAGAAACAGCTCTCGCTGGGGAAACATCACTTTTAAAGTAATTATTACAGTCTGTGATTGTAAAGATTAGTTTAATTTCTAATTCATAGATCTACACAGCAATTAAAGGGGTTTAAATTCATTTCTTGTTATAGAAATGATTTAAATATCAAATCAAAGTTAAATTAGAACAAAGCTCAATCAAACTAAAACAGTAATAAGCAGGCAAAGAAAAACTTTTCTCCCTTTGTTATACTTTGAAGTAACATATCCCTTGATAATATCACTTTATCAAGAACTCCTGCTGAGACTCACTGAGCAAGGACTAATTTAGGCTTTGATATACTTGCTACTGAATAAATTCTCCAAACAGAATTGAACAAAGTGTTTCATCTGAATTATAATAAAAAGTCAAATTATAAGGAAAGCTTGCATAGGTCAAGTTACCACGAAAATGGTAAAAAAAAAATATATCGCCATGTAAAGCTAAATGGAAACAAAGAATAAAAAAGCTAAAAAAAATCATACCTGTCCACAGAAAGGACAACAAGATCGTCCTGGTCAGCCAGAGCCTCCATGGCCTCCTTCAGTAGTCTGACTTTTTGCCCTCCACCAATGGAATGACCAACGTCACCGCCCTTCCAGGCTTCACCCATTCCCAACACCTGAGACAGAGCACACGGAGGAAAAGTTATAAAGCCCAACATGAACCAGCTTGACACCAAACTTTACCACAAGGCAGCCAGCAGCACTGAAAAACTGTCCATCTTTACACATTTTTGTGTCAATTTTTATGTCATGTCCTCATCTTTGAACCTGTCCTTCAATATGCAAGGAATTTCCATGAAAAAGACTAAAGTGGGTCTACTGACATAAAAAAAGTACATTTGATTCAATAAAATGGATTAAAGGAACTGCTTTGGGAAAAAAAAGGCAATGTTATTGCAATATTGGAAGATTTTCCGATGGCAGCAAGAATGGCACATTTTATGAACTCTTGTATTAAGTGCAGCAAGAATACACTTCCACACAATCTCACTGAGGATAAAAAAGCTCACAGCTGTTGGGGAAGATGTAGATGCAAACAGATAGCATGAGGGCAGAAACTATAAGGTCAACGAGAGCCAGAAAAGCAAGATTATTTAAGACTGTATGCCTTAGTGAACAGGTTGATTTTCAGTTTTTGGAGAGCAACAATAGATTTGTCATTTGGGATCGCAGCCAGGAGTGGATTCCAAAGCTTGGGGGCTGCAGCTCTGATAACTCCATCCTCAGAAGTCTACATGCTGGTGTGAGGGAGGGGGAGCAGGCCTACGTCCAAGGACTGCAGAGTCTTGGAACTGCGGGTGTAGATTTGCTCAAGCCAAAACAATATACCAAGCAAAGGATAACAGAAAAACTGACAACATTTTGAGAGATCTCTCTGAAGGATTATCCTAAGCATGGCCCCAAAAGACTGAAAGGAGTAGTTTGCAAGTTTTCTGTCCGCAAGTGATGGAATGTTGCAGCGTCTGGTGTAGCAACAGACAGGCAGAGAACCACATACATGCTTGTGGTGTGCTAATTCAGAGTTCTGTACAAAAATACTATATTTTCTTTACTGCTGGTGTAAACCACAGAAGAAAATTCTGGACCTACGTTGTGGAGTGTCTCCTTAAGATGGATGTTTTTTCAGCTTGCTGCACCTCATTGTTTCCTCTAACAGGCCTAATCAATCAAATGTCTGCTGAAAACATTTGGCTGGTAGGCCTGTGTCTGTCTGTGTGTGTTTTAATATCCCAGTGAGGACTTTAAAGCGACTGTACACCAAACCATGGGGAACTCCTGTCACCGTTGGGATCAAATTAAGGTCCCATCTGGTCAGGATTGCTCCTTGAGGGTTAAGACTTATGGTTAGCTTGGGGTTTGGTTTTAAGTCAAAATGTACCACTCTAATTAAGTGTTACGAGGTGAACGGGCATATGGGGACGATAAGTGTTAGAGGCTTGACATACATTGTGAAGACTTACCTTTCTTTGAGGACAAAGAGTAAATCCTGATCATATAAATTTCTTATTATTACGGTGAAGACTTTGGTTAAGGTTAGGTTAGGGTTAGAGTCTGGCAAGTAATGGTTATGGTTATAGTTAGATAAAGCTTCCATAAAATGAAAGTAGGCCCCTATATTGTCCCCAAAAGTGGTGTGTGTGTTTGCTGCATTCTTAAATGGGACAAACTGCACATTTGTGGACATCATATTAAGATATAAGAGGAAACTCATACCTTCACAGTGTAGTTGAAATAGTGTGCGGACTGCATAAAGCGGTGGAAGCCATCTTTTTCCTCTGTTGCAACAGTTAGGACAAGCAATTTGTCTGAGAAGAAAGAAAAAAAAACACATTTTCAGAAACTTCTGCGACTTGTGTAGTCTTCACAAACAATATTTCTTGACCAGATTGTTGGTTAGTATACATTTACACCCAGTAGTCATAGTATACATTTCACTTGGTGAATATAAAGCTTTTCAGTGCAAAATCTTGGTTTTCATAGTAGAAAATCCTCAGAAATCTGTGAATTATGTGATGCGCGTATAAAAAGTAATGAAACTCTCACTTCAATAAACCAAGTCTCTTGTAAAACTCAGACCTATGTCAACAAACTGGTTATGGTTTGGTTTAGCAGTCAATCCGAACTCACAACTCAAATCACCAACATCTACTGTAGTTTGATTTGGTTCAAAAACCAAAGCATATTTTATAACATGGACTCAATAATATATTTCCTCTTATGTTAAAAGACGTCCCACAAACCTCCAGGACATTTCCAATGGCTATGAGAGCTGAAGTTTGAGGCTTGAAGAAGGGAAGACCGAATACAAATCAGCACCATGGCCTCATTTGACACTAGAGAGACAAACTAAACCCACAAAACTAGTTTTCACTGGTACTTTTTTGTTTTCAAAAACCAACTGGGGTTGGCTTGATTAAAAAGCTTGCAATCTGTGATTGTGAAGCAAGGAAGGAAGTCCTCTGATCTCTAGATCTGGTTCATCAAACTCTATTATTGTATGAAGGGAAAGCGCTTATTCATTTCCAGCTTTCAAAAGATGCTTTCAAAATGTGCAAAATTGTGTTCTGTGCTTGTAGGGAGACAGGCCAACAAAAAGTTAATGACACTCTAATATGGTTTTATAGGACCACTTGAATACTAATCCTGCTTTTCATGTTTGAGAGCCAATCTGCCTTCTATTTAATACACTGCACTATGTTCCACTAAACCCTTGTAAATTATTTATTGGACACTGGCAAGTAGGATTGGAAGTATGAAAGAGAACACATGAAGTGCACTCTGCCCCAGAACACACTTACACAACTGGCAACATATATTTAGAACACAAAGATTAACAGATCTTCATTATTTTGTTTTACTGTCAGTTAGCCTGGTTTTGATTATTTGCTCCATTGACTGCACGCCGCTAATATAAAAAATGTGGTGATGTCAACCTTGCCTCAACCCAACTGAGCGGTCACTCAAACCCAAAATGTTGCAGTGGAATGCAAAAGTTTTACACTGATATAAACATCATAAGCTGAGATTCCTGGCACCTGATGAATTTGCACTTGTTGTCCAGAAGAGAGAGATAAACTAAACAAACGCTGAGGCAAGACATAAATAATTTAGGACCATTATTTACCACGAAAATCACAGTCACCTGCTTCCCACCCACTCACTCTAACTCGAGCACAGTACAAGCGGCTCTTTTCCATTCATTTCCTGTCAGTGTGACTTAGCCATTCCCTCATCCCAGTCTAGCCTGTGGCCCTGACTTCGCTCTAAGTGCCGTTCCAGCACTTCTATGACACAGAGGTTCTGTTACAGGTTGGAAATAGTTTCCTGTCTGCCTCTGACCTAACAACACCACATGAAATATAGCGAAGAACTGGGCAGAGGCAGAGCAATGTGAGATTTAAATCACTCAGAGGAGAAGGATGAGCCACAGGTGTGTCCCTGTTCTTGGCTTTGCTTGTTGGCTTGAAGGTAGAGGATAATCAAACATAGTGACGGCAGAGGATGGCGTTTCCCACATTTGGGAAACCCATTTTCCATGCAGCTCAGTTAAAAACAAGTTATTTTAATGGTTACAGAGAGAGAGGATTACCCTACACCAGACTATCATGGTGGCAAAACTGAAGCCCAGATCAGGCAATTCAGTCTGTAATTACAATATGTGCATGAAAGCCAACTGGTTTGGCTAAAAGATGAGCAATAAATTATCCAGACACCTTTTCCATCCCGCTTTCCTGTATAAATCAAATCTTAGGCAAAGCTTTTAAAAAAATATTCTTGATATTGTTTAGGCTGCATATGGGACAGACTTTGGACAGTCTCTCTAGGAAACCTTTCATAATGATAAAAAGTACCAGAAAATGTTTTGAAACAAATAAAAAAGAGAACTTGAGAGAGAATGCAGACCCAGCTTTCTTGGCCATATTTGGAAACCTATAGGAAATTCTCTTGGATTTACCAGCAGCAATGGCGGCGCTGATATTGTTTTTACCTTGTGAGTCTATGTGTGTGTGTGTGTGTGTGTGTGTGTGTGTGTGTGTGTGTGTGTGTGTGTGTGTGTGTGTGTGTGTGTGTG
>JAQMCX010000032.1:6562089-6641447 GCA_029814765.1 Acanthurus leucopareius
GTGTGTGTCTGTGTGTGTGTGTGTGTGTGTGTGTGTGTGTGTGTGTGTGTGTGTGTGTGTGTGTGTGTGTGTGTGGCATTTCAGCAAAATGAGGTCCTATTATAGTGGGAACTACCACAGAATTGGCTTTGACCACTTTGCCAGGTGTTTATGTCTGTTAACAGATTTTGTCAACATGATAATGTCTGAACCGTGCAAGATACAAAGTTGAACTCCTCTACAGGTCTAGACTGCACTGAGGCTCCAATATTACATCACTTCCAGCAAAATTCACCGAAAACAACTAAAAATTAAAAATATGAACGCGTGCGTGTGTGTGAGAGTGTTTGATGAGTTGAGAGGTCGTTTCCTGCCGAGTACAGAGGGGAGATCTGTCTTCAGTGTTTGACAAATATTAGCTAAAAATAAGCACAATTAAGAATTGCTTTTATGCCCGCGGACTTCCCTAGCTGTCTGCTTTTCCAAAGTGGCAGGCTATTTTGCATTCATGTGGAAAGCCATCTGTGTGTTTGTCTCCAGTTTATAAGGCTGTGATTACGGCCAGGACAAATGTTTTGTATTTTTCCCTCTAATTATCTCAAATCCTCCTGTCCCCATAAAATGTGAATTCATCACCAGTTGCTTTGATTTGTGTAAGGAAAGTTAGTGACAAGCCAGATGTTGCTTTATTCATTTCGTATATATAATTAATTTTTTTTTAAACCCTAAATTACTAACACAAAATCTTGACTCGCCTGTGTGATACAAAGAGACTTCCAATCGTATAAAAATAAAGAATAAACAGACTGACAACAGTTCACCCTCAGTGACTTTGCCCTGACACATTAACCCCTCGTTGTAAACACACACACCACACCAGTGCATCCCAACAAGCACCCATCCCACTAAATACAGACTGGGGATACACACCACATCTTAATTAAAAAAAATTAGAGACAGACAAATTTATTTCCTATATTAAACTTGTTAAAACACTTGGGTAAGTCTCTGTTATTACTTTTCCGCAAACAATTCCTACTGGAAAAAAAATCCCTTACGATACACAGTGGCCTAATGTGAACCATGACTGGATACCTTGGCTGGATGTTGTAATATTATCTCCAAATACAACACAAAGTGCAGAGAGATGAATTCTGATCCCACCAATTTCATGCAAGCCAAGGCCATTATTCTATTTTTTTAATACTGCATTTAATTATGCGTTGTCAAAAAGCCAGTTTTAAGTTTGGGTTCAGCTTCCCATTACCTTACTTATTTCTTTATAATGATTTTGAAACAGTATTCTAAGAAAAATTGTTTAATTGCACAACTAACAATGAAATATAGCTGAAAGTAACCATCTTGCAAACTTAAAATTGTTTATATGCCGTTTGCACATTGAAAAAGTAGCATCTTCTAAAAAGAAAAAAATCAAGGTCTACCCACAAAATATGTCATCACACAGATAAAATTTGTTGTTTCCTTTTCCACAACATCCTGTTCACCATAGTCACCTGGTTGTCTTTGGTAACATTTCTTAATGTTCAGATAGCCTTTTCTAGAGGTGTACTTTTCAACTTTTTATCTCACACTACTTTGTATATGTTTGCTTCCACAAGTGTCTATCGTCCATAGTATTAACTTATGTGTGTACGCAGATGACATCCAGATCTATTTTATACCAGGTGAGCAGCACCCTCTCATTACTTAAATGCACTAAGTTACATGCAGAACCTGGGATTTATTCTTGTCCCTTTGAATTCTGATTAGCATATTTAAAGTGTAAGCAGATATATAGAACAGACTCATATACTTCACAAACTTTGCTGAGGTATTACATCGATCAAGACTGTCAATGCACTAAATGCTATTCTGTGCATTTACCTCAGTAACAATATTATTGTCTTATTTATTCAGCTAATGATTCCATGACAGGTTGGTGTTTTTTGTTTATGACTATCAGCACAAAGTAATACAGACTCCCATTATTTTAAGGAATAATTCAGTCCCTCTAGTCCAGCCAAAATGTCTCACTTGACTTACCTTTACCTGCAAAAAAAGTTTTGCAGGTGGGCTTTAGACAGTAATGGATATTTTTTCTTTTCATGCAAAATCCCAGCCTTGTATTAGTTTCTGTCAGTAAGGCTGGCTTTTCACATATTGCTTCATGGTTCAAATTAGTGTAAAATCTGTTTGTAGTTTTTCCTGATTTTAATTTGTTTTCTCAATTTCTGTGTTTATTTTTCAGATTTTTACGTTTTACAATGTTAGCATGTTTGTCATTGTGGATAAACATTATTTTAACAACTGTATAAAAAACTAAAAGGCAACATTGTTATATCTTTTCCAAAGCAGTCCTTCTGTAGCACAGTCTCCCACAACCCTTAAACACAAAGGGTATGTGGGTTACTGAGCAATGCTTTTCCTTCTAATATTTCCTTTATAGGAGGGAAAAGCCTAATTTTTACTAATTGCTACCATATTTCGGCAAGTTCTGTAAAATTCTGAGTTTAACATTTGATTTTGTTCAAATTTTCAAATTCCATTGTATGGACAGGCTTTTCTGCAGTGAGGAAAAAAATAATTGTTTACATATGCACGAATCTACTTCCCTATTAAACTAAAGCTGGATCCTAGGCTAGTTGTTTAGTCATTTTATGTGTTTTTTTCCCATTCAAACACAATAATCACACTACTAATAAAAGAGGACTGAGAGAAAGATGGCAACACTGAAAAGGAGTGGTTTTTAGAAAAGCATGATTTTAGGGTGATGTGTGTCTAGTATGAGTAAACACAGCACACACTCATGTCAGTTCTGTAAGAACAGCCCACAGAAGGGGAGGAATGCAGCTCATACAGTGCTGCTGTAACTCTTGTCAAAGAAAGGCGTGGGTGCCAATTGGTCTTTCCCTCTCACTCTCTCTGTCCCCATGGGGCTCAGTCGTCTAGGTAAACTTCGAGCAAAAGTTTTGACTCACTTGCTGGGTCGAAGCTAAAGTAAGCATTTCTTGCTGAAGGGAAAAGATATTAGGGGAATATGACTAGGCTTTAAACATGAGTGTAACAGGATCTTTCCTCTTTGATGAGAACGCAGTGAATACAGTGAACACAAACCCCCCCGGTCTTTCTATTTTGGTCATACAAATTGAAAAAAAAAAAACATTTACATTGTCTGACCCAAAATCTCATCAAGATTATTCAGAAACTGTCAGGCAAAGGAAAGCACAAGTAGTTCAGTTAATAGCTTACATTCCTCTGTTCTTTTATCTATTTGAATGACCCTGCCTTTAATGTCCAAGCAAAGCATGAAATTATAAGGTGGGGGAAAGGAAAATGGTGCCTTGCAACCATATCAGATCTGAAATCATGCAAGAATTTCACAGTTATGCTTCATTCTGCACCCTACTGTGCCTTTTTTAACCCTGTAGATTTGCCTGAGGATGACCACCTTCCTATAAAGCCAGTCTTTATCATATCAAACTCTAGTCAGCCTTTGTTCCTGTCCTGCACTTGAAAAAAATGGAGTAAGCTTTAGTGTCAGGGTAGTTGGAGAGAGATAAGAAAAAGTTTTTAACATGCAGAGTGTATCAGACTCTCATGCATTTGCTTTTCATGGATGAATCTTGGCCTTTGAGCTGTGCCAAGATTTCAGCAGTAATGTGAGCTGCCAAGATCTACAGCTGAAACTCACTGTATTACTCAAGGTAGCATTCACCTTTATCAGCCTGGCATCAACTTTATCTGACAAGGGAATGTTGCGGCAATATTTTGAACCAAGTAACATAAAAAGAAATTTATTGTACAGTATCCACTGGAATAAAATGCACGGTTTGCAAAAAGCACATTTTTGCTGTTTCAGTAGAATTTTTTTAGGTTGACATGGTTTGGCCGTGCGAGTAACACTAATGGACACGGATTTGTCACCATGTCCGGAGTAAATGAAAGGTTATACTTAAGCACAGAGAAATGAAAAGGCAAAGAAGTCAGTGACCTAATTTTTCCCCACAGCGGGGGGAAGAAAGAGGCATTTTGAGGCTGTAAGAAAAAACACACCCAGGATCCATATTGTGGACAGTGGACAGTTAACAAGCTACAGGGAGTGCAGCGTAACAATGTCCTCAGTGTCATTCAAGTCCATTTTTTGTACTTTATTGTGCTTTAAAGTTGAATGTAATTCTGGCCCCTCTTGTCCTTGAGCTTATGAATGCTATGAATATGTGGTCACGGCTGAAACCAAGAAGGTTTTGTATTTGTATTTAAGTAAGGGTAGCGAGTCCAGGCTGCACTTGGTGCAGGTAGTTAGTTAGTCAGTTAGTTGATTAGCAACATTATTATTCATTTAAAGTCATTTTTCTGGCCACCTGGCAAATGTAAATCTAACATTCCCGTTAATTCTGTTTTTTTGTGGATATCCTACAATGAAAACTCAGATTTTGCATTTAAAAGCTCCACATTCACAAAGTGAATGAAAATCTGCACACAAACTTACTGAACACATTTGTTGACAGTATGTATACAAGTGTATCACAAAGATTAATGGACACAAAAATCAATTCAGCTTGTCCGTTAAGACCAATAGTTTCTCTAAGTGTTAACTCCTCACATATATTACCCCGGTGTTCATTTCTCATCCGTCAGCTAAACACAGAGGCATGCTTCTCAACCTACAGATACTTTTAAAAGTTTTCCACCCCCAGAATACATTTGGATTTTAATGTAAGTTCAAGTAGCTTTGGAACAGAAGTAGAGCTTTTGATGTCTAAAGCCAGGAGCCCCTAGCCTTGCAGATATTCCCTTTTCCATAAAAGATACTGCTGTTGCTAGGTGAGTTTTCCATGTGTTGGCATTTATCAGTGGTTACCAAGTTTAAGGGATGGACTCCCCAGGAACTACAGAACCCAAAATAAAGGGATTAGTTAGTTGGAAATGATTTTAGCCGTCCATTACTAAAATAGAGTTTATTTTCTTGTTATGTTTCTGAGCCACCATAATTGATAAAACACACTATATTCATAACTCCAGAGCCTTGTACTGCAACTGCAGAAAAAGAGCTGTGTTTTCAATTACACATGTCAAACCACAGGCACTCCAGCCTTAGGATGTGGCATGATGTCACCAGCGCTGGGCCAGGAAACAATTTTGCAGTCTGGTCAAATGGTATTTTGACCTAAGAATAGACAATTAATTCTACTAAACAAAAAAAAACAACTAATTGAATCTGGTAAATTTGAAGCAGTGCTCTTCTCATTGGTAATGATTACAGTTAGGACAGTCATTTCCTCTGTTGGCCACAGTGTCACTGTCGAGCTTCAGACTGTTTATTGTTGACAATGACACACACAGATTTTCATTTAACATTATGCATTTAAAGGTTTAAAGGTTAAACATCCTTAATTTCTGCGCTGACATCACTGTAAATGCAAAACAGAGCAGAATTTTACTACATGAGGTAAAATGTTTTGACAATATTTGCTAGATTTGTAAATGAAGGCCAAGCTTTTTTTTATAGCAGTTAACTGGTTTATGTTACTGAAATGACTCCTGTTTCTCTCCATATAAAATGAACTGAAAAGATAAGAAGTAAGCTGCTCCCGAGTGCATGGCTCGGCGTGTGCTTGCACTTCACAGCTGGCAGATTTATTTTAACAGGCTACAGTGATGAGTAAATATAACCTGAGATCACTGGCTCATAAAAAGACAGAAAAAAAGGCTGTAGTTGAAATTTTTGGGATCGCCTGAAGCAATAATCCAGAACATTTTCATAAAAACAAACATCTGTGATTTTTTCCCCTCTATGAATATATTAAAGCTGTGATATGACCAAGTTAAAATCTGCAACTTAATCCTGACTGCTTTTTTTCCTTTTACTGTGAAGGTCTAACTTTCTTGTGGCCATTTCTCTACTTTGAAAAATGATTTCATTGGTATTTTACAGTAAATATTCTGACTTACTATCTTCAATATCTTGACAACTACCAGTGACTAGGAGCGAAGTTCTGGGAGTTTGAACAGTACAAGGCAATCTGAACAGTACAACCTGTCAGCTGTATCAAGACGAGATTCAGCCAAAGCACATCTCCTGCCAAAGATCAACAGCTGCTCCTCTCTCAGACAGTCAACAATGGATATTTGTACCGAAGCCACGGTCCCGACAACATAGCTGAAATGTCATCTGTTTTTTTTAGTACTGCTTTAGAGGAAACCTTTGCATCATGGGAACTGTCAGCTTGATTTCCTGCTGTTTTTATCTTTGTGATAGCTCTCAGAAAACACCTCAGACAGAGTGAGAAAGCAGACAACACAACAAATTTTTGGCTGAAAAAGAGTCAGGAAAACAACCTTGTGGTGATATAGTGACAATGTACGAAGACCTGATTACAGGTTCTGCTTGCCAACAGGGCTTGTTAGTTTGTAAGACTGGCATTATGGGCAATCGACAGCTCTATTATACAGTATATAAGGCACAGGCAACTTAAGGTGGAGTTTCCTTTTTTTCTCTATAAAATGCTGCTTGCTGACACGTCAGTGATGTCTGGGAAAGGTCTAATCTTAAAATGCCTAGTCCATGGAACTCTGGAGCAAACCAGACGAGATCACACTGAGTAATGATGTTCAGTCTCCCACACACACACACACACACACACTCTCACTGATGAGTCCATCCCAGTAACTGTCAGAAATATAAAACGCCTTAGTAAGTAATGTCTACACATCTATTTGTTAAATGTTGTTGATATGAAAAACATCTCCTTTACAATTTTCCAACGGTGATGCCAATACTCATTCATTACAGTGTACTTAAGCTGAGAACAGAAAACTGGAGAAACACTGTTTTTCCTGAAACTCATTACTTTTACTGAGACATCAATATTGTAAAAACAACTAAAGAAACTCACACAGTCCAATCAAATCCATCACACACACTTATATAGTGGCTCAGACTCACACGAGAAGAACTACATGTTGAATTCAGTATATTCTATATCAGAAGTGCTGTTTTCAGAGTCAGGGAGAAGTGAAAGGCTCCTTTCAGATGGGCGGACAGTGGGGGTCTGCCCAATTTTCATCCGTTTCCAAAACTGACAAAAACCAACAGCCACGTCCACAGTTCACATTGACTGAGCAGGTACACATGGGTGAGAAATGGGCAAAGAACTGCATTCCTACTTCTTCCACTGTCCCTTTTCACTGCTAAATCTCAAAGTTTGCATATGTAACATAATACCAGTCTGTATCAAGTCTGAACCAAGTGTGAAACACTCTGACTTCATCTCATCTTGCACAGCTGGCGTTCAACACAAACCAGGAACCATGAATACCTGTAACCTGTAAATGCACCATTGTACTTTTTAACACCCCGTCAACATGACAACCAGCATCTTGCCCCATCTAAAAGGAAAGTCATCGCAAAACAGTATGTGCAGCTTGTTCTTCTCGACATGGTGGACGACACGTCATCTGACCTCGTTGTGGAGGTCACGGTTTGGGCCTTTGTCCAGCTGGACCTCACGTGATCCTACCAGTTATTCGCCCAACTGTGCAGAATAATCCCTGCATCTTTTTTTTCCTTCCCAAATGAAAGGAGAAGAAAAGTGTTGGACTGATTTTTAGTTTTTTTCTGGCATGAGTCTTCAAGTAGAAAGACACTGTTAGCACATCATTTAATTGTAAAACACAAATGTTTCTGATAGTGTAACTCACACAGACTTCCGAAATGGCTGGACTAGACTACTTGATCACTACAGTATGTCCCGATCAGACATGCATGCGCCCTGTTTGGTTTAGAAAAATGAGAGAAACGAAATAACTTCTACGATTCAGCTCTGGTATGTGCTTGATGCAATGATTTTTGGGGTCTTGGTTTCGTCAGTTTGACTTGGCTTCATAAAAAGTCAGACAATGCAAACTGTGTATAAACTTGTTCTGCAAGTTATAAACTACTTTGTTTGGTTGAACTACTCACCAGTGCTTTGTTCTGTGCAGTACTGTCTTTAGCAGTGCAAGTAGTGGTATTTTGCATAAAGACATTGCACAAGTCTAGTTTACATTTTGCTATTTTACGCACAAAAGACGTATTCCTCAAACGTCTGTGCGCAGTCCCAATTCCAGTTATAGCACTTTGATATAATCACATGCTAACCTCACTGTATTAAATGTTCGTAGCAATCATTTACTGTGGTCGTATTAAGTATGAAAGCTTCCATTTAAAAAAAAATGCTGAATTACTTCAAACTCCAAAACAAGCTGTGTCACTTGTGTTGTAATCCCTGCCAGGCTTACTGAGTAAACATTTTAAACCTTGTAAAGTTAATGTGGCTACTGTGTGAAAGACACCCAGTTAGTCCAGACCAGAGGACAAAACAAGCCTGTGGAGGCTGAAGGCAGCTGTTGTGTCCTGATTGCAGGCTGCCTCCACAGCATAATGCATCATTAGGAGAGCAGCACATTTCCAGACGTTAGTATCTTAAACATAAGCCCGCAGTATTTATGACATCGACGCTAGTATAAAAGACACATGCATCCACTTATGATGTTGTTTGTGGGGTTTTACAAGATGCTGTGTTTAAATCGTGTCTAACTTAAATCATTTTTAGGGCAATTTGGAGTAATTTCACCAAAACAACATGCTACCAGAAAAAGGTGCTTACAAACAAGTCAGTAAAACTAACACATCTGGCTTTCTTCGGGAAGAACTTAAACATATACATGTACATTATATGGGTTGTCTTAACAGCTGAGCAGGTGGTACTTGTCTCCATAAACATTTAATTAAAACAAGTTTACAGCCGCTTTTATATTTCTTGCGCACATAATTGCTTGTTTTCTATCAAATAAAACTAATGTCTCTCGCTCTGTGATGCATTGTAAGTCATGGATGATTACTGAATGATTTTTGTATGTTTTTCATTCAAGTCTAAATGCGATGCGGGGGGGGGGGGAGTTTGTAGAAACCACTACAAACTCGCCCCCCAAGTTGGTTAGTTATTTCTCGCACACTTTTTACAGGCTCGCATGTGTGCGTAAAGCCGGGGCAGCACGCAGCTAAACAACATGAAGTTAAAAACAGGATTGCGTGAAACCGCAGTTCGTGTGTGACATCATGCTACCATCACGCAAATTTACGCCCCAACATATGCAGCGCGAGACAAAAAGCCTCCTCAGAACCGCTGGCATGCAACCTGCACCTCCTATACTGTAACATCATGTAAAGCGGCAAATGCCAAATTAGAAAACAGATATTCCCCTTTTTAAACACTCGAAATGACAGTTTTGAAATGCAGCTAAAAGATGCTTGACTAAAAAAAGTTTGATAAAACGTGGAAAAGCGATAAAAAATGATGCTTCTTCGTGCACTGAGACTACATCGGTTGTATAAGAGTTCGGGACAAAAGCAATGAGTGAAAGTTTGAGCGTTACTCACCTATAGGAATAGGAGCAGGAGCTTGCGATGTTTCAGTAGAGTAGATACAATTTGCAAACTTCAGGCAACATAAAAACACAAAACAAAACTTGAGGTACTCCATTGCTGTTATAATGCGCGTGCTCCCGGTCATCGACTGGACTCTTACATCCAAGCCCGAAAGCAGTGGTCAAGATCAGCCCCTCAGGGTCCCAATGTACGCTCTCGCGATAATAAAATTATAGGGAGAAAAAATTTCCTCCAATGAATATAAGGTTTTTACTGGACGAGCAGCGCTCGAGACTGCTTCTTTTCTCCAGGGGAGGGTTGTGTGTAAGTAGTGCGATGTAGGGTAAATTAGACAGCAGCAGGCGTGGTTCCTTAATTGAATCTCCAGCCTCTTGGGTTCCCAGTGAAGTTACAGTCCATGAAGAGAAACAGTGGAGGAAAGATAACGGTGTTCACCCCCTGACACAGGGCCGTCCTGCGCGAGAAGTGTGACTAAGCACAGCTGTATTTGAACCCCCACCAACACCGCCACCCCCTGACTGTTGAATATCCCTCCCCTGGTCGCCTCCCCCCTGATCATCCAGCGCCTGTCTGGCCAACACTGCTCCCCCCCTCTGTACCCTGCTCACAACAGACTTTACATTCAGCCTCAGGAGTTTAAACCAGAGGATAAAAGTTAAAAGTCGCATTTAAAATACGGTTATGTTCAACATACTGTTTATGCTTTTTAAAATATTTGCTTTTTAGTTTTTTTTAAAAAAATCCATAAATTCCCTTTTCATATCAAGATAGTACACAATTCGACTTGTCCCTGTTTTAACCTGCTGTGTGTGGGAATAGCACAAGACAATAAAGAAGCATTCAGATTCGAGACATTTGTCATAGATGATGCAGTTGTGAAAAGTAAACTGAGTACATTTACACAAGAGGATTACTGTCCTAAAGTGGCAACAAAACAAATATTTGTTTTACGTAAGTCTTTTCATTTAATGACATTTAAAGGTCCTATTCAACACCAGAAGGTCAGAAAAAAAAAATGAGTGCAACATTTTTAATTGCAGCTTCTCGGCAGCAAACCTCAATATGACTCAGCTTTCTGAGAACTGATGGTCGGACACAAAATATGTCATTTTAAGATGTAACTTTGAGCTCTAAACGACTAAAACAGAGAATTAGTTGCAGTGCTGAAAAAAATATTGAGCTCAACCTTAACTAACAGCGACAATAAAATACAGCTTTTACATTAATACATAAGTGGCAATATAATTCTGTAGATATAATCATATAATATGTAATGGTATAACAGTAATACTGGCCTTTTTCTGCACTGAGTACCTTTACTCTCATCACTTCAGGTGTATTATCCTAATTATACTCACAGCTCTTTATGCCTACTTCAGTGTGTTAATTAAGATAAGCATTTGGTTTTCAAAATGTCAAAAAATAGAGAAAAATGCCCAAAGCTGAAGATGACATTTTTTAAATTTATTATTAATTATGAATTTAATTAAATAAATTTTTATACTTTCGGCAGAGTAATTTCCTGTCAATCAATTAATCAGCTAATGACTTGCCATCATGCCTCAACAGTGCAGTAGATAACCCCATTGCGTCACGTAGCCCCGAACTCTGTATAAAACAGTTAAGTGGTGCTGCAGCTGTTTGAGGTTGCTTGTGCTTACCTACAGCAGCACACAAACACAAGGACAAACGCTTTGTCTCATCTGTGTCTCTTTTTCTTTATTAGTAGGAGCAGTCTTGCCTCAAACCATTCCTGTCTGGAGAACACTGTGCAGAGCAGTTGGGATGACTGCCAGTGCCCAGATTATTTTACTTCTGACATCACCAGGTTTGCGGTTTTGAACACAAAGAAAGGAGAAGCTGAACTCTTTATGAAATATATTACTTCTTTTCGGTAAGGCCCTGATAAACCCAAAAAAATGTAGATCTGTGCCAGAAAACCCGACATACTTGGACTTCAGGCGTTCTTTTTACTGTTGTTTAACATGCAACTGACACTAAATTGAGCACTGGGCAGGCACATGGAAACTAGTATGTCATGAGAAAATTACCACTGCAAATTTGCTGTCTAGCTGTCTTGAATAAAATCACATTAGACGAAAGTAGTAATCCTCCCTCCTGTGAAACTCAGACAAACACAAACCAAATTAAAACAAAGACCAAGTTAACCCAGATTTGCAAAAGGTATCAGCCCTTTTTATTTTCAGACGGCTCAGTGACGAATAACTGAGAGGGATTTTTATCCCAGTGAGTTGGTGAGGGAACTCTCTGCAGCTGGAAAATATAAGTGTTTGTGGTACAGAACCTCATGCTGGATCTTGGCAGCATGTGGTAGGAAATGCGCCGTGTCTTGCTTCAATGCACTGGCTCAACTCTAAACCCTCACCAAACGCTTGGAAGAGCCAGGGAAATGTCCTCTGGTTTTGATTACACCCTGACAAAATGTCCAGAAGTTATATGAGCACTTTAATATCCCTTCAGAGGCCGATACTGGGAGATGTTAGATACTGTAGAGAACCATAAGGCCACTCGTAGTCTTTTAACTCAGAATCAGGAATTGCAAAAATGTGAAACCTTTTAAGTGCCCTCAGTGGTGGGTAGTGGCACTGGTGATTAAAATTTTGGATGCATGTGGCGTGGGTGAGAAAATTACATTTAATTACCCAAAAACTGGCAGATACAGAAGCTGGGAGACTGCTGTGGAAAGTGGTGTGAGGGTGGAGTGAAAAGCCAGAAGCTCATCAGGACAACGAGGCGTGTGCACATAATTATCACCACTTTATATCTGCCTGGGTATCAGGAGAAGGTGGCAGACACAGGAATGCAGCACACATGGAGGTACAGATAAATACAGCTGTTTATCAACCTTAAACGGAGGACAGACGGTGTGGAACATTTTAACAGCGCAGGTGGTATGATCTCTAGCCGGCTTTTTCATTTTGGCTCATTACAGTGCCAAATAAAACACACAGGCCTCCAGCTCTCACTGTCCCTGCATTTGCAAAAAGACTAAACAGTGTTGCAGCTTCGTTATGACGCTGAGCCGTCCTCTATTTTCAGCACTGTTATGGAGACAGTGGGTTTACAGGGACTGTTTGAATTTAATCAAGCAGAGAGAAGAAACAGATGATTTGTTAGGCAGAGTCTAAGGGAGATGCCCAACATCAAGCACAAAATCTGAAAATTCCTATGAGGAAAAAGAGAACTCAGCGAGAAAAGTGACTTATGTAAAAATATAGCTCAAATTGGTCCTCCAGTCCTTCACTGATTTTTAATGCTGCTGTGCTGAGGAATGACGTTTTTAGGCTATCATCACGTCTTTGCGTCACTTTGTCTGTCCATGTATGACAGCTGGCTTATTCTTGTAAATGTGATATTGCAGAAATACTTTTAGGGACTTCAAATTTCACACAACGTCCACTTGACAAGGGTGACCGATTGAATTTTTGGATGCGAGCTGAGAAAAAATGATTTAACACTGTAACCCAGAAACAGAAGGGGAGATCATGACCATGGTTTATGTTTAGTCAGATACTGAATTGTTAACACTAATCTTTGGTGTCCACCTTAAAACTGTGCTTATTGTGTAGCTCTTGGATTAAAAATGTGCACGATGCATCCACTTGTGAGAATTTGTTGCTTCCCTACAACAATATTGATATATAAAGCATTGAAATCCACCACAAGCTCATTGGTTTTGCTGATATTGAGCTGCAGGTTTGTCATTATACAATGTGATGATGTTCTCCATGTTCCTCTGTACTCCTCTGTTTCCAAGTAAAAACAGCATGTTTTGCACAGGAAATGTTCACTGGAATCGTAAATGTTAATATTGTGATAACTTCCATTCTGCCAAAAAATACTCTAAATACTTTTTATTGAATCCCCTCAAACTTTACTACATATGAGTCTGGACTGACATGGGTGTAATCTGCAGTTTGATTGGTGTGCAAAAGTTAGACAAACAGCCACAAGTTTTGATGCCATTGATATGTAGGTGTATACGCTGTGTAATGTCAAACCATGTATAGCAACTTGTAAAACTGTGTAATTACAAAACAATGTGTTGTCCCTTCTGTCCAAGCTAAAACCACTAGCTGTCAGTAACTGTGACACACCTTAGATTTCTTTATACTCTCTGCTCTATTTTAGATATAACCCTCTTTCGGTGGTGCAAACGGATGGTTTTGCAATTGCCCTCATGAGTCACTTGGTCCCCTAAACCCTGTTTGAAAACCCATAATTGCTTCATGATTGTAAGAGAATGAGCTTTATTTTTGGTCCTGTTCGCTTTGATCACTCAACCGAAAGTTTAATTACTAGTCCAGATCAATGGAAAGGGCAGCATTCCTCTCCCTCAGTCAGCTCTTCTTCTTGTGAATTTATCTTAACATCATCCCTGGCTTAGCTAAGCCTTTGTGGGTCCCACTAAGAAGGCCCTGGATGTGGTCAAGGGGTTGCTGGGAGTGGGCTAGGGAAAGGGATTTCATCAACACCACACTCAATCTGAGACCACAAAAGTTTAACAGCACAGAAAGTATATTTTTTTAATGTAGCCCAGGGTCCAGCCACAAAAGGGAAGAGAGGTTAGATGAGGAAATAATTCACTTTGATCACAGGCAGTCTTTTATCTATCCGCTCAGACTAGAGGCCTGAGCGCTCTGTAAAGATTTGAGCAGCCCTTCACCTTACATGCTCAGTTGAAGATATTTGCAACATTCAAACCTGTGTTAATTTCAGTCCTGTAAATTTGCATTTGTACTGGATAGACTGGGGTTTCAGGGCAGTAATCCTTCAAAATTACACATAATAAGCTCTTTTTGCTATAGCCTTTCATTTGAATGTCATCATGAGCCAGTCATGTTAAAACCGCAAGGCTTTAAAAATGTTCCAGAAGTAGGTTGAGCAAAAGGAGGATTCAACCTTAGATTAGTCCTGTCTCTCCAGTGCCACCTTATCACCTCAAAAATAAGTCCATACACTACTAATTTGCTTTGCCAAATACAGTTTGGAGGAGACGTAATTGGTGCCTGGACTCAATTCACTGACCACGATTGGCAAAATGCAGGAGGGGTGACATCTTTATATTTCTGGGAAGTCAGAGGGAGGAAGTTGGAGTGGTTAAGCACAGCATTTTTGACACCGTGGCCTCAGATTGGAGTGTGTCACACATGTTGTTTGAACTAGCAACTTAACCACTTGGGGTTAAAGATAAGGTTTTGGTTAGATTTTGGTTAAATACTTTAAAAGTCAATGCATCCTGTGTCGTTTCCAACTTTGTGTTGTTTTTTGCAGAGCCAAAACTAAAACCTTTCCCTGACCTTAACCGAGCCTTGAGTTGCTTAAAGCCATAAGAAAACATTAGTCATGCTATTGCAGTTGCCACTAAACATGTACTGTTGGTAAAACTGCAGAATGCATCTAGTAATGCAAATAAGTTGTGTCTGGGCGTAACTTGTAGCAGATAGTAGTGGTGTGATCCAAAATATCACCACTCTTTGTTTTATTAGGACCACAAATGTTAATCTAAATAACCATCCCCCCATTTTATATTTTACAACTGGTGCCTTTCACTTCTCTCCACCAGTTGTGTTTATGCGGTGTTTCCCAGGGCTGCGTTTGCACAGATGTTGCTTTAGCCATTTGTTTGTCAAAGAGGCTTTAAAGCAGAGATACCAGAAATTCCAGATACTGTATGTTGTCAGTGGTGAATCTCTGTTTAGTTCTCACTGTGTGTTTGGCTCAGAGGAGTGTATTTTTTTTGTTCCATGTTGGTCAAAAACAGCTTTAACACAGTTTCTGATTCACTGATTTGTTATTGTGACTGTAACAGGACATACAATACAAACACAAAACAGTCTCAGTCAGTCTATAGATATTAATCTAAAGTTCAATCATTTAAGGTCTTTTGCCAATGTCCCAAATAGTGCTTTAACCCAGCAGTTCCATAAAACACTCAGTAAAAGAACATTACCTCACAGCTCTTGAATGTGTCTGTAAGCACACTGCAATGATTGACTGGCTAGTTGCCCCAAGGCAAAGCATGTCAAAATTGTTTAAATGTTGGGGGTTTTTTTTTGCATTTCTTGACTTTGAAACTTCAAATTCACTTGTGTAACCAGTTGCTGTATTTTCAAAGACTTTTAATACACAGTTCTCACACATTTAATAGGCTACTAAGCAGTAATATCTGTTTAATTTGAAGTGTTTTCAGATAAATGAGGTGTTGCATTAAAACAGAACTCTCATATTGTAGTGGGAGAAAACATCTGTGTTTTTTTCAGTCAAGGACAGCAGAAAACATCTGTGATGACTTCACTGACATCACTCATATAATGAACGAGGGTCTGGATAATGAGTTCATAAGAAATGTCGAGTTTTATTGGAAGATTATTATCTTGTGGCTTAATTCTCGAGAATCAGACAGAGGGGGGTTTCTGAGGAAATCTTAACTCATTTTAAAAAAAAGAGAAAACACTGCCGAGCTAATCATTAAATATGTAAAGGCAACTGTTCTGCACGGACTTTTAACTCAAGAAAGCTCTAAGTGAAGTTAATGGAAACGTGGGTTCACATGAAGTATCAAGGTGAGACTTAAAAACTTGGTGCTACAAACCATGTGACAAAATGACAGTAACAGCAGATGTGATGGTCAAAATAGAAAGGAAACCAAAGACAATTTTGTTAAAACATGGCTTTATATGTTATAGTTTATGTAGATAGTTAAGTACGAAGGTACGAAGTACGAAGTTCTCTAAGCAAGGTTTTAGTTGCATTTGGAGGTAACTTAAGGACTTGGTAGCAAGAGGAAGTGACTGGATTTTTGGTAGATTCAGGAATATTAAACAAGACTCAATAATTTTGCAACATTCATGTGAACTTGAGTTCTGGAATTAAAATCAGGCACATGTGCCAGGTCTGTTTGTCATATTGTTTGTGTATTTGGGCACTCATGAACTTGGGTCCAGATGCAGACAACATCTTTAAATATTTTCTGTTCAAATATATAAAAAACTCTTTTCTATTGTTTACATACAATAAAATACTAAAAAAACAGGGCTGGAATGTCAAGCTAGCAGGTAACTGAGGCTTTTCTGGGCTATGAGCTAAATGCTACTATCAACATGCTAACATTAATTGCTAATATACTAAGATTTAGCCAGCGTATTGTTTACCACATTCACCATTTAAGTTAGCATGGTAGCATGCTAATATTTTGCTAATACTAGTATGGTGCCAACACATTAATAATTGCAATGCTTATGCTTAGCAATGCTAATTTGCAAAGGTTTAGCAATTATGATCTTTTATCATGTTCTCCATGTTAGTTTAGCATGTTAGCAAACTAACTTTTTACTGATACTACCACACACAGAAAGTGTAGCTAAGGGTAAAGGGAAAGTCATAAGTTTGCAGATATTTGTTACTGGAATTCTGACCTAATGAAAGTTGATGATACATGATGATGAACTGAAAGGCAGACGAACTGGCAGACCATCGTCATCGTTCCTAAAGCCATGTGCCTCTTGCATGACGGGAAATGTACTCTTGATCAGGGGAAAATTGAACAAGAAATCATCCCTATCCGTCCTTTCCTCTCTGGCCCCCTCTGTCATTGCCTCCACAGTTCACATTGGTTTCCAACCGCAACTTCATCAACTGTAGGACAGCTACATCATATATTCCAGAAAACCATGCCAAGCAATGTGTAAAACCATTATCCCAAAATGTGGTGTTTGCCATAGCTCACAGAAATCTTATTCTTCAGAGAGTCTTAGATATTGCAATGTATTCATGTGGACTGTGGCCTCAAATGTTTCAGTTATGAAATATCACTCAACACAATGGAGTATTGATCATGTCCCTTTACACACTGACAACACCGTCTCTTAAATGCTGGAGAATATTTCCACAATTGCAATTTTTTTTTTCTTTAAAGTTATGCCATGAAAAGGTGCTTTTGTTTCTGAAATGTAAGAGTTTGTGAAAAAAATCAGTGTATGAGCTCTTTCAAATGCACCAAAACAGCAGCTTTGCTCTTTACTCAGCCCCAAAGTAGCTCTTTTCATTGATGTGTGATTAAAAAAAAAAAGCTTAAAAAGGCAGTTTTTAATGAGAGTTCTTTAGGTTAGACCCAAGGTTAACAACTTCAGGTTGACGGCTCACTTGGAAAAGGAGAAAAATAAAATGTTCTAATTTCCCTTTTCATGTTAACTCTCAAGGACATCTACGTAGGTTTGACGTAATCCAGTCAATTACTTTGCAAGCCAGATTTTCTTCAACTCAAAAAAAAAAAAAAATCATTTACATTTCACAAGGACCTTTTAAGAAAATTGCTTTAAAGGTGAAGGTGGCAATTACAGTAGGTGGGAAAATGAAGTTATTAACCAGCAAGGCTCAGTGGTTTTACATGACCATTCATAGGATCAGACTATTTGTAACATTCCTACTTACAAACTGCATAGAAAAGACTATGAACCCTGATGGTGCGTGCTAATGTTTAAATAAAAGTCTTTTTTGAGGATCAGTGGTTTTTAATGCCAAATGGATTTAGCGATTGAGGAAACAAAGTGAAAAGAACTGCACACATCACAATGTTTTTTTTTTTTTTTATTGAAGTGTTTCCATAGACTATTTGCACGACTTAAGCTTAGCTCACAGAGTTTATTTGCATTCACTGCATGAATAAATGGTTCATTAGTTCACAGTATTTAGTGCAAAAATAGAAGAATAAGTACTTTAAATGTTTCTTTTTATATATATATACATATAACTGATTGGGAATACTTAATTTCCCTTTGTATCACATTCTGCTGTAAATTTTTGGCTTTTAAACACAACCAAGGAGCCTTCAGAAGACGTAGCACCAGCATCTTATACTAATTATGCATTTAACTAAACAAGCAATGCCAAATGATCAGATTTATGTTAAAAGAATGTTCTTCGAATTCATTAAAATTGAGTATTTGCACAACAACTTAAGTCATGGAGACAGAACAACCCACAAAAAATATCCATCTTAAGTCCTTAATCTCATAATTAGCTTTAAACTTAAGTTGCTGCTCACCAAAAGCTAAACCAGTTATGGTTGTTCTACAAACAGGAGTCAATAACAATATTATAGGTGAAAAGAAACAACAACAAAAAAAAAGGTTGATCAAGGAAATGGATCGACACTGGACACATTAACTCTTCCAAATGGCAGATAATAATACCTTTAAACTAAGTCTCAATGGCCTAAGATGGATATTTTTCAAGAGCCACAAATGACATAAAAATAGAAAATAAACCCCACTTTTTATTATAATGCAACAATAAAGAACATAGATAATGTCTTTGCTACAATACTTTACTTGGTACAATTCCTAATCAAACTAATGATCATACTTATGTTTTAATTTTGCTATGAAGCATGATGTCTTTCTGTATCAGTGGCCTTTTAACTAAAATTTAACTTTTCTGTAACTTCTGCTTTTTGATGCATGTATTGCTGTTACAAGAATATGTAATGTAACCATGAGCAGGATAAATATTCTGATTTTTACACCACATGTTTTAATGTACAAAACTAAAACCAAAAGTTCCTCATTTCATAGTATCAGATGCAGGTGTGTAATTCCTGGAGCCAGCAGTAACCAGCACTGTAATAAAGTAACATGCATCAACCTGAGTTTGTTCAAAGCTATAACATGTCATCAGAAACTAATGTTTAAATAAAAAAGTTATGGCATAAGCAGGTATTGAGGATGTCCATTTGGGCAATTGTTGGGTTTTTCTTTAGTGAAAAGCTAGCTCCCTCTTGTGGACAAGACCGGGACTGTAAGTCAAGGCATGACCCATCTGTTCCAAAGTAAACCACTTCCTCAGGATTGACAAATGCATAATCGTTATGGCAACGAAAATATTATTGAATCCTGTGATAGTTTATGTTTCTGTTCACACACACAAATACACCCCTAGCACACAGACACGCAAACACACAAAGCAGTGTACACACACGTTTGCTCTATGTTGACAAGTTGTTAGACAAACCAAAATATAAATCAACAAACAATAGCTCTGAATATCTGAACTACTAACTACGTCACAAGTCCTTCAGTTCTCAATAAATACAGCTACAAGCGTAGTGTTCAGTACAAAGTAACATCTTCACTATTTATATGACCAAATTACACAAGTACGATTTGGCGGAGACCCTTTGCACACCAACATCTTTTCCATAAACTGTATATCTGCGCTTGCCTCCAATGGCGATCCCTTTATATTTACTCATTCTTCCCTTTAGTTCTTTTATTAGAAGGTACGGTTTCTGGGCCACGATGGGCTCAGAGGCAATCATGTAAACACAAATGGTAACTTCATCAAAAATATTGTCTGAGAACACTGCGCTGTGTACTCACAGTCCAGTGACATATTTCAACAACCAACCTGAGCAGCTAAATCTAAAACAATCCTTCTCTTTCTTTGTTCATGCAAAGTTATAACATTTGAAAGTTTTTTAACATTTGAAGGTTGTTCTGTGTTAGGTCGTTAGGGACTGATCATTATGGCTTTCTGATCTTGTTCTTCCAGGAATGTTGTACACTTAATGGATATCCTGTGTGTCTCTTAGTTGGTAGTCTCAAAGAACATGAAATCCTGTGTAGAGAGATGAAAAAGAGAGTGTTAATAGGAAGGAAAAAGCATTAAAAAAGCACCTCTAACTTGACTCAGATCAAATGACTAATTACAGCTAAAATATCTGGAAAGTTGGTGAGTCTATTACATTCACAGGTGGGTGACAAATTAATGGAAAACCTGTAAAATGAGTTGGAAAACAAGATGATTTGGCCTCTTTCATAGTATACGAGAAGTAACTGAATGGTTTGATATATATGAAAATTAAAATCCAACACCATGAACTCATTTAAAAACTTTTCTTAGATTTATGCTTGATATTAGTCTTAACATTATGACAGTGTGAGTTTATTTCATTTACGATGCTGAGTATAAAAAACCTTACTCAAGCAAGTTCCATGAATCTCATCTATAACTTTGTACCTCTGATCCATAAATCTGAAATCGGCTCATAATTGGCAGCATCTGCCTTCTAATTTCCTCTTTTATAAAGCCAAAACAAATGAGACTTCAGTCAAACATTTTGAACCACAAGATCACAGCAGTGGTAGAGAAGACTGAAGCCAGGCCACACATATTATTCTGTGGACTTAACAGTGGGTAGATAAACAAAGCCAAAAACAGCCTTGGAATGTGTCGCTACTGCAGTGAATAAGGAGGAAAAAAGACTGAAATGTGGCTAATATTAAAAAGATATGGTCTGACCGTAAAATACAAGAAAAAGAAAGAATAGCCAGACATAGCCACAGCGGTATGCTGCTACCTTTTCATGCCTATTATTCATACTTTATATCATATTTTTCTTAGTTCATGCAAAGTTCACCACAGGCTTAAACTCATGAGTCCCAAACTGCAATACTGCTTTATAACCAGCAGGACGATTACATACATCAAGTCTAGACTTTGCAGGAAGATTAGATCATTTCAATACCAAAGTATGGTTTAATGAACAACTACCTATACATGATTTTCTGCCTGAGTCGTACTAATGAACAAAATTGATCCCAGGTCTGTTTTATAAATGAGGTTCCAGATCTGAATACCTATGGGAGAGTTTGGATTGAAGTATTAAGACAGTGCACCAAACCACCATCATCAAAACACAAAGAGATGACAGGTGTCCCATCCTTCCAGTAGAGTTTCAGAGATTTCAGAATCTATGCTACTGTGCATGGAGGCCGTTCTGGCAGCTAGTGTTGGCCCAACACCCTAGTAAGATACTTTATGTTGGTTTTTCCTTTGATTTGTCCCTCGTCTCTATGTCACTGCCAAATTAACTGTGAAAACATGCAGGGATTTTAGCATATCAGCTTTTAAGCAAATGTGATTTATGCTACAACAAAAACAAACTCAGAGTAGCTGTTTTGCATTTGTGGTGATTGGGGTGGTTTCAGGCCACATTTTCCACAAAATGTGGGCTGAGTGTTTTATAAAGTGGTAGGTACGTGAAATTTCCGACCACCCGTGAGAGAAACACATAAAGCTGGATCCTAAGAGGCCACTGCCTCTGTAACAGCCACATTTTGGTAGTTGTTACTCTTATTTTGGCAAGACAAAATCCTAAAAAAGAAATTCGACTTTGAAATGATCCCGTTACTTACACTTAAAAATGCTTGTCAATTTACTTACAATGAGAAAACATGCGCCGATCATCACAGCCTTCATTCTCACATCCAGATCCATGGGGAACTGGATGCCAAAGTTGTCTGAATCTGTAAATGCTTCCCGTAGAAGTCCCGTCCACTGCTTACTGATCTTCCCAATCTTGCTGACTTCATCCATCGTCAAAATCTGCAGAAATTTTCAGAGAGAAGAAAAAATGATGACATGTGTTGCATTAGGATAAAGATCAGTCCCTAAAAATTGTTTGGTTTTATTGGAGGGGGATCATAGAACAGTTCATAATCCTCTCCAATTTCAGCTTTGTGCCCGCTACCACAGTATCTTGAGCTTTATATCCCTATAATAACTTCAAAGAAGCAAGGGAAGAACAGGGATGGTAATATCATGCTTCGGCTGCCCCTCCTCTGGGTCTGGTAAAAGGTCTGTATCACTGACCCAAATCCCCTTCACAGTTCAATCTAATAAAAACAACTGAGCCATGGAACAATGGCCACACTGTACCACACAGGAGCATGCCCTGTGCAGGGGCTTCATCCAAGCTACAGCCTGCTCTGATTGGAAACATATTTCCTGCTTCAGAAGGCCAGAGGATCCCTTGCAAAACACGGCCAGAGGGCGACAAAGTTACCGTGTCGTGTTATGTTTTCACAAATTTAATGGATTTTTTTGTGTGTTTGGATAAACCCACCTCAAAGTCAACATCTGGGAGGCAGCTCCATCCACAGAAGGGCCCATGGATCTTCAGCACAGGCTCATTGTGTTCGTTCGCGACAATGAATTTAGGGGAGAACGGGTGCCACTGTTGTACCACGTAACCCACTGTGTTACCGGGGGGAGCCTGCACCTCCAGCTGAGTGATGGATTGTGGGAGAATAGAGTGTGATTTGTAGTCATATCCTCCCAAGTAATTGGGTTTTGAAGGAACATGTAAAACGAGACAACATCACTGTTGTAAACAGTGGGACACTTATCTTTCATGAACAGAGAGTGACTTTGTCTAAAAACAGTCTCACTAACCTCTTGTAGACAACAAGGGAAGAAGCAAGACATGCATTTAAGCGGCCTGGTGACCGTGATGATCTCCTGTCCAAAATTGTCGAGGACGTGGATGCTGAACGGCCTCATGGGACCACAACACTGTCGACTCAGACAGTCATTCTCCTCAACGGCGTAGAACACGTTCTGGCCCATAACGTTACGGACTTCATACTTGTTGTTGCTTTCAAAACCAACAAGAGCTGCATTGACAAACAATGAGTATGAAGATTATTAAATAGACAGTGCCATGAGTATTGAACTTAACTAGCAGCATATTTTCTAAATGTCCTCAGAAGTCGATCCATGTTTACATGCTTTACCTTCAACAAGCTCAACTTTCTGTTTGATGAGTAGCTGATCCACCTAGAAAACCAGACAACCACATACACTCAATTCAGATTGTGCATTTTTGTCTTGTAAATGCAGCAGTTTAGTGGAGTTTGTGTAGTTGGAAGGAATTTCTCTAAAAAAATGGCACAAGTATGCTTACATTTTGCATCAGGGAAAAACAGGACTGCATGGACCATCGTCCAGTTAAAACAGCTTAGCTCATTAGTGTAGTGCAAGTTATAAACATGCAGTGGAGTCACTTCTTTTGCATTGGACTTGTACATTATTTCTGTGGAAATTTTCATGTATTTACCAGCCACTGCTGTACAGATAAATTGTACATATAGTACCATTTCTGGGTTTTTAACCTGTAAAAGTTAAGGCTGGTAGAAAGGGAGCAACAGCAGCATTGACTAATCAGCTACTCTATTCCCAGTAGACCCTTTGCAAGGCAAATATTTTGACTTTTGAACTAATCCAAACAAAGGTTCTGCTGATTACTTTAACAGTGGCTTGATTCTATTTTAGTGTCCCACTTAACAAGCCTGCAGAATAGCAGGACCCTGAAACTAAAGAACTTTAGTGGACTTCAAACATCTTCAATTCTATCATTTTCACTTCTGTCACTGTGAAATAATGTCAAAATATATTTGTAATGAAGGCCTACTAACATATCAGAATCCTCATAGTTAAGGTGTGAAATACATTTTAAAAAATAATTATTTCAAGGGCATTGATATATCATGCTACCTGCTTCTTACATTTCTGTGTACTGTTACTAGACCCATGGTGAGCATGCTGATGTTAAATATTTAGAGGACAAAAGGGAACATGATACTTGCTCATTGCACTTGACGAACAGGCATTGCAGTATGTTGGCACTCAGCCACTGAACTCTGTGGCACTGACACACATTACTCATATCAAACATCTTAAAGGAAAACAAACGTTTTAATAGCTATGTTTCTTACCTGTGTCAGGTATTCTAAGCCTGGTGGACAGCCTGGTATCCCCGGGCTGGGCACAGCATACATGTTCATTTTGTGAGACTGGAGGGAAACCTATAGATAGAAAAGAAAGTTTGAGGGGAGAAAATAGCGCCATCTTGTGTTTGTTTAGGTGACACAAATAAACAAATGAAGAAAAATCGCTGCAGATAGACATGTTTCACTGCCTGTCTGTGCTATAGTTAACGAGGCGGCTCGGAGCTCCGCTCTCTGCCGCCGTGGTCGTGCCCGTGAACACGGCAGCAGTGCGGGGAAAGGCTGAGCAGCTGGTCGGCAGCCTGGGGGAGCTGCTGCAGACCTTACATGGTGGACGTCTGCGCGACTCGGATAATCGTGCTTGTATCTGGAAGTGACGGGCTTCTGACGGGAAGACACCACAATGAGAAATCCTCTTACTCCGTTTGTTTACGTGTAAACAACAAGCCAAAAGCCGCACGCGCAGTACCATTTTTCTCTAATATACAGGCCGCATCGGTGCAAATGTTACTGTTAAAACTGTTTCTGTTTAAAAATATGATTTTTTACTTCTTATTAATGTTTCGTCAGCTGGAAAAGAGAGCGCACGCCGAGGTTTGATCAGCCCACTTTTTTTTATTCACAGGAGACTGTGACTTGTTAAAGCGACGAGCTGCAACACTCACATGAAAGGCCACACAGATAATATTAACCATAAAACATTAAGATATTTTATAGAAAATAAGAATTACTCACCGTTTTTCACCTGCTACTTAAAATAATAACAGGCCACTCCGGAACCAAGACTATGGAATAAACCTATAATCTCATTGGTTATCGTCATCGCACTTCCCATTTCAACGCGCCAATGACAAGACGGCAGTGTAGATTCGAACTCAACAGAAGAGAGCAGAATAGACTAGAACATACTGTAATAGATCATGTTAGATTATCAGTTAAAGCCATAATAAACAGCCTGCAGAAAATAAAATATACAATGCAAATAATTTGCTTTTGTCAGGAGACAATGAGAAAGATTAAAGAAGCTTTATTTGGTATCTTCAGAAATGTTAATAATGATGATAATTTCAAAAAAAAAAAAAAAAGCCTTTTGACCATGGTTTAGACGGATGAGGAAAACAATTATTGAGTAGAGTTTAGAAATGAAGACTGAAGAGAAATGATAATTGTTGCTTAATGACAGCATGCTAATTAGATCGAAAGCAAAAGGTCTTCTGAAGACAACCCAGTTATAAAATGTGTCACCCCACTCCTTATGCATACAATATCTATGGATATAAGGAAGAGACTAAATGTAGGTCACACAGTATGATGCTACGCTATGCTAGAACTTAAACATGCTTCCAAGCCTACCCAAATGTTTTTAGTGATGATGTTATGATGTTAAATGTTAAGTAAATGTTGTAAGAGAAATCATAGTTTTGCTGTTCCTTCAGTTCAGGGAGAGAACAGCTGTGATTCATGACATTCAGCTGCAAACACAAGCAATAGAGACAAATATATCCAAAAGTTATTTGGATTTGTTTGTGCACAGATGAAGGATGCACTCATCTAAAAATTTCAAACTAACTGCACACCTTTTGATGCAATTAGATATACTCTATATATATATAGGGATGAAAATCTCATTCAGTTGCAAACCTCTTTGACATTAATCCCAGATTATTTGTCAATAATTAGCACTATTGCTCTTCTATTTAGTAAATATCACCCCTGTTGCTGCAGGCTAACATCCCTGACTGAAACAAATAAGCTGATTGTTAACAATATTACAGAAGAGGATTCATATTCCTTTCCATGAGCCAAAAGTGAAATTTTTCCAAACTTTGTATATAAAAGACAGTGAAGCAAACAGTCACGATGAACTGCATCTCGTATCTGAAACTCATTAATGTTCTTTAAGGCCTTGAACAGATTATACTTTTGTAAACTTCAGTTTGAGGAGAAAATCTACACACAGTTGATGTGCACTTGAACTTTATTTGTATGTAGTTTTACATCGTGTCCACTGGAGAGCAGTGTTGAGCTAATCATGCTCAGCCTCATGGCCATTACCAAGACTATTGCAGAAATTGCCTTTTCATTGTGAAACAAAATGGTCACAAATAGACATACACTGATAAACACACAGTACACACACACCAACACACACAAACACACTTACCACTCAGATACAAATGACATGACGTTGTTGGGTCGAGTATCCTTATTTGCGAATACAAATTACCTGATTTCCTCAAGCGCTACTGATTTCTCCAAGAAACACTAATGAGAACAAATGATGACTTGTGCGCAGATCTGCTGACACCTAAAAAGACAACTGCAGACAACTAAAAACACGTTTTAATTGATTCATGTTACAGTAATTGCTTTTTTCGAGACCCGAAATAGCTTAGAAAACACTGCACACACACCAAGTAGTTTGTTATCCCCTGTACAAATAAATAAATGCATTAAATGTTTGCTTTTTTTTATCACAGTAACTGTATGTTTTTTCTTTTCAACTATATATTTAATTAGGCTTTAAACACACTAAATAACATGAAAAACAAAGTGAAACTGCTGGGAGCATCTGCGGCCTGTTTTATCACCCCGACTGCCCAACCAGAACACAGAAACTTATGTTCTTCATCAGTGAGATCAAAACAAAGTAAAGCAATGACTTTGAAATGGTGGCGTTCTGTGCTCCCATCTGAATAAACACACCGGACAGTCAGGGGTCTTTGAAAGCCAGTCAGATTGCCTTTCTGACTCCACTCCCACCAGGGGTTTGTGTGTGTGTGTGTGTGTAAGTGCGTGTGTGTGTGTGTGTATGTGTGTGAACCCATTGTACAGTCCCAGCTCTCTACAGTCCTACCTGTTTTACAATTTTTCTGTGTGTTTATGTGTTTCTTTTTTTTTTTTTTTTTTTTTGCGTGTGAAGGTGGTGCTCTTTACCAGCATGGGTAATCTTTCGTGCACTCCTAACGAGGTTGTCATATTCGGCGCATAATGAGGAGCCTAAAGATGAATGTAAAAACGCCTCCATTACACCGCTTTCATCCTCTTGTTCATTAGGTTAGCATAAGGTTACAATACATTACAGCAGTCCCAATGTTCTGCACACAAAATTGCATGTGTCACTGAGGGGTTGTGTGTTAGTTTGCCATGATAATGTTCATTCAAGCACACACAAACACACACACAGTGTCATCATACCTGCCTGAACTTAACCCTCAACATATTACTGATAACCTAAATCTGACTTTTTTCTTGTGATGTTTGAAAAACAGGTCCAGAATATGTCTGTAAATCACATTACACACACACAAACAGGAAAAATAATCATATCTGCTGGGTATGTTTTCATCATCTGTGGATGTCCAAATTTGCCACATTCGCCGCTTTTGTTATTCCGTCTGTGTCTCTTCACCTCTGCTCATCCCTCACCTCCCTCCCTCTTTTTATTTCTCCCATTTCTGCACCCCTGTCAAGTGCTTTGTTTGCTGTGACTTTCCATGCGGTTATCTGAGCGGAGACAGTATGCCTCACCCTGGCACAGGACCTCAGTTTCCACGGCAACTTTATAATTGTTTTGGATGCGTTCCAAACGCCACTGGATACCGAGGCATTATTGATGTCAAAAGAAACATGTATGAAATGAGGAGATGTGGAGGCGTCCATATGGTTCTGTACACAGCCTCATGCAAAGCCATTTAGACGTTTGTCAATGGGAGTTTTGTGATACCGTGAATAGATCCCACATGTGTCGCATGATATTTCATAATTTTGATCTTTCTATTTCACAAAGGGATAATAGCACGCAATACAAGCCACTGAACTGTGCAATATTTCCCCTATTCATGTCATTAAGTCATTGTCACACCATGCACTGCTGGGTTGAGTATAGCGACCTTACTGAATACAATATGTCCATCATGATGCATTTAAAAAAAAAAAAATCTGAATAGTGAAAATGAGAATAAAGTCCATCTGAAAACATGAGGGAAAATAAATGTCTGCGGCACCAAAAAGCTTTCTCCAGCTGCCGTAAAGTACGCCGCCACTGCTGGCCTCATTCACTTCAAGTAGCCTTTGTTTTGACAGGAGAGGCGGTATGAGTTATCCCGGCGCTTGTCACCATAACCATATTGTGACCCCTCCATCCCCCACCATCTCTCTGTCTCTCTCATACACACACACACACTTTGTAGCACCTCTGAGCCATGAGCTGTGGCCACATTAACCACTATGCCGCAACACTCATTAAAATAACATATAGTGTCAACAGCAGTGTGGCCCCAAGTGGATAAACCCAAAATGCGCTGTCTTAACTCACAAATCCACAGACTTGTCTTTACATCAGAGAATTGCCCTCCGAGCAGCAGGTTCGCTTCTTACTGTTGCTTATGAAACTTCGACTTCTTTCGGCGCTGTTCTATCGCAGAATATGTGATAAAGCCAAAACCGAAATGAGGTCCTGACTGATCTTTTTTCTCTGATCTCGAGCCTCCCCTCCCTCGGCTTAATTTATGACCTGTGAGGAGGAACCCAGGGAGTGAGAAGTGAGTGAGACTGGTGTGAAAGCCCTGAATAGAGCCGGGGCAACAGGCCCTCCAAATAACACAAAAGAGGCACCACAGCTGTTTGGAGGCAACACAAGCCTTCATGAGGCACTGTCTTCTGCACCGAGCTCCCAGACTGACACTCACGCTGACTTTGTAAGCTGAGTTGTTATATGAATACTGTAACACAATCATCACATTAAAGTTGTGGGTAGAAAAACTCCCAAGTCAAGGCCAGTGTGAATTAAAGTTTAAAAGAAATGAAATCATTTGTTCTGTATTATTGGCCCCTTAAGTGGTCACCAAAAAGAGGATGTTCCCACTGTGACATTTGCCTTTGAATTATTTGATCTTTGCATGATTCTTGCAACCAAACAAGAAGAGAGAGAGAGATGTAAATGAGGTTGAAAAGGGATCAAAACCTGCTCTGTTCCATAGTGAGAGCCAAGAGGAGGGAAAGAAAAACAGCACAACAGCCGATCACCTTTACAGAGGGCTGGATCATTCGTGAAGCCCCGCTGAGCCGCAGGAAAGTGTCACTAGCTTTTCGTGAGCTCGCTGTCAAGTGCTGGTTACTGACTGTCAACTGCAGCTAAAAATTATTTCAGAAACCGGGGTTAGAAGTTCAGCACACTGTTTTCTCCTCTCTGACTGAGGGGAAAAACGCTGTCACCATTGCTGGGCCTGCAATAATTTATTCCCCCCTGTACAAAACTCTGTTGGCTCGCCGTTCTCTGCGTCTGCTTCTTAGTTTTGCACTCACGGCCATTAGCTTAGCCACATGCTGGACATGTGTGAACTTTTTGGAAAGATGGCAGCTCTTCGTTTGACTTAATTGCTGCCCATTTTCATCATTATAACTGCGGAGGAGGAGGAGACACCACTGTAACTGCTTACTGTTGAGCATCTTTGTTTGCATTTAGCATGCCAGTGATTCAGTATTATTTGCATGTGTTGGTATTGATCATGGATTCTGTTGTGTTGAAGCACAAAACCTTGAAACTGCAAAATGAAACAAAAGATTAGTTTACACTTTTTAAGGTCAGATAACATTTTGAAACCATTCTAATTGGGAACTTTTTTTGATGTAACAATCCTCAGATTTCTGACCACATTTTTCTCAGGTACAAATTAGATTTAAAAAAAAGAGCTTAGTCTGCTCTCCTTCTCCTTCTCCTTCTCCTTCTCTCTGTCTCTCCCATCCCATCCACAGAGAGAGTATCCGGAGCCATCTGCAGACCACGGTCCATCCCCAAACACTGGGGATCACAAAGGTGTTATTTTTCAAAGCTGGCCTTGTCCACCTCCTGCCGAGGGTGTGCGGCTGCGGTTCAAGGGAAGGTGGGAAACTTCTGAGGCCCTGTTCCCCTTGTACCCCCCTCCCTGTCGCCTGCCTCCTTGGGGGCAGCCCTTTGAGGGTGCCATAACTGCGGCCTGTATAACATGGGTTACTGCTGACGGCGGTTGGTCACAGTTGATGAAGCCTTTAAAGAAGCCTCCCCTCTCATGGTTTCTGTTAAAATTCTGGGGAGCAGGAGCAAGGCCCCGGCTCCCAGACAATTACAGACTTAGTAATGGGAGGGCCTGCATTTTAACCTGCGATGGGTAGAGGGTGCTCCAAGTCCATGTTTGAGGAGAGAATGTTGTGCGATGCATTGCAACCCTACACTACTGCCTTTTCCTAACCCCCCTCCCCTCCTTCCAAAAAATGAAATCACCCTCTCCATTTTAGTTTTGTGCCTCTCTCCGCTTGCAAGTTGCCTACACAAAATGAGTCCTCCATGTTTTGCGCTACAACGCCGTCTCCATTTCACAAAAGTAAAAGGGGGAAAGAAAAAAAAATCCCCTTTAGAGACTATGAAATATGCTATAAATGGACAAAGCTGCAGAACATGCAGCTGTTGTGGTGCCATCCTGTTGTCTTGTGGGTTGGGGGTGGGGTGGGGTGGGTGTATGTAAGGTAAAATGGGACAGAAAGCCATGACAGTGTGGTGGTAATAGCATGCGAGGGCTCGCAGCACCTGGTACTCACCTCTTTCTCCTGAGAGTCCCTGTGGACACGGTGTCCCGCTGGCACGCCGTAAAACTTGATTGTGGAAAACACCATCATGCTGAGACTGATAAAAGGAAAAATAGTAGATGTTTTTATACCCAAAATTTTGCTGTAACAGAAGAGGAAAGGAAACAAAAAAGCTGTGAGAGTAATGTTACATTTTTATTTTCTTTACCCATGTAAATTTTGACAAATGTTTGTAAGAGTCTGGAAAATTTATCGAAATTTAAAGGTCAGCTGCCCATTTTTCCCCCAAAACTATGAACTCAGTTGCATTGGCACATGATCTTACAGTATGGACAGAGATTTATGCAAGAGGTGTTCTAAAATTTTAGGTGATTAGAAACATGAATTTTTAATTATTTTTATTCTTACTAACTTGTCCATAGGTTGTCTTCTTTCTTTGTGTATTATTAATCCATTTGTCTATATTCTGGTTACAGAAAATTTATTCAGTGTGTGAAATAAATCTAAATTATGGTCTAGATGAATCAATAGGGATTTTTTTTTTTAAGAAGAAAAATGTTTCATGCAAGGCAGCACAGATGCTTCGACATGTCCGAGTTAATAACACGGATATCTTTCCTGCAGTTTGCATCTGCAAAAACAGAGCAATTAAAAAATAACTGTGTAAGAGCACGAGAAAATTACAGAAAAAACATTTATTTTTATTTTTATTTTTAGGGTATACTTATATATATATTATATACATTTTACAATCCACTACAATTGATTTTCTAAATTTAAGAAAACATAAGGATGCATTAGCAGTTAAAAATGTTACTTTGTTGAAGTAAGTTTTTAAGTATTTGTACTGAAAAAAAAAACCTGCTCATAAAGCTGCATGTGCACATGATAGAGCATCAACACTGAATGCTAAATGAGAAACAACTCCACGCGTACGGTGAGTGTGCTGTTTCTCTGCGGCCTGGGGAGTGTATCGAACCTGGCCTGGTCAGACAGATACAGCGAGGCAGTCACCTTGCCCTGTGTGAGTCGGTGTCAGTGCAAAGTGCAAAGGCCAGCTCGGTTCAGGACTTCTCCTCGGGCCGTTGCTACGTGAGCCGCAGCATGTGGACAACGTGCTCCGAGTGGCCCCGAGGAGCCTCAGCACCGCACAATGCTCCACTGTTCTTTGTGCTGTACTTCTATCTCACTCGCTCTTTGTCTCTCTCTCTTTCTGTCCTGCAAACACACACACTTAAACACACACACACACATACATACACTTACAGTCATGCACACACACTGAAGAGTTCTCTCCACACAGTTGGAAAGACAGGGGTCACTGACTGGATGCTCCCAGCTGAGTACTTCAGTGCAGCCCTTCTCTGAAACACACACACACACACACACACACACACACACACACACACATACACACACACACACTCAAACACACACTCTCACACACACACATGCAGTGTGTTAATGTCTTTTTCCATGCTGGCACCCTGTACAAAGCCTTGGCGATGTTGCAGTCTGCATTTCTGTCTGACACTCGAGCATTGACTTGGTGTTTTTCTTATTCATTATATAATCAGTAAAAATGTGTTAAAGAGCGTTCTTGAACAGGAGAGGGAACGCTGCCTCTGTTGCAAAAAACACTTCTCATGTAAGTTTGTTTTTGTTTTAATAGTTTTTAAGCAAATCAGTCAGAAATTCTAAATAAAACCAAGACATTTTTCTATTTAGGTTTTGGTTTTATTGGGCACATTTTATTCTAAAAAATGAAACAAAAGTAAAACTGAGTTCTTTATTAAAAAAAAGTTATTATATCTACTATCATCATTGCTCTTTTACAGATGCTGCAGGATCTTCTGTCTCGGCTTGCCAACTATTAAGATCAAATTCTGTCTGATCTCAAACCCCAAAGCGAAGCTTCCCCTGGCCTGGTATCTTACTTTAGTATCCCTGTAAAATGAGTAATTTCTTTGTGAGATCTTTTTTCCTGTTTGTTTTACAAAAAAGTGCCCATTAATGATTCAGGAAAATTGAAACCAGAAGCACAAGATGTTCAAAAACAAGTTTTTTGGAGTGAATGAGTGTTCATTAGTCCTTTAAAGAATGTCCCCCAGTAATTAGTTTTATAACTTTAAAATACTGAGTCTCTCTTTTTTAACATAGCAGGGTTTTTTTTATATCACAGTAAATTTTTATAACTGCTTATAAGAGTAATGTTTCATAAAAAAAAACAAACAAAAGTATGAAGTGGTGACATTAGACATGAGTGATGGACTTTCCCACAAAGAACATTTACTTTTCCCAAACCGATGGACTGTGGTCAGCAGATGATACAATTGACAACCTCTCAATGCTCCACTGAATTAATTACCGCCGTAGTGCCACAGTATCGATCAAAAACACGGTAATCCTTGGGCCGTTAATCATTTGTGTCAAAATCTGAGAAACATAACCCAGCCAGGCGGCGCAGGGGGCGTGCAGAGGAAGTGGAATGCACGAGGAGCAGAGAGGTTGATCCCTCTGCCGCTTTGACGTCAGGCATCCATCTACTGGTGTTATTCCTTAATCTGATTCACTTGGCTGCTCAGCAGACCAGTGTTGCCTGTTGGAAAGGTTTCATGTGTGTGATGGATGCTATTGTCAGAAATGCCAAGGTCAATATGCGACGCAGCGGCGAAAAAAAAAGAGGACTTTCTTATTTCAAAAGTGCTTCCCATGTATCATCATCTCTGCAATCTGACCTTGCTTCCCTCTGTAATAACATTCAGAGGGAGGACAACTGCTGGGTGCATGCTCATGGGCTGGCGTTGATCTTTAAAACGGGTCATGGCGCGGCAGAGAGGAGGCCCGTGTCACTCATGACAGTATGCAGGCGTATTACTTACACTGAGAAAGATTCGAAATGGAGTTTTGCTGTCTGGCGTGAATGCTGGGAGACAATTATGTCTTGATTTGAGCGTCTTAAACGGAGGGGCCACCATTTGACTGCACGCTCTCTGTGCAAGAGCAATTAGCTGATATCTTAGCACATCAACACATCATTATGAAAAACAGATTCCAAGTGATGAATCGTCAGTTTTTGGAAAACGAGAACAATAAAGGACAACTTGTCCCAAAAACAGAAAGAGATTTCAACAGTTTGACTGACAGCATCAGACATTTGCACTCTTGCTTCAAAATCAATGACTTACTCCACCACATGGCCATTAAAACTGTATCAGTACTGAAGTTATGAATTCCACATGAGGCAGTGGTCAAACTTTTTGTGGAGTACAAAAGTGTTATTTTCCTGTTAACATTCATGGAAAGATCCAATTCTGTTCACATTAAAGGACAGCTTCAGAAGAGTGTATAAGGTCTGTTTACAATTACAATTTGTTTCTGATGTTTTTCCCCCAAAAAACATTTAATAAAAATGTTAAGATTCTTAAAAAAGATCTACTTATATTCCCTTCTTGAAAAATTATGCCAAATTTCAAGAATTTCAAACACAAGACATTGAAGAAATGTGTTGTTTTGTTTTTTAATGAAGTTTGTTCTTAGTTTAAAGCACAGCTGAGGCTTGAAGTTTCCACCTCACTCTGTGGTAAGTTGCATGTTGGACCATGTTGGATTGGCTTTCAGATGAGTTGTGCTTACACTAAATCATGCTCCCACATACATGATTTAAACTCAGATTAAAGGTCTATAAAAATCAGGGACATGACTAATAAACAAGGCAAAAGTGCAAAATACTCAGCTGCAAATATTTGGCATCAAAACAACAAAACTGGCAGCAATGTGAATTTAAAACAGCTGCAGCCTTTATTGAACAGAAAGTTTGAAAAGATTTGTGGCGGTTTATTCTTCAGAAAAAAAGATAAATTCAGCATCATCCAGTGATGGTGATCTCGTTTGCCTCCTTTTCCTCATACAACATCATATTTCACCTCACCTGTCTCCACACATGGCCTCACTGTTCTGATGTCTGCTCCATGTTTGTGTGTGTGTGCAGGGGAGAGCTGAGCGCTGCCTTCAGTCAAACACAAAAACAGAGAGAAGAAGAGAAGAGACAAGGAGGTGGTGACAAGAGTTTTCCTTTGGTTTCTTGTATCTATAATTTTTTCATCTTATTTCACATAATACCAGCTGATGACAGACGCAAACAGTCAACAGGTCTGCCATCGTCATCAGGAGAGGTGATGTGATGTTTGGTTTGCACAATGCGATCAGCTGATGCTTTGAATTGTGGTGCAAACGTTCAGAAAAAAATCAGTAATACTCAAAATTATGTAGCTTTTTGGAGCATTGTGAGTATATTTTTACAGCAAAATGGTGAAAAAAAATACAGGTGTGAATATGAAAAAAAAGTACTGACGAGTGAATCAACTACACAAGCAATTCTCCCACCAGGGGAATAATGAAGAAACAGCCATCTAGTGTTACATTCATCATTTTTGCACTTTGAAGGTCAAAAATCCAAGCGACAGTAAGAAAAACACTTCTTTTTTTTTTAATTGTAGGGAGACTTTAAAAAACCATTATAACAAAATTTGTACCTACCACTCAGTTAATAGCTTAATCACTCGCACAGTTTTAATGGGATTGTCTGATGAGGTGAAAAACATTACATGGTGTGTTATCGCAGGGCTGTTATCACCCAACAAGGTGGACATCAGGTGACGTAAGGAAATGGCTGCAGACCTGAGGTGTGTTTCCCCACTGGGCCCTCATCTCCAACTGTCCACTGATTCACCGCTCCCACAGGGGGACACTGACCTCCTCAGCCACCTGGAGACGACCCCCCTACCCACAGTTAAATATGCTCACAGGAAGGAACCAGAGAGGAGAGAATCACGTCCTTAAGATTCCTCATCGGGCCTGCTGCGTCCGCTCTGTCCAGCTTCTTTTTTTTTTTTCTACGGCCGGGGAATAAGAAATACCCCAAGTCTTAGAAAATTACTTCAATTAACCATAATGTTAATCACCATTGCTCAGAACAAAAGTCAAGCTGAGAAATCCCTTGATGGAAATTGTTATAATTGCCCTAACAACGGGAATGAATATTTCTCCCTGCTTAATTACATGTGACTTAATATTTAAATATACCATTTGCGGGTTTTAAAGTATCTTAATCACAGCCATTAATTTTGAATATCTAGCATTTGGAGTGGCGGGGGAGCAGACAAACACCTTTTACAGTGTGACTGGTTACATGTGGCAGGTAACGTTAGCAGAATGTCAGGTATGTATTATGCACGAGGCGCCGCTGACAGGGTCTGTATGCCTCGACAAGAACAGGTAATTGTGCTTTCCTCGTGCAGTAGGTGGTAGGGAGCGATCTGTTACGCACAAGCTGGAGTCTGACTCGTAGCCCTGACCCATCCATCGTAAACAATGGCACTTTTCGGATAAAACTCAGGATATATTTTCATCAATAAGATTAAAGAGTGCACGGTTCTCTTTCCTGTACAGGAAGCGATTAAACTCTTAAATTTGCAGGATTTACAGTTTCTGTGAGTTTGTGTTCGCCAGGAAATGTCACACCATGAGTTTTAGTAATCATTTAATCGTTGAAGTTAACACTCATGCAAAACACCAGCTGGCTCCATCTTGTAAATGAACAAATTTGCTACTAATTGTGTTTTTGTATAATTTTAAATCGAGTTTAAATAGAATAAAAAGGAAATTTGAAGATGTAACCTTTGACACTATGAAATTGTAATAGCATTTTCCCCTCTTATTGCACATTTGATTATTAAAATATTAAACAGATTACAAAAAAAAAAATCATAAACTGAAGCCCCTACAGGCTCCTTTCTGATCAGGAAGTTCATATTTTGCCATATGAAAGCAGCACCAGTCAACAAATGTTCATTCCCTCCTCTTCCCTCGCTGCGGTCATTTAGGAAGTCGTGGTGTGGCTTCTCGCGGTTCAGGGGTGGCAACCCCAGTGTCCTGGCAAGCAGCCAACAGTGACACTCCCAATCTGGCCACCTAAATCACCGCCTCATCTAATTGGCCAAATCACCTGCTGTTCTCAGACCCCCGTTGCTGCGTGGCACAGGCCTTCTGAGGAATCAGACAATGTTTGCAAACTGTTAATGTTGTGTTTGGTCAGAGTTCAATTCCAACAGTTGAGAACACGCAGGATATAAGATAAAGATGACAAAAAAAAAAAAAATCAGAAATAGTGTTGGGTTGAAATCAAATTTTTCCATTTCCTGTTTGAATTTTTAGGCCGTGAAAATAAGTTTCCAGTTTGAGAGCAATTACTGCAATATACACAAATAAAGCAGACACTGGGACGCAGCATTTCCACCATGCTGTCACTTATGGAGAGTTTACAATAAAGTGGAATGCTGCAGGGCGAGCAAACACACAGACATGCACGGAGAAGCACACACTTTCACAGGCAACTGTGCGTACACACACACACACACACACACAAGTTAAGCAGGCCTTTGGGTCACGCAGTGTGAGTGAAAAACAGAGAGTGGGAGTGAGCGAGCAGCTGCAGGAGCCATGGGGTGGGTTGGGCCTTACGGCGAGCAGCGAGGGGCTGGGGGAGGCTTAGGGGATGGAGGAGGCTGGGGAGGGCTGCGGGGAGACCCTGAGCCAGGGGCCGCCTGTTTAATTGGAGCTCATTTACACAGCAGTGGAGCAGGAGACACCTGAAGGGCCTTCCCTGCCTTATCAGCTAAATGGCTCCCGCTCCCCATCTTCACACAAGCCAGATTTCTCATCTTGTTTATTCACTTGTTTCTCTCTCAGAATATCACTCCTGCTTCTGATGTTACGTATTTCTTTTAAAATTGAGTTTACTTGAACTGTGTATTTGGATGTTATACTTTACAATGAAGCACATAGTAAAAGCTCTTTGAAAAAAACATAAAAAACACAGAAGACAGCACTGGTGATGAAGTTTTTAGAACACTGCCGCACACACAGGTTGTTGACAGCCCTCGTAAACTGAATTATAAATGATCTGTGCCTTTAATACATTATGCTGTTGTAATATAATTAAATCACTTAGTGTTGACAATGATAATACCTACCATACCATTTTCCTGTAGCTTTGAAAAGAAGGGTAGGTAGGTGGAAAACAGGAGGGAGCGGTGAGGGGGAGTATGATGATGAGGAGGAGGAGGAGGAGGAGGAGAGGAGCCAAAAGAAGGAACAACTTACTGTAATCATAGTCATGTTCAATCAGACACCTGCTATTAAGTTGATAAATACACTTTTCCCAGTGTGAGTCCGGATACACTGAGTACCCCTAAGGCACTGTTCTGCTCTTTAACTACCTACTCTGCCTGGCTTCTTCACTCAACCACAGACTCTCTTCCCATTAACTCACATTTCACCCAGTCTCACAAGATGTCCCGAAATCCATTCCTTATAGGGCACTGTATGATTGACTAAATGTAATCCTCGACAGTTAGACTCGGGACAGATTTGGTGAGTGGTTTCTCTGGCTGTTTGGGAGTGAAAGGGTAGGGAGTTGGGACATTTTTAGTCCATTAGTAAGTACTATTTTGTCCTTTTTTCCCTCCGTGCTTACGGTAATAAGAAAAAATGAGAGCGGAGTCTATGTGTGTGTGTTGCAAAAAGGGGGGGAGGGTGTGTGGAGAGGTTGTTGTGTTTGAGGCAGGGAGGGTGCACAGACAAAGCTTCTTGCCTCCTTAATCTCTTGTCTCGCCTTTTCAGCTCCCGTCGGAGCCCACATGCTGGCGACGAGGCCAAGAGGATGCCTCCTGTAGAGAATCTTACTCAGCACGATGTCATGGCCGCCACGACACCTGATAAACATTAAGTACAGGCTGTGATACCTAAGTGTTATTATTGTTGTTTATTTATTTTATGTCTCCTTAGTGGTTTAAAAGCTCCTCAGCTTGTCTGCAGGTTTTGTTTGGTAAGATAAGGCAGCGATATGGGTGCTTGCATGTCTTTATTATTTATGATTTTTTAACCGGACAAGAAGAAAAAGTGAGGCGACTTACTTAAGCAGAGATTCCAGATTTTAGTGGACTCTGGGACTTAATTAGCCAAGTTATCCAGATTACTTTGTAATCCTGCTTTGTGAGTCAGACACCTGAATATGTACAACTGCTCCTGGGCCTGTAGAAAAATACTGATGTGTTTTTTTTTCTTTTAACTTTTGTCCTGAGTCGTAAAAAAAGAAAAGATACATCTTTCCCACAACATGTCAAAGTTACATAAAACTAGATAGTAATCAACTGGTATGACTTGTTCAATCATATACTTCGATCAAGGATCGATATGTGGGATTTAGTGGCATCCAGTGGTGAGGTTGCAGATTGCAACAAGCTGTCTTGCCCTTGCTCTCTCTTTAAGCAGTGGTTGGTTTGTCCATTTTAGGCGCCCGTAAAAATACAACAGTGCAACATGGCAGATTTATTGGAAAAGGACCCACTCCCTTTGTAGCTCTAAACACTCAATATAAGGCAAAGAACACATGATTCTTAGTTTTGGGTGATTAGTCATTAATGAAAACAATGAACAATTATGAATGTCATAGTCCATTTTTGCCAGTACCCCTACTTGACCTTAATGAAACCTTTGTACACTTTATAAACACCCTCATACAGGCAGAACCTTTTTCCTTTGCATAGGGCAAAGTCCTTCTTTTTAAACTGTTGCACAAGTGTAAACAGCTTTTTTAAGTTGTAATTTAATGGAGGGCTGACATAAAATCTACATGTGGAAATAAGAAAAATGAGATGTGAAAAATATGCACAAAGATACAAACCTCCCCTCTCTTTTCTGAACCTTTCTCCCCTCTAGATTTTTCACACAGTCCCTTGTGATCCACTTTGACCGTGTACAAAATATCTTTGGTCCTCCTGGCAAGTATTACACCCCCTGAGTTGCTGCCTCTGGCATGATCACAGGACATGTGGATGTGGTGAAGCTGCTGTGTGCAGCAAAGCCAATCTGATCAATAATGAGAGCATACATTTCCAAAGCCTCCAACTCTTCAGGCTTGTGTGCTTTTTTGAAAATAAAGCCGCACAAAAATCATCACCAAATATGATCTTGTCTCGAGTACATGAGCTAATAAGTGTGCTATGATCAGCAGTGTAACAATATTGTATTTGGGTTGTCTAAACTCCTTGCATCAATATTATGAGTGTTCCAAAGAATGAACAAAACAAACTTGTGGAAACAGCATGGTTTAAAAGCTCGACTTCCCGATGTTATTGAAATCTAAACTTGCTTTGAAACATGAATATCCTGTGTACATTGTCTTGAAAATATTTTCCTTAAGTTCCTCTGAGTCTTAAAAGAAAATTCATAACTTTGTGGTCAAAGTTCAAAACCATCCCTGGCTCGAACATCTGAAAAAAGAAAAAGGAAAAAAAAAAAAAAGAAGTGGCATAACATACAATTCTTCTCTTAAAATCGCACATGTCATTGATTGAGTTGCAAACTGGCCGGGACGAGATGCGTCTGGAGGCATCAGAGGGGGGCCTCCCTCCATCTTTCTCTTACTCCTCCATCCCTCCATCTTCCTCTATCTATCTACCTATCTATCTATCGGCTGAGTGGAATTCATCATCTGTTGCGAGGGCGCGGCACATGATAAGCATGCAAGCGGGAGAGCCGGGGCCGCTATATCACTGGGAATGAATGAACGACCTCACTCTGACCCGACCAGGGGAGGAAAACACATGTTCTGCTGGTCTTGGCTGGCTGGCTACCTGCAGAGAGGGTTGGGAATTCCTCCAGCAGGAGGGATGAGGAGACGGAGGTATGGAAGAGGTGGAGAAGGAGGAGGAGGAGGAGGAGGAGGAAGACTTGTCGGTCTCCATGTGTCTGTGGTGCCCTAATATTAACTTGCAGAGGATGTTGGCATGTTGTCCTTTTGTCAGACATGGCTGGTGCCTCGTTGAAAGGGTTGAATAATTTAATTTGTGTGAAACTTAGGAGATGGATTTTGGGTGAAGAGGGCTAAGAGAGAGGGTGATAAAACGTGTAATGTGGATGGAAGTTTGGTGCGTTTTATGACATGTAGTGGTATATTAAACTTGTTAGGGGAACAATGACTGAGAGTGTTAACCTCTGCAACAAATGTAGACTAATAGACATTAAACGTGATGTTATGAAGCCGCTAAGCTCTTTGAGACCCTGCATCTCACTGCAAATCTAGTTACCTGCAATGAGCCCAGCAAGCTCTGTGGCTACCTATTGTTTTTTATTACGTGGAAAGCATTTTTCCACTTTCTAAGTCTTTGGCACGATTGCAACTCTTTCTCCACTATTGCTTCAACTCAGAATTGCTTTTTATACTTTCATGTTGCAGTGAAATACAGCTCTGGATTTCATTACTCTTGAGTTTTTTGTAACTGTGTGTACATATTTGTGTGTATGCTCTGCATTTGTGTGTTCAAAATGGGGTAGCCACGCACACTTGAAAACCTTACTTTAAGGTATGTCATCTGCAAATATGTGTGTGTGTGTGCATATGTGCACTGGTGGCCATATATGCATGCAGTTTGTTACTAAGCATGCTCTTGTTTGCATGCATTTTTACCTTTGGACTGCAGTGCATGAAATGATGTGAGTACATTTGGATTTGTGTGCATGTTTGTAGAGAAATGTGTTTACATTTGTGAATATTTTACACACATGGAGAAACCCTGATTTCATCAGCAGCAGCAGCTCATATACTGCAGCTACCCGACTGTGTTTCAGTGTCAGACTGTTACAAACTGTGGAGAGGAGGCCTTGGCCTCATGTCTGGACATGGAGCTGGAGAATGTAGAAAAGGCAGCATGTGGCAGTGCAGGTATGGATGGCTACAGGAGGGCGTGGTCACTGGATAAAGAGTCCGATTCCTGTTACTGGGCTGTGGGATGAAGGGCGGAAAAAGGGGTAGGTAAGGGGGTTGCTGGAGGCGGTCCACATCGCCCCTTTATTTACTTTGACCCCAGGTCCGCAGGAGGCCCGGGGAGGGCACATGCCAAACTCCCCAGGCGGGCAGAGCTGCCCTGCCCTCTCTCTCACCTCTCTGCCCGCCCCTCTGTCTCCAGTTAGATATATGTCTGTTTGGAGCCAGGGCTGCATCAGAGGCATGTTACTCCTCTTCTTTTTTTTTCTCACATATGTGGGTTAAGACAGTTAATCTCAGCTGAAATTAGGTTTGAAAGTGAGTGTTTGTGTTCGAGAAGTATTCCTCAAAATGGTTAGCCCATTAACAGTTTAATTATAGTACAGAATTTTGAATGAGTGGTGTTACTGTGCCATAGTTTTAAAGCTGTGCACCTTATCTTAATGTTATTAGTTTCATAACTCTTGGAAGTGAAAATTTTACTCTGGTTTTCTGTCCACAAATCTCACCTTATCTTTGTCTTCTAAGAAAATGCTTGATTAACAGTTCCTCCATGTCTTTTTATATTTCCAATTTTGTTCTTTGTATTGTATCTAATTTATGTCAAATTTGCAACACTGCACAATATTTTTCTGTGCATTTCAACACAAACCAACTATGATTTATTTCAAAGCTTCTCCACAATAGCCGGAGGTTATTCTTAGACAAATTAATTTCCGACTCATAAGCAACGAGACACATTAAACTTTAATCTTAAATAAATGTGACACGTGTTATTTGAGGATGCAATTTTACAAATGTGTAGAACTAATTGGGAAATTATGCATAGGGCTCATCAATCCCTTCCTTAATAAACTCACAATTAGTAGTTTAAATGGAGGATGATAGAGGAAAAAAAGGGAAAGGAAGAAAGAGCAGTGGCTTTTAAGATGTTAATTATTCAAATGAGGCAAAGTGTACCTGCCTGATGTCAATGTCATCACAGTAGTAATTATTACCATGGTAGTGCTATTGCCATGGTGAATCAGAGTGTGATTTATTTAGTTAAAGCAATTAGGCGGTGTGATTAGAAATACAAACATAATTGCAAATTTAAACAGATTTTTTACTCTTTTAGTGGCCGTTTGCATTTTAAGGGCACATTTCCTGCAAGCAACCTTTGACACAGCCTTTCATTTGAGCTCCAAGCATTCATGGCAGCTTTCAAATATACAATAAAAGTATGTGAATACTGTAGTATAGAAATAAAATATAATATGAGGTCACATTTGTTTTTAGCTTTACTGGCGAAGGAAAGCTTTTAGACTCACAAGGAAATTCACGCAGTCAAAACAGAACATTGGAGCAATCATCTTGGCTCAGCAGCTAATATGCCACTTAAAAACTAATAGCGTTTTCAAGGAACAGTTTGTATTGGTAATTTTTTTTAAAATAAAAACATACTTTTTTAACCCTGACACATCTGACAGCAGAGATTAAGGATCTGGAATGGAGAAGTCTTGTTTAGCGAGTGGCAGTTAATTGATTGTCAAATCATGTCATAGTGTAGAGGGTAACTGAGATGACTCCGGGGCAAATATGTCCCCGTGATCACGGTGCCCTCCTGCCCGGTAAACTCAGCGGAGTCAGTCGCAGCACAGTGGCAGCGCTGAAAATGTCGCCCCAAGATGACAGTCATATTCTATTACAGCTATCGCTCAATATCTTCATGCAGGGCAAATTACAGCATTTTAACAGAGCATAAAGTTACAAAGGGAAAGCCATATGGATATAAAATAAATTGGAAGTGTTTTTGTGAGGACTTCATAACTCTCAAATTGTACTTTATTTGTGTATTCGATACTTAATCATGATTTCACAGCTGAATTTATGCACCACAAAGAATAAAGGGGGGGAAAAAAGTTCACAAATGAAAATAGGCATGTTTTGTGTCGAGAGTAACATGCTGTGACACATTGAATGACCTATTACTCTACTGTAAACCGCTTTGCCATTGAAAGTTGAAGCCACTGACAAAATCTATCCAATTCCAGTGGTTGTAAGTACCCAGAATGTATTGGACTTCTATGGGGACGCGAATGAAGCTGCTGGGCATCCAGCGAATTTCAGCTCCATCTTGTTTCTTGCCGAAAGGCTCTGGCGTGGGCCTGCGGTTGCCAGGCGCCTCCTGAGGTGACTCTATCAGAGCCAGTCAAGCCTGAAATCAATCACTCACACCCATCAAAGGCTGCCCTGCACCGCCATTGTGACTGAGCCATCTGGGCCTCAGCACACTGTCTACATTTATCTCTATGAACTATATGTGGCTCTGTGTGCATGCTTGTGTGTGTGTGTGCATGTGTTTCTGCCTGCATGTGTATTCGTGTGTGTTTTTGTATGTGGGGTATAAGTGCAAATTAAATCAAAGTATTGTAGTAAAAATAAAAAAGCATGCTGTATCGCATTATGAGCCATAACCATCGGCAGTTGTGAATGCAGGAGGGAGCAGTGGCAGGCCTTAGCATCCATCATGCAAGCATGCTTCTTTACACCTGTTCACAGCCTTCCACTACATGCCTCTCCTGCATGGCATCATCTGCTTGAACTAGTTTTCCTGTGTGGAGGCCTTTCTCCTTTGGCCCCGCTTTGGTCAGTCTCCTGGTCTCCAGTCCATCCTCTCAGTGCTGAGTGCTAACTGCCCAGCACTGGCAGGCAGAGTGAAGTGGAGCGCTTGCTGAGTGTATTTGGCAGCTGCCATTGGAGGGCAGTAGAGCACCAGCGCATCCATCTCTATCAAAGTGGCCCCCGTAGCTTCAGAGGGTGCCCGGGTGTAAAGCACTACTTAGAGGGATGTTGGGAGCACAGAGACAGGCTGGGGGAAATGTGGACAGGTCAGGCCAACACTGGACTCCAGTGGCTCTGTGGACTCTGTACAGTGTGTGCGCTCACAACTTCTCATGTAGAGTCTGAAACAAGTATATGAAGAGGAGAAAAACATGCACTTACACATAAATTGAAATGAATGTTTAAGGTAGGACATTAAACAAAAAGCAAAAAAATAGAAGCAACTCATGTTACTATGAAATGATTTATAATTTATAATATGTAATTTGCATAGTAATTGTATTTAGCCAGTAGTTTATTGGTTATCGTGTACAAAAATGTGTAATATTCTCAAACTGTAAAATATTGTGTTTGCTCATTTCTACACATGAAATTAAAAATCATGCACTTTAAAGGTTCTTTTACCAACCTGCAGAAATTTCAAGATTACATGCCATCCCTCAGATTTTATATCACATCCCTCTCAGTAATAAAGCTATTCTATATATCCATTGAAAAAATAGCCCCATGTCATTTTTACAGAAGGACATTTAAGGTCAGCATAATTCATCCAGTTCAGACCCGTCAGTGCACTTCAATACCATCATTTAAAAGCCTTTTAGAGAAAGAAAAAAGCCAGATGTACTTCCACCATTTTCTGCCTGGACATACACCCTCTAATCCCTTTTTCAATAACAGTTCAATACTGTAAGGATATTGTGCCAATCTCCATCTGCTTCACTGTTACATGTATTATACAAATCCCCTCATATGCATTTGGCCAGTCATCTACCTTAATTTAGAATGAGCCTTAAACCCCATTTAATACTGTTCAGACACACAGTTATATGATTATACTTTCAGACCGAAAGTCATTTCTGGAATCTCAATTAGCTGTTGCAGATGTAATGAGAAATATATTCTATTACTGAGATTTCTTCAAAAAGTTTAAAGTTATTTAAAGGTTTATCATCGCTTCCCTTTATAATTGTAGTTTTTTGTAAGATGTTACTTGCAAGATTAACATTTGTATCTAAATTTCTACATCTTTTCAAGTTAAAACATAATGATGTTTTATATTTTAAGAAAATGTAACTTAAGAATATTTTCTAAATACTTTGCATAAACTTTAGAATAAGAGGCATTAACTTAGAATAAGAGGGACTAATGTAATTGAAGTTTACAATTTATCAGTGCAAAACTACTTAAAGAATATATATAATTATTTTTAGCAGAAGCATTAATTGTATTGCCAATGGTACCAATACCATATACATTTCCTTCATAGTTTTATTTTTAATATTCATTTTAATTCATAATACCAATTATTTTACGAATTACATATCTAAGAAGTTTACTGTTTGACCATATTATCATGTGTCACTCACTCTTTTCGTGCTATAATCAAATTTAAATGGAAAAATTGAACACGGATGAAAACAGCCGGAACAACCATAAATACTTGTTAGTAAGGAATTAAGACCAATGTGGTGCATGCGGAAAAAAATCAAAAATCAAAAACATCAGTTCCAGCACATTGTCCTACATTTAAGTAGCTCTCAATTCACTTAAAACAAACCAGCCTGGAAAAACTTTCATCTCAGGAAGAAAAACACATGTTCCTTGTTTTCTGCTTTTACATTAACGTCCATGTTTTCTCCATTCCATTTAGACAGAGAACTGGGATGCCCCAGTCCCGAGTGCAATGTCCCAGACCTTGGCCGGCTCTTTTATGTAAACAGCAACTCCTCGCTGTGAAGGGGTCCCATAAATAAGAATTCCACTTAGAGAGCACGTTGAACTCTGTAGCGATATGGGGAGATTCATGTTCTTGCCTTATGCTTTAAAGCTACTTCATGTTGCTCTAAATGTAGCTTCAATGCCCAGTTGGCTGAGTATAACCACAATAAACTATTCAGCTTAAGTAACAAACTTTTTTTTTTTATTGGTCAGAACCTCAATTGAATCCATGCAAATAAATAAATGTGATTACATTAAGCCTGTTGATTAAATTGTTGGTCAGCATTTGACTCCATTATTTTCTTACATTAGTGCAGTAAATAACACTAAAAACACGAACACTGACTAACTCTGAGATATTATGGTACTACTGAACTGCATCAGATAAAAATAAAATTATAAAGCATTTTCTAACTGTTCATTTAGGTCCTTAATTTCTGCTTTTTCAAATATTCTTACATTGGAGTTCACATTAAATATGCAAATTAATTCAGGTTAGTGTATATATTATAAATTTAAAAAAATGTCTCTTTAAATCTAGGAATTTTGCTCTAGAGATTAAGGACCTTTACTGTAAATATGTATAAATAACACAAAGTTTATACACATTTGCAATGCAGCCAGCATTTTTTTTCCTTTGTCAGGAAGTGTTGTTTGATGGCGATGCCCGATACAGCAGGAAGCACAACTTTGCATGATGACGGCAGCATTTTCAAAACACTGTTACCATGTTTACAAGTGCCAGAGGGCAAAATAGGACCTTTTATTTCCCTCCTGCTAATTGTTTGATTTCCTGTTGCCGCTGGAGAGCTCGGCGTACTGTAGGGGAAGAGAGAAGGCCCAGGTTGGCACAGGAGCTTGCACACTCTCACTTCATTTGTCTCGAACACTGTGATGGCTCCAGGCTACCCTCTCTCTCTGGAGCTTTGTAGAAATACCAAACAGTGACATCTGACGCTGTCTGTCTACTGTTCCTTTTTTTTATCATTTTTGTTTTTTCTCCTCCGCCATCTCAAGCTGTTACTGACACTGTTGCACTGCTTGTTAATGTTTGTTTTGCAGCCCTGACCTCAATAATAAGGTAAGGACATAACTCTAGATGTCTGTACGTTCATCATACAAGGAAATCGCTGCAGCCATGAAACGCTCAATCATAAATCTTAGCCTTTAAAGTGTATATTTCTGAGGGAGGGTCCTCCCTTCGCTCAGTGTTTTGATTTCTGTCCTGAGCTGTCATTGTGTCTATCTGGGACTTGTCATCGGTTAGTTTGCATAGAGATACGATCCTCTCATCCCACACTGATCCCAGTTCTTATTCTAGCAGGTGGTGGGCTTTAAAAGTTCTTGTTTGTAAGCTGCCGTGGGAGAGATGACACATTTACGATGAGCAGAGCAGGCCAAACAGCCTGGATACAGCCAGGCAGGGAAGATCCCCCCTCTCGTGGCGTGCAGTGTAGTGCAGTGCATTGTGGGCTTCCTTCTGGCCATAACACCACATAGGGCGCTGGACTCACCTACCACTGTTTAATCACAGAGGGCTATTCTCATGTAAATGTACGTTAATCAGCACACAAGGAGATTGTTTTAATCGGATTGCTGGTTTTTGTTTTGTTTTCCTCTGCCTTCAGAACTTGGGAGTGCATCAGGAACAAAAAGTGCCATTGTCAGGTGGCAGTAAGCCAGTAATTCCTCTTGCAGCTTTTTGACGTTAGCACAATCCCACCGACAGACAGATTCTCTGCAGGGACCTCCACGGTGATTGGGCTTCTGTGCGATCTCACCCCTGAACCTGGGCGCTGTCCTCTTGAATTAACTTTAAGAGAGAGAGGCTGCATAGTTTGGCTTCTGCAGCGCCCACATTTGAAATGGAGCCATGAAGAAGGCAGCTGTAAAACAAATAAACAAGTAAATAAACTAAATACAGAAGAACAAAATATGTTTTTAGGACCAAACTATGAGGTGAAGCCACAAGATAAACTGAACCGAAATTTAGTCAGAGCATAACTTTGTCTAAGTGTGACTTGACTCTGTAATAAACTACCTCAGTTCAACAACTTGTGCTGTTTTGAGCAAACAGAATAAAAGCAGAAACAAATCAATGTTAACTTTCTGCTTTTCAATCACAAAGTGCTTTTTTCACTGCAATATACAGCTATGAGAATATGGATATAAGTGAATTAGAATCCAAAGTTATTAAAAATTTTATGAGATCGCATTACAGCATCATGTGTGATTGTGATGAGGAGAGCGACAGCGGCTGTCAAGTGACTGACTTGTGCCACATCGCCTTGGGTTTTGTGTGACGGATGCCCCTGCCAGTGCCAGTGCATTTCTGCTTGCCAGCAGGCTTTAATCCCTCCTAATGGGGGTTGTCATCTCACCGCTAATTTAAATGCTCAAACCACGAAGCTCCCCCACCTGGCTAAGCTAATCCCAGTGCGAAGGGCCCCCTTCCCCACAGCTAGCCGCCTCGTTTTGGGGCCCAGGGGCCCGGGGGCCTCACCACCCTCCTACACAACAACAGCATCTTTCAATCATCTCTCCCTGATTGTATTAATCTTATCTGTGTTTAATTACATTTTTTAAGATTATTGCTGTATGCCATCTTTGCACACTGTGGGGGCCGCAGAGGGCTGCTCATTTCGGATGCATTTTCATTTGGGCGCAAATCCCCATCAAAGACTGCCAGAAATTATAGGGGAGCCATTTTTTCATGGATGGGGGAGTTTGTAAACTTGAGCCTATAGCCTGAAGTTATGTGGGCTATAGTATGGACTACATCATATTAAGCTAATTTTACAGTTATTAGATTCATTATACATTAGTCTCAGTGGTGGATTTTATAAGGAATTATAGTAATACAATAGTGTAAAACATTACTCCATTACAAGTTAAGGTACTTTGTACAGATTTTGATTTAAGGAAAATTAGGGGTATTACTTAAGTACTTAAAGTATCAAAAGTGCCAGTTCTTGTTATCCTTGTTAATGACCCCCTTAATTGTTGTATTGATGTTTGATATATGTTTAGTTAATTATATGCTATCTCTGCATTATTGATTAGGAGGGGAATGTGAATTTCACTGTTGTAAATGGTGAAACTAGGGTAAATTTGAAGTACATTATGTACTGTTGGGCAGTTTTACTTGTATCAATAAGTAAGCTAATCACTTTTTATATAAAATAATAGTTAGCAAGAAAACTATAGTTTTAAAATAAATGTAGGGCAGTAAAAAGGTACAATATTTCCCACTTAAATATAAAAAAAAGTAAAAGTACAGTCCCTGAGTACTTAATGTTCCACTGTTTGAGTTTTGTTCTTTGTTCGCTTTTTGTTTCATTATTTCATTTGTATTTGTGTGACAAACTGGACCTTTTTCTCCACAAATAGAACATGAAACATTCAGGTTTTTTCAGGTGCGCGCCACCTTATTAAATATTCAGAGCTCTGTCTTGTACAAACAGTAAGTAATTTTGTTTGTGTCATTTTGTATTATTTACGCAGCACCCCAGTGAAAGGGGAAAATAGCTGAAGGAAAATGGAAGAATCTTCTCTTTTTTTTTGTGATGTATGCCAATTTTGTTAACCCGAGGATAAAGGGCTGGAGGGCGTTGGGGGATGCTTCAGCAGGTGCATCTAATTGAGCAGGGGCTAATTCTCCAGCGTTAGAATGACACGTCTCCAGGCTTCATCTTGACATGTCGGGAAGATGCACATAGTCCAGATTAACGTTAACAGTTCCTAACAGGTGTTCCTGCATCTACTGCGTCATGATTTCCCAACTCAACCTAATGAAGCTGCGATGGTTGAGATTGATTGCAATCAGAGATATGCTTTTTTTTTTTTTTTTCCACACAAGTAAACAATCAGCCATCTGGTCAGATGAGGAGTTGTTGTTGTTTGATTGCAAACTCTGTGCTGGTTTTTCTTGGCACTGACCTACTGCACACAAAGCGTCCTGCTGTCTAGATCCAGAAACTGAACAAATGCAATATCTTTGGCTAGATACTGTGCGGTTTTATAAATAACTGAATGTGCTTAAGAGAGAATAACTGCTGTTTAATGGTTGATTCTGCAAAAACATTCATTCAGTGCGCGTGTTTTGTCAATAAATTGTACCGTAGCGAAAATGAAGGTGTTAAAAACTGTGAGCCAGAATGCTTACATACAGCAGCTACTGTATAAAATCTATCTTCAGCCCAGAACATTCATCTGTAATGGTGTTATGCTGTGTCTGTAAGGCTTGTATTAACCAGCAGGACCTTGTGTACCACTTTAATATGGAATGGAGGTTGACAGCAGACGCACACAGAGCCTTTTTTTTTCTTTGTGTATTTTTGAGAATGATTTCCGGGAGTGATTCTGTCAAAAAAGACCATGCTGGCATTAATAAAAAGGAATTGATGAGCTCAGAGAAATATGAATATGATGGTTTGGACAATTTGGAAAGAGTTTTTAGTTGTTCCAGTTCTTGATCCCCCATCCTACTGTCCATTGACTCCCTCTAAACCAAGGATGCCAAGGTTCACTGCCCAGCAGGGGGCGGTGGTGCTGATTATTAAAACATTTCAAAAAAAAGATTTGATGTTCAAAGGTGCTGCTCCAGAGAAAAGGTGACATCATGTGCAGCTACATCACATGAGATTATACGCACATTATTGTCAATGCTTCAAGTGGCGCTGTAAAATAAATGTGATGGCAAGCTCGGCTCATTTGAATAATTTCCGGAGTGCGAAGACAGATATGGGTTTTTGGGCAGAGGGGTTGGCGTTCCAAAAGGGACAAAGAGATGAGACTTGGCAGCACATGAAAATAATCGCACGCCTTCAAACATCCCCATTTAATCAGAGACGTGAAACCTCATATGCTCTTGTTTGTTTGATCTGAACATGTCTCTTTTTCTTGTTGAGTGGCTGTACAATCAAAAGTTAAATAGCCGAATCGTCTCAAACACTGATTCGCCATAACATCCCTTGCACCTCGCCGAGGCCGCGAATTCCAGGTTGATGAGGAAAATTAACATATGACAACATTTTCTTGATTTCATTATTCTGCAGGTCCACAAACCTCAGATGTGGCGTGTAATTCCCACAGTATACTGAGTGTCTTTGTATCCGCTGCAGATCAGATCACTTCTGAAGCTCCATTATCAGCCATTCAGGCCAAACACTGGAAGAAGAGCTGTGGTCCGTTTGTGACACTAGAAGAGGAGCCCTGTAATGACTCCCTTCAACAAAGAATTACTGATAAAAGGATTAACTAATTAAATTAACAGAGTAAAGTACTTTATAACTGTTAATTATGTGGTTCCCTTGGCTGCTCTGGGCCACTAGCACCCTTTGTTTGAAAGCCCCTTGTCGGTACTAATTGACCTCTGGGGAGCTTTTGGTGTGTGCATACGTGTGTGCGTGGGTGTGTATGTGTATGCATTGGAGGGTGCCTTACGCAATCAAATGGCACGTATAAACATACTGACAATTTACTTTGGGTGTAGGGTAACGCTTTGTAGAATGTGGGGACGCTTGCTTAAATGACCTTGAATGTGCACCAGAGAATAGTGCCTCTCTCGGGGTCGGGCCCCTCAGATGCCTCATCATGCTGTCTGAGGGGGCCACAATCATTTTTAACACTAAGAGGACACTTGGAATTAAAAGTTGCTCTAGTTTTTGAGACATACACCTTCCTGTTTTTTAGCATGGCCTGTTTTTTAAATCCAGCTGAAATAAAAATAGAGTCTCTTTGTAATTATATATGGTTTAGTATTTGTGTTAGCATGTATTTGAGTACATTTATCAACCCAAATCTGTTGCTTGCGGCACACAGCTTCATAGAAAACCATAGAAGGCTTGTTTTGTTTATTCACTCCATCCCATCAAGTTTTCATACCATCACAAGGAGGCTGAAGTAGAGAGTCTTTTATCCTCAGTGGTGTCTCCTCTAACGCGTGGCCAAACACATTATTAATCTCCATGGCTGCAGTCAAAAGGCTGATAAATGTGACCTGGTCTCCTATCCATTCCCGCCTGAGCCAGCTCGATCTTTTCCCAGTCGTTCTTTTTGAAGCCCTTCCCTTCTTCCAATGGGCCCGGCCACCAAAATCCTAATGACGTCCTTGACAAGTGATCCATCAGTTGGCAATTACAACATCTGTCGCCATGACAAAGCTGCCCACAAAGATGGCTCCGGCACTCTCTTTTGGGGCAACTCTTCCTCCCCCGCGATTATGTCTGGGTTTTTGGGGGGGTAGATGCAGAGTTGGTGGGGTCGTGTGGGTGCGGTGGGGGTGTGGGTGGAGGGGGGGTTAGCCACTTTGTGCAGTAAAAAGAGGCCGCCCCACAACACAGACAGACATGTTGACAGCAAACACAAATATAGCAAAACAAATGGTTCACGCCTACCTCTTTAGATTTCCATTCAAATGCACTCCACAACTCTGTGAAAGTGCTCTATCTTCTATAGAGGGAAGAACCTACCAGCTGCCATCGTCTCTCCTCGCTATAAAGAGGACCTTTCACTTGAGAACAATGAGAGGGCTTCTCTTGTCTCTTGGCCCGGAGTCTCTGCTGCACCATGTTTAATTTCAATGGCCATAGATCAATGCAGAACAACACTCCAGAAGTGATAGGGGCTGATCTGAATCAGCCGACAAGACTTTTGTCAACGTCAGCAAACGTGCATTCAAATAGTGATTCAGCAACAACCTACAGTTATCTGTGTTTCCTGCAGCATTTAACCAGCAGGCGTCTCATTTCAGACACCTACACAATTTTCAGAGACAGCTCCGTAATCTGTGAAGGTGTGTTTTGAGGGGAATAAATCCTGTTTCAGGTGGATACATTTGCAGATGATGCCTTTCATGCTGTCTTTTCTGTGGCTCAGTGGGAGGAAGGTGTGGGACTTTGCCTTGCTTTTCTTTCACCCCTTTAAGTGGAGCACCGGATAGATGGCATGACATCACGGGCCAAGCCGGCAGCACAATGCAAAGGTCATGCGGCCCATTGATCTAGGGGGCCCCAGATAGAAACCCCCTGTATTATGGGTCCGCGCACGCGGGGTCTTACACACACTGAGCCATAGAAACAGACCACAAATGGAGCCTTGTTGTCTTCCCATTCAGGGCCTGCAATCAGCGGATTTACACTTTGATGTGGAGCTGAGGAATAAAGCCCTTTGGAGCGCTGACCTTTATCGACTGACGGATTAAAATCCATAGCCCTCTCTCTCTCACTCTCCAAACTACATATCTAAGTTACAGTCCAGCTACCTTGCCCCTGAAGCTGAGCATTTCTAAAGCTAGTCCTTTTCTTTTTCCGTTATTTTCTTCTTTGCTTTCACCCTGACTTTTGTGCCAGGCTGCTAACATGAAACAAGATTTCTTTTTTCTTTTTCTTGTCTGGTTGAGGAAAAGATGACAGGTTTTATTCAGACAGTCGAGAAGAAATAAAAGAAGTAACAATCACAGCTACAGTCCATTGTCTCACTCAGTGTCAGAGCCATTTCAGTGATTATCTTGTGCAACAAATGCAGACAAAAACAGCCTTTCCACATTGGATAATAAAAATTATTTTAAAAATCTGCCTTTTTCGCAGCGATGCCTGAGTGCATAATATGTTTTTTCAAGTCTCTAGATAACTCTATTAATGAATACAAAAGATGTAGTTAGAGGTTGTTTTGAAGTAGCATGAAATGATGGGACCTGATTATTTAATCTTTTAACAGCCACCATTGCGGATGATAATTCATCTGACTTACTCAGGCAGAAATGTTCACAAACAAGGTAAACTAAGGAAGTTTTTTCACGTTACTTTAGTCACATTTGCCAGCTTCCTCCCTCCCTCTCTGACTGCCGTTGTCCTGGAAGTTAGCGAGAAACGCACGAATTATTTCGAATACATTTCCAGACTTCTCATTGGTTTTGTACATTGATGAAAACATTTAGGACAACGTCAGTACAACATAAGTAATAAAAAAAAAAAATATAGAAAATTTTCTTTTTATCGTTTTAATGTGGAAATATTGTACACTGTAAGTTCAACTCAGGATATCTGCGAGTATACAAACCAATCTGATAGCGGTGCACTGAAAAAGAATTTATAATAAATGGTAATTGGTCACATCTGGTCCTCTTTATAAGGTCAGTGTTTGTGCTGATATCGATCCGGTGTATCGGATCAGTTTATCCAGATCATTTTCAATTATGGAAGTGAAAAAGACGTTATTACACAGTGTGGTTACTTAAACAAATACAGCTGTCCTTTCTTGGCATAGTGTGCCTTACAGATGTACAGTAATGGGCCTTTGGGCTTTATACATGGAACAGTTTCTATCAGGCTCACTGTGGACCAGACACAACCACACTGCTTCCATTTTCTGCTTCCTAACGCCTGGCTTCCCATCTATTGTTTTTAAAACCTTCCCCGATGCCCACTTGGACATTTCTCTGTCTGCTGTTCTCCCAGAGGTGTCGGCTTGAACCAAATGAACAGAAGCGGAATCTATCACTTCTCCGTCCACTATCAGGCCAACTGGTTTTGATGGCCCCATTCTGCTTTGTCAGAAACATGCCAAAGCCTGCTGTAATCCGCCAAAGAACACTTAACGACCAAGTAATGTCACGGTAGACCAACGGTCTGTACGCTGTGACGCACTCTAAAAATCTCGCAGCCATATCCACTTAATTCAGCAAGTGTTTCAGGAAGGCCCACCTGAGAATTGGGAGACTGCCTGCAGAGAGTCAACCATCAGCATTAGAGAGCATTACCACCGTGCAACAAAAAAACATTGTTTCTCACTCGAAAATGCTAACCCTACAAGCCTTTCCCAGAGCTCTTCTAAGTGCAATAAGAATGTGATCCTCTGCCACTGCCAGCTTCACAAGGCCCACAACACCAATTTGACTCCTAATACCCGAGTTGTATTCGAGTAATTACTGTTCTGTTACTGCGAGCCTTTTGTCTGAGACTCATTAATTTGTTAGCTAAACAATCGTCGCTTAAGCACTTAAGCTGTGAGTTTAAAAGGTTTTCGAGTTGTATACGTGGCGAAACCATCCTTTTGTTTGCAGCGTGCAACTCGGAAAAAGGTCTCAGAGCAAAACAATTACATCACACCAAACAAGGTCCTGAGTGTACAACAATGACAAGAGAATTGTGCCTTCAGGCAGAAAACACTTTACACACTGGAGATGGAGAATGAGAGAGAGGGGAGCGGGTGTATTTTCTGGTTGATGAGCATAAGGTACATGGTCCATTCAGACAAATGGGGAGAAACAACAAGGTACACCGAGAGAAAGCTGCAACAACACACACACACACACACAAAAAAACAGTCCTATGAAACATTAATGGGATATATTTACTGACAAGCTTCTGGAAACAGCAGCTCTCTTCAGGGACTTCAGGGAGAGAGAGAGAGAGAGAGAGCGAGAGAGAGAGAGAGAGGGAGCTCGCGCTTGACTGACAACCACTATGTGCAGATGTACGTGCACATGACCTGCACACACAGACACAGAAGCACACTCATACAGGCTCTTATGAAATTATGAGTGGACGGGAGCAGTGACAACCCCTCTCATACCTCCAGAGGACTCTGAGAGCAGTCGCTGAGTGTATTCTAAGAGACGTGATAAAGATGTCTACATGTGGTTGCACACACACAGTATACTCCTCATATTTTTCTCATGTCTTTGCAATGAAAACACCCCCATTATTTGGAGGTAGAGGGAATTATATAAGCGTAAAACTCCGACATGTTCTGACACACACTTCCTCCCATGTCCTAACGCTCTCCTTGCTGTCTCCCTCGGCCCCAGCTCTCGAAAAATCTTGCTCCGTCCTAGAAATTCCAAACTTCGCTTACCTAATTTTTGCAGCATATTTCTTTGCCACAGGAGGTGGTTCTGACAAATTAGAAGTCTACAAATGTTCTGATGGTGTAAAGGCTCCAGCTGTCACCAGGGAGATGGTGATCAGGTTTCCAAGCTGCATGGTCTCTTGGCGCCACAAAGAGTTCCATATGGTCATCCAAATGCTGCACCTAAATCTGCTCCCAATCTCCACCCCGGAGCTGAGCACTTCTACTGAATTAGTCTCAAGGCCTCTGAGCATATGAGGTACAAGACAACAAAAATCATATGTCCTTTATGAAAGGAAAAGGAGGGGGGAGCAGTGGTAAATGAGAAGCAGGAGTTAATTAACTAACACAAGCATGTTAATATATATTTAATATTTCTCGCAGCCATTATGTCTGTCTTTGTTTACATGAGGCAAACGATCTCTAATGAACAGAAATGGGGAAGAATTTCAGAGTTTGTTGTTTCCACTGCATTTAAAGCCCTGTTTGTACAGATAAGAATTATGTGTGAAGGCTGTCTATGATCTGAAACCCTTGCGAGGCTTCAATTGGCAAAGTAAAAATTGCACTGAAAATTTAGCGCTATATTGTGCCACAAGGTCATTTGATAATAAGATTAATTGGTATCTCTGTGATTTGGCATTGTAGTTTTTGGCAAGGTTTTTTTTTTTGTTTTTTCTGTAACTTTTTTTCTGCCTCCTTCCCAGTCTAGAAGGAGGCCTTGCTTGCAATTATAAATAAAATTTCTGACAGTGTTTTTGTGCAGATGAAGAAGGCTTGTTGTTGTGTCTGCAGTCCCATGCGAATAGCACTTGCGTGTTATTTTTGGATTTTTGTGAGGGCTTGTATTAAACTGGAGGGAATTAACAGAGCAAGCTTAGACAAGTAATGTAGCAAAACCAGCATAATATTTCATTACACTTAAATCAAATTATTACATCAGTGGCCTCTTTTTAAAGGCAAAAACAGAAGCTGTGATGGGGATACCATCTATTTTTATGTTAGGTGTCTTAATTGTTTGGTCTGTTTACGAGCAAGACTTAACTAGTAACCATGTAGCTTACTTTTTAGTTTTTTATTACATTTATATTATAAATTACATCGTAGAAAAATTGAGTAAAAAAACAGTCAAATTAAAACCTCATTCTCTGATGCTAAGAGGACAGTATCTGTTGATGCAAGTCATTGTGACAATACAACAAAACTGACAGCAGGGAAAAAAAAAAAAATCAACTTGTGGTGTCATGTTCTTTACCAGATCTGTCAGCCTGCTTCAGCAGAACATCTCCCCTATAGCCTCGTGCACCTCTCATGGCTGAACAGTGAAGAGCAGGGGATTGGTGATCTATAATTAACCAGTGGGTCGGTGTTGATGTCATTGACACAGCGAGGAGGTAGAAGGTGGCAGTGCCAAGGCACCTGTTGTTGTGGAGCGTGGCATCTGATATCATTACCTACCCAGCCGGAGCGCCAATGTCCCCGCTGGGTCGCGAACTGTCCAAGCTACCGACCACGCTCACCTTTCACACGCACATATACACACACATATACACACAGGCGCAGAGACACACCATCATCCACTGTCACCATGTCCTCCTTTACATAACTAACTCTGACGGCCCCGACACCTAGAGGGCAGAGATCCACAGAGAGACTTTCAATTATTGTTAATGATTTTTTGATGGTAGCCGGTTAACTTATGCAACCGTCAGTATAAAGCTGTACAAATATTTGATGGTGAAATCTTTAAAATGGACAGTATGTGGGTTTATGCCCAAAGGGGTTATAGGAACATTTCAGTATTTTGGGAAAGTTTGCGATGAGACTCACGGTCTGATGATAATGGCCTCTTTAGCTTATATTAACACATGTACTCATTATTAGATAATTGTTAGCATTGTTTATCAAAAGTGAGGAAAAATATACATTTAAAAAATCCCAAAGTTTGAGTAAATAAGAGATGCTTTTTCAATTTTGTTTCATTCTGGTTTCCCTTACTAATTCTCAGTACATTTGAGGTAACTTGGTTGGAAGCTGTAGTATCTTTACCAACCATGACATAAAACAACAACCACATAAAACTTACATTTTTGTGTTTTTAAGTGTCCTAATACATTTCCTAATAAGAAATTACTATATGAATTGCAGCACCGGCTCTGACACTTACACCAGCAGTTTGGTTGCTTGTGTTTCTTGCCTTATCTGGCTTCTTTTCAACATATTTTATAACCAGTAGACCAATAGTCACAACACTGAAAATTCATGTTCACATTAAAACTAAATTTAATCTAAATAACATCTAATAATGGAAGTTTATTTTTTCATTTTTAATAATAATGCAGACAGTTTCTCAGATCTTCTGGTGGTTTTGTTAGCTAAAGTAAACACATTCTGGAAATCATCTCTGTTGTTGATGCATTAATGTTTAATCATATTCATTTCCTCATCTGACTCTATGTTCGACACAATACACGAGTTTTTCTTAAAATATCACCCTTTTCTTTCATGAATAACACTGTTTAGTCATTGTGTGGACAGATGAGGGATTTTTGCCAACAGATTATGCAGCTGATGTGATGATCTGCTTTGCCGTTGATTTTCGGTAGGACGAAATATCGCAGAAAGCGGGACTGATGCACAAAGGCGTATGAAAAATGAATAGAACATTTTACAGCGAGTCAATGTGACCGTTCCGGGCGAATTCCATTTATTAGTGTTGCAGCTTTCCCAAGCAGATCAGAATGCCTAAGCCCTGAGCACTGACAGGGATTTCACAGCCCAAACTGATTTTCAGGCTGGCAGGGTTCACACACACACGCACACACACACACACACACACACTCACATAAACACTCAGTGATATCATAAAATGGTGATAGGATTTTAATTTATTAGATTTTAAAGTAACTGTTGTCATTATATTTGCTTGTCACAGGATCTACAGTGCAACTTTGATAATTATTCGAAGATATTTTTATGTTTTAGTTTTGATTTCAGTCGTTCCTACAGACACTGCTGTGATTAGCAATGTGGCAGCAACTAAGAATCACTTCTTAATAACTTCATATCTTTACTCTTTAATGAATCATTATTTTAAATGCAGGCATCGATGAATTAACAGTCGTATTTACAAAAAGACTTTGATGTTAGGCATATTTTTAATTTCAATAACCCGAACCCCTGGGCAAGCCAATCCCATAATGTATTGTGTTTTTTTATGAATCAGTAACTCCCCAGATATGCAATAAAGACACAGCAGTGCTCTACATTATTGATTCAGTTTCATAACAACCCAGAGTGTCTTTATTCATGCAATTGCTGAAGAAGGAATCACACACACTTATTTAAAAAAAAAAATCACTGCACTAATTAGCTAAGTTGGAGCTTCTCCTTTTGCTTTAATAAGTCCTTTGAGATCTGATTTATAATAAGAACGGCATTGTGTTCACCGTGGCAATGGCTTATTGCTAATTTGAAATCATTTACTATATTACCGAGTATCTAGGTGTTATAATACACATCGCAGGGATGTGCTCAGGCAGTCTGGCAGGTAACTGTGTGTGTGAGAAAGAGCAGCAAACACACAAAAAAGGACATATCTGTTGAATCAAACATTTTTTTTAATCATTAATGCTCTGATTTTTTTTTTTTTGCAAACAGTCACCACAGGAGGAGCGCTGGCTTTCTGTCATAAATCTGTCTACACGGACATAAACTTCATGACTGTTTGTTTAACACTTTTTTTATGATATCTAGGTCCTGTTAAATTTCATGTCAGATCAGAAGAGATAATGGCTTAAAAAAAAATCGTTTCAGCTATTGCAAACTTTCCATGTAAGACACAGCCCTGCTTTCAGTCTCTCAGTCTCTCATGGCCATTATCTGGTGCAGCGCCGGTCTGTTTCTTCAGGGAGCTGGCTGCCTTTTCATTAATGTCCCTCAGAGTTAAAGCCCAGTGTCCTCTGGGACTGCATGTCATTGGCTGACAAGGTTTAGGGATTTGAGTGAATTTTCCTGCAATAATGGAAATATCCCAAGCCTCTGAGACAAACAGACAGGAGACTGGCAGGAAATATCTTAATCTGCATTGACCCTTTGTTGGCACAGTCCCATACCCTTAGTGGGAAGAACATGTGCGTGCACACCCAGCGCACGCATACCTGCACACGTCGGCACGCACAGTAGACTACATCTGGATTGTGTTGCAGTGACCGTCGGCCCCTGAGTGTGCAGCCTCTGTGGCAGTGCATGGGTGAGAGCCAGAGTCCAGTGCACCATGGTGGGGGCTCTCCATCACTCTGCCTCCTGGCCTGACAGGCCCTGGCTCTGGGGCCTGTCAAGGTCTTGCTGAGTGCACTCAAACTGTGCACTGCTGAGGAAGGGATTCTGTATCCTTCTAATGGATTACTCACCCACATCACCTGTCTGAGTAGATTCTTTTGAGCGACAGACATACGCTGCATGCCCACATGTACTCATGCATGTTCACGTGCACATGCAAACTTTAGGAAAGTTGAAAGTTTGCATTGCATGAAAAAGTATTCAATGATGAAAGCAGCTCTAGCATCGAATGCAATCTAAGCAGCATCATCGCTTTCTTTTCATTAAAGAGGCTGTTCTCGCTTCGCCTCAAAGAAAACAAAGCATTTCCCAAAGAATCATCCTTTTCTCACACTGGATGGCAAGTAAAGTCGTTTCCTCCTCTACCTAAAAAGGTCACATCCATGTCATTTACTTTTAATTCGGACAGTGAGGAAGGCTGGTGTCACGCTGCTGGACACCTGCGGACCCCGGCCAGGGCCACAGCCCTAATCAGCCTAATACATATGTGTCACATCCAATGACCCGCTGGCTCTTTTCATAATAAAGGTCACTCGGTGAGAGATACTCCGTCCCCCCAGGTCCTCCTTAATGGGGAGCCGGCGTAGCTTTTATAACCAAGCGCTCAGGAATGACTGCGAAACTCCAGTATGTTTGTAAACGACTGCACAATCATCTTGGCCATTATTAACCAATTCTGTTTACGTTATCATATTTTCAAAAACTCAACATTAACTTTTGTGAATGGGATGATCTTTTTAATAAATGATAATACTGACATAAAACACAATTTTTCTCCCTATTTTTCTTTTCTTGTGCTGCAAAGATGAATTGCTTAGTAAGTTTATTATTATGCTGCATTCACTGAATAACATCCCTGACTTAAATGTTCAATACGTAACATATAAAACTATTTTCTGTCATTTCAAATCAAATGTATTTTTATATTAAGGCAAAATCAAACCAACAAACCCACAAATTGAAGACATCTCCTAACCCTGTCTTTTTTTAATCATTACTTTTTTTTGTACATCACATTTGAACATTTGAAAATTTGTGTCTTTCTTCAATGGCAGAGAGATTACAGGAAACAAGTGGCGGGGTATGGGGAATCGAACCGGGGACATTAAGATTACAGCTTCTTAACCACTAGACTACCATACAGTCAATTTTCTGATATTTTATTGACAAAAAGTTCAATCAAGAAAATTGAAATAATCATTATATGCAGCCCTATTAATGTAGACAAAGATATAATGGACATAAAAGCTATTCAGTTTTCACACCTGTCTTGTATTTTACCTCCACATCGCTCACAGCAGACTGTTTAAGCCTATTAGCTCAAGGTTAAGAACAATGTGTCCCTCTCCCACTCAGACAGTCACTGTACATCATTTCCAGAAAGAGGCGAAATGCTATTGCCAGTAAGTAATAGCTATAGAGGTCAGCTATTGATCCGGTGCTGAAGGGGACCTTAGGGGCATGTTAAGAAAGGCTATAGTTGCTTGTCAATGATCCCTTTATGGCTCTGGACTCGACAGGTCTGGCGCTATAAATCAAGGTTCAACTAGTTCTCTAATAGCAAATCAATGAGAGTCGATAGATATTATCATGTGATTATAATTCAGTCGAGGAAACCATTAGTCAAAACTTAAATAGTCTTTCAGGTCTGTCTGCAGTCCTCCAGCGAGAGAGGAGAGAGCTGCGGCGTCTTTGTTTGGGTCGGTGTGTTGATGCAGACTGTTTTCTAAGTTCCCAGTCTCGCCTCTTAGTCATGCTCTTGTAAAATGGCAAGGTCTTCCATTAGTTTAACTGAGGAGGTTGCTGAGATTTGAGAGAACAATGTGGAAGTTATATTGAGATAACCTTTACACGAGAGTAGATATTTCACCTGCATTAAGATTACCCCAAGAGTAAGCTACTTGTTATTTAACTCTAAGCCTCCTCTATCAATGTGCTTCTACCTGTTTGGAAGCAGCATCAGTCAAAAGTGTCTGCAATGCAACTAAATGGGGCATGGGGACGTATCTATCTAACTATAACCTTTGCAGCACTGATATTTATGATAAAGACCATTAGGCATTTGTGAGTTGCTTGCGCAAGGGCTTTAAGGCTAACAACCATCGTGAAGTGAGCCACTATCCAGGGGTTCACATGGATGTGTGTGTCATCTGTCTGCAGTACAGCACAGTCTGATGGAAATGTCATTACAGCAGGTGAGTTTCTGAGAGATTATCATACAAACATTGTCTCTAAAACCCTTGTTATGAAAGCACAAAGGATAATAGGATCAATACATATTGTTCTTTCTCTTTTTTGTCATCCTTCTCTCTTTTACTTGCTTCCTCTCTCTTCCCATTAAAGAAGGCATGTCTTTGATGCTGGCCCCTCTGCTCCACTCATCACAGGCTGGACAGCTCTGTACTCACCTTGCTGTTATGAAGGACAGCTTATACTCTAAGTAGCCAACAAGGAACTGCAACAACTACTTCTCTGACTTCTGGCTGGGAAAGTGCACTGCAGTGATGGTGTGTGGACATTAAAACCAACCTGCAAACTGTTCAGATTCGTATTTTAAGTGTCACCTTACTGCATAAATCTAATTTATTCTGTGCCGAGATGCATGCCATGTTGATTTCTAAATCAAATTAGTTTAGAAGCTTTAAACGGGTTTGAAAAAATAAATGTGCATATGCATAGAAATAATTTCATTCAGTAGACAAACTGCACATGATCAAGGACAAACTGACTTTCTTAGGGTTGCGCGTCTCAATGCTAATGTGTAAAAATGTAAAATACAAACCAAATCAAGTTCAAAAGTGTCCTATCAACTGCATCAACACAGCAGCGGGAAGTCCTGTCCTTTATTTTGCATATTCATATGATTACTGGTCCAAAGGACAAATACATTCACGTCAACACCATTGTCCTTTGATTCCACATGATAAAAAGGATATCTCATTTCATTCTTGCACCTTTCTAGTCCAAAACCTAGACACTCTGATTTGGTAAAATGTAATTCTAATTTATCATTTTTCTGCCTGAGGCAAAACTCTCTCAAGCCTGGGGCTGTTTGAAAAGCAGTCGGACACAAAGACAGACCCTGGGAACTTTGCCCATGCAGTCAATCAGTCAGACACCCCAGAGTGCCCAGACCCGAACAGCTTGTTTTTTGTCCACGGATATCAAACAACTTCTCCTCTCCCGTTAGATAATAAAAACATGTTAATAGGAGTGAGTTGTTTCTGTCTTTTTTTTCCTTTCCTTTTCTTTATTTTTTAAACTGGAGATGGTTGGTGGATAGGCAGTGTCTCTGTGGTCAGGGGCTGGGCAGCAGAGCGGACATCAAAGGCCGGGAGAGGTCTGTGACGGTGAATGCAGCTGGTGTCTGAGTCTCTGTGCTGGACAGAGCTACAGGCAGGGCCTCAGCTGCCCCACAATAAAGACACACGGGGGAAGGCAGAGGCTTTAAAGGCTAGAAATACAAATACACACTCAGCCATACGCGGACAAATATGCACACTTGTGGACACACAGGAAAAACAAGCACATGAGCACAAACAACGTTGCCTTCTGAAAAATGATTTCCTCCGCCAAAATATCACGCAGTTCCTACAGACAAATCATGAAACCACGCTGAGTTCCTTTCCTTTCTTCTTCTTCCCTTTACTTAATTTCTACCAAAAAGAGTTTTTTTCTTCTGATATTTGTATGTAACGCTGCCTCTTTGCAAATGCTGTAATGGCACTTTGTTTGCATATGTGCAAATGTTTTAATATATAGTGAAGAGGGTCATAAATGAGGGCTGTCTAAGGACCCCAAGGGCCCTAGGGAGACTTTAAGAGGGAAACCAACAAAATGGGAAATAACTAAAATTAGCTTTTTCTGCTTTTCATTACAGAATGTTGAACTTCTCCTTCACACTGTCTCTGCATCAGAATATTATAAATAAATACAAAATGACAATCTCTTTGGGATTTCTTGCTTATGGAAATTGTGACACAGCTGCATTACGACAAGATGTATTTGTGACTGTGAAATAGGACAATGTAATAATCTTTTCATCCACGGGTATAAGAGGGAAGAATCTGAAGGACAAAGAGTGAAATCCTGCTGGCGTGCTGTGGACAGCTTCATGTCTGATGTGGTCCTGACTTCACAGTGGGACTCTGTGTCTGTGCTGCTGACAGCTTTTCCCTCGTGTCCACTCGGGAGAAAATCTCTGAGCGTGATGCAGTAATAAAACTGACCACCTTTTTTTTTTTTTTAATTTTTTATTTTGACTTGGTGAATGCATTTCAAAACAAAGCACAGGCGTTGTAATGATAGTGTTTGTCAATTGTGAGCCTGAATCAGTCTCATTCTGACTTACGATGCCTTTGTTCATATTCATTTTTGAAGGGATATGAGCAGGGATATTTTTGTCATATTTAAAAAGATGATCTCAGAGGACAGTCTTCCAATTGCCTGTGGACTCTCAGTTCCACTTCTAGCCTGTAGAGGGCATGCCAAAACAGCAATCTGGTCAAGCTCAGTGGGGAGTCCAGAGACATACAATATACCCAGAGAAGAAAAGCACAGGGCTACTTTCATCTGTCTATAAAGGGAGGAAATGGTTTTGTTAGATAGAGGAACACTAATATTACAATACAGAGAATATGAAGCTAGGAGCTGTGCTGATTAGCTCCAATTTTACAACAATCATTTTGTTGTGTGTGTTTTTTAGGAAGCTACAATTGATTTAAACCGAAGAAATATTACCTGAAATCACCAAAGGTAACTTTAAACAGTAGCTCTGCATCAAATGTGAGCAGAACTTCATTAAGGCCGTAAGAATATCGAACTGAGCACTGAAAATGTAAAAAAAAAGTACCATTTCCTTACTTTAACTCAGAGGGAATTTAAACAAATGACTCATTAGAATAACCTCCTCTTTTCTCTTTAAACGGGTTAGAGGTCCTGAATAAAACATGACTTATCTATTGCGATCACGTTAGTCGGGCCATTATTCATTTAACCATTTATTTATTGCTCCATTCATCTACATAAATATTTAACTATGTCTTGGCATCTTTATGGACTGCTTGCTCTGCTGCTCAATTACAAGGAGCAGTGTCCTATCATGGCCATATGCCTTCTATCTGGCGACACTATATCTCCACAATTTATGGATGCCAACTCAGAGCAATATCACTCTGTTGGGTTTTATATATATCTATGCAAGTATGAATCTGGGCCTAATGACTGGCAACAATATGTTCCAGCCTGTTTGCCCAATAGGACTGCCATTGTATACATATCATATGGCATAAAATAAATGGAGTGTTCTTTCTTTTTTTGTTATTGTATAGATTAAATTGGGTACCCATATGGGGTCCTTTTGAGAGGCATGTAAAATACGTCTGGACTCCAAGTAACTTGACTTGAATAGATGTATGGCGTATTACTCACACACCATATATTCACGCCATATATTATAAGCCCTTACAAGTTTTCACTTCCCCTTCTACAACAAAAGCTCCTGCTCGTTTGGTGAGGGGAAGCATGGAAGCATGCAGAACCGAGGAGAAGCGAGGAACCGTAAACACCCGCCATGGGTCCTCCTTTAAAGTGATGAACAGCAATAAAAGCAGCGCTGGTTGTCTGCTGAGAGACAAAAAGAGCATTTGACCACCTGGGTGCACATCATTTTCTCATGCCGTTTCTCAAGCATGACTATCAGGAGATGTCCCCTTTAACATTATATGTGGCTAACTCAACCCGATCCCCAAGTCACATATAGCTGCTTTTTCATTCAGAGGGGACTGCACGCCTCGCTCCGTCATGCCTGCTTCTACGGCGAGAGAAAGAAATCTCTCCACACCTCCGGGTGACCTCAGAGCTCTGCGACACTTTCACATGTCACTTTTCCTGCTAGGTCACCACCAGCACAGCTGCAATTTGATCAACTGAGCTCCCCATTATCGCCTGGAAGCTGAGGGAGAAGCCTGGATGACTCCTTGGAGCAGCAGAGGGAGTCTGTAGGAGTCTGTTAGACTGCACAACTCTCTGTAAACAGCACTGGATCACTTACTTTCCCACGCATGGTTCAGATGTGCTATGAATATAAACCTAAATTTAGGGTTAAAATTCTAGAAATTTCTTTGATCTCTTTTTTTTGTCTCAGACTCATGGTTCCAAAAAGTAAAAAACAAAATCCATCAGTCATGAGTCCCTGTTAAAGTTCATGTTGCTGATTTAAGTTGCAGAACTTTGCAAATCAACAGCAGATAAAACATCCAACCCTTATATAACCCATCCTTTTATCCCTTTTATGCATCAGAAACAATATTTTTAAGTGGCTGTTTATGTGTGGGAATGTGTGAGACTGTATTTTGTATTTATGTATCATTAGTAGCTCTATATTAATTTCTTAAAGAATTACCAGACAGGGTCACCGATCTCCTTCATGAGCATGTTAACAGCTTTTGTTTTTGCAAATTGAAACACGTAATCCTCCTCTGCTTATAATTTCTCAAATGCAGAGAGAAAAAATGCTAATATGCATTAAAAATCCCCTCTTATGCAATAATTAAGTATCATATGTTAATGAGTCTGTTCTCAGGACCACTTTTTGCATCGACTCATGCATGCACACTGACTGTTTGCATGTTTTCTTTGTTTTTGTGAGTCACCAGGCAAAGACATTTCTGTCAATAAACCAGATGTCTTGCTAACTGTTGTGTAAAATCCATCAGGGGAGGATCCACAGTGGATCACACTTTCTGCAGCCTGCTCAGCCTCGGCACATATGTACATAATTCTGCAGAAGGCAATGGAAGTTTTTTAACTTTAAAACCTCACTGTGCAGCTGCCTCTTTGTAAACATAACCTCTCTCTGGTGAAGTTAGTGACCGGCGGTGTCCCGCTGTCTCAGCTTGGCCTGCGAAGTCTGCCTGGCGCATGGGTGACATGTCTGGCATGCCACTGCTGACTCCTTTTGATACCGCAGAGAGTGTGTGACTGGCAGGCCATGTTTCTGGTGTCTCCAGCCCCTGAAACAGCCATCACTCCAAGAGGATGTTTTCAATCCCCCTGGCCCCGTACCCCTCTGCCGCTCTGCGAGAAGGTCAAGTTTGGCCCATCAGTCACCGACCAAAGGGCGGGGCCTAGCAGCTGGTGGCCATCAACGGCCGTTATGATGTTCAGAAGTCCTGGCCCTATCTCATGTCTGACCTATTTGCAGTATTTTATCGTTTCCTTTTGTTCGTTAATCAGAAAAATATATTGAGAAATTTGGAAAAACAGATGTTCCTGCTGAACTAAACTAAAAAGTTAACTTGTGTCTCTTAAAAATCAAAGAGCTACAAAGCAAACAGACTGAGTAATTGTTACAAAACCATCATGAAAGTTTAGAAAACCTCCAGTGCTTCACTTTTTTTCTAACAAACTTTAAAATAAGTCAGTATAAGATAACTTTAACATCATGCTTTCGCATAAATTTATATAAAAACACATCTGACCTCACATGGAGAAAGCTACACACACACACACACACACACACAGGGGTCATATGTTTGTGCAGTGACACATTCAGCTGCACATCACATGAGTTCAAAGAAGCAAACCCATGAGGTGAGCGTTTGTGTGTTTTCATTCGTTTAGGTCAGTGTTTTCAGGTGCTCATACACCTTTACATGCCCTTCTTTCACCACTCACAGACATGCACACACACACACCATTAACACCCAAACCTATAGCCATATTGACGCACACTTTCCCTGGTGTTGTTTTAGCAGGGGGGGAGCAGCAATGGTCTGGAACAGGCCTGTTTTTTAGTGCGGGTCAAACTTTGGCCAGGCCTGAAGGCGGCAGCCATCCGATCCCTCCCGAGGTGCCTCTGGTCTGGGACCCGTTTGAACCTCCACCTGCTGGGAGAACTTCACTTTAGATACATTGTTCAGGCGTCTCTGAACATTGCAGAGGGGAGGCGGGGCATTATGTTAAAGTCAACACCGCAGGATCAGTCCGCTCTTTGTACCGGGCTTTGAGGGTGACCTCCATTCTTCTTGGACCATGTAGAGTGGAGATAAAGTGCAGTAGCTCATGTGGTCACACACATGGACCGTTCAGAATGGAATATGTTTTTCTTGAAGTTTATAGATTGTGTCTGAGGTTTATTACTTTAGTTGGAATCAGTTGATAGGGACCAGATAATATTATACAAGGGACTGGGTGAATTCAAAGTCCATAACTTTATAAATACGTCAATTGTTGAGAGATTTTCTCTCACTACAACAAGTTAATGCTACCAAAAGGCAAATCTAGAGATGCTCCAATACCATTTTATTTCCATACTGATTCTGATACATGAACTTTGTGCATCTGTCAATACTGAGTATCGATTCAATAATAAAAAATAATGATAACCACTTGTGAACTATAAAACCTTCTAAGTTGCGCACAAGCGTGCAAGATACTGCTGTGAGGTTGCAGGGTCTCATTTCTAATAAATAAATAATAAGTATTGGATCAGTAAATAGACTTGCATTCTTGCAAAAACCAGATTTAGCATTTATGTTTTTTTCAGCTTTGCATTATAAAAGAAAACAACAGTAGCTAGTAAGAAGGACAGAATTCCCACCCTCAGAATTTTTAATTTGTACCACATTATTATAGGTCAGATAGTTTTCTAATGTTCAACTTTAGTTTGAGAAAAAAGTGAAAGCTCTTGGGTGATGTTGCTTGCATTATGGCAGGATTGGATTTACAGGATTTTTGCATTGATATGATAAAAAACCTTCACAAGAATCAGATTCAACACTTTGGCTCAAACAGACTCTTATGAAGTTATTTGTCTAGAATTATCTATTCTTTTTTAATGGATTTCCTCATAATTATACACATTATAATATGAAATTACACACAATTTAATAAGTTAATGGGTTATGTTTTATCTTTTCTGTACCATCCATCCTCAGTGATACAGAAAAATTGTGATTGTGTGTTGAAATGTTGGAGGTAGGAGGTAGTATCTCTCCTTGTATTTCCTTATCCTTATTTTTCCGTCCATGCGATAGGTAGGTAATGTTGATATTTTAGGCCTGAAAGTATTTGAGCTTTAATATCAATCTCTCTATTTCAGTTGATGCAGTATCTCAATAATGAAGCTGATATGTGCTTGTCATTCACTTGTCATTTTTCACTGTGTTTTGGTTATTTCCCTGCACAAAAATCAGGCAGTAGCATGCATTTTCTACTATATAAATAAAAGTGCTACTCCTGGCTGTATGTTCAGGTTTTCTGTGTTGTTTTCTGCCTGTGCACTCCACTTGTCGGAAGGGGCAGGATGAGAAGTCATCCATCTCCAGCTAACAGCCACCAGTCTGGCCCCATGCTGGAGCCCCAGAGAGAGGAAGCGATCGCTCACAGCACAGGAGCACATTCCCCCTCAACACAGGGGGGACAAGGCCATTTAACCCATCAAGGCCCGGTCTACTTTTCTTTACTATCACATGCGACTGCAGCAGTATATGCTACTGTCATGGCACGCATGTGTGTCTGCGTGTATGTTAATGCATGCAGAGTCATTAGTGCCATGTTCCCTTTCTCTCCTGTTTGTGTTGGTGGGCTCCTCGCTACGCCGCGCCTGCCGGTAAGTAGTTAAATAGCCATCCTGGGGTCAGACCACATATACAGTAGACCGGCACATCCCTCACATCCTCCCTCCTCTACCCCCACTTCTCCTTGATCCTCAATATATAATTCCAGGAGCACCCACCCCCTGTCTTTCTGTCCTACTGGCATGGCGATAGCATCCCTGGACACACAGAGGTTTGCAGTATAACCAGCCTGAGGAATTGACACTCCAAGTGTTTCTCCACACTTTTTCTAATGGCATTGTGAGCCCCCTGCCACTGCTGGGATGGAAGGTGTTTAGCACCTCACTGTTTTTACTTTGACAGAGGAGGGACACGAGCACTCCCCTGGCTATATAGGCCTAGACCAGTTCCACTGTTATCATTTCCACTGTGGGCACGCTTCCTCCCATTGAATCACATGTATTTACGTGGGTAGTGGTTTAGCTTTGCTAGTTGTGCTAGCTCTGTAAGCCAAGGGCTTGGTTTGAGGTTTGAGACAGGTAAAAATGCTTTGGACACGGCAAGTCTAGGTGACACCAAGGTGAAAGGCTCAATCTGTATATGAGCAAATGCCTCAGACAGACAAATGTGTGAGAGAGAGAGATAATGGCTGACCGTGCACCATTACAGAAATAGAACTGTCCGTGAAGAATGAGACGACAATGAAGGGAACACTGGAAATGAGAGAGGTCTTGCGTGGTGAATACATATGCACTGAAGCCATCGAGTGAGAAGGAGACGAGAACTGAACGGGTAGTTAGGTCAAGAAATGAAAGAAAATGGAGTCAATAAAGGTTAGGCAGAATGACTTTTAAACAATAAAATTGATGACCCTTGTCTATAGAAGTAAAGTGTGGACGATGTGAGCCATGACCAAAAAGCTATTGTTGACTAACGTCAACCGAGTGCTTTATCTTTGACCCCTGCGGCTGGAAATGGGAAAAGAGAGTGAAGGGAAGAAGCAAATATGAATTACAGACAAACATGTAGCACCATGACAATGGAGGGAAAAGAAATGAGTCTTTACACATTTAGAGTCAATTCTCTAAATGATCGCACAGTAGTAAGTATAAGATATTTGTATTCATAAAAAAAGTGCAGCAACACTTTTTTTTTGTTGTTTCTTTACAAGCAGTGCTCTCCATGACAGAACGGCATTCTGGGAGAAGACAGACTGCAAAGGTCATAATTATTTGCGGTCATGCTGCTCCTCACTTAACAGATGGAGACAACCTGAGTCAACATTTTTCAATTAAAAAAGAGAACACAAACAAACAGACGGGAAGAGAAAACACACTCACACGCTCACACAAAGACATACACACAAGCTGGAAAAACGGAAATGACCTTGAGGACCTGATACCTCATTAAAAGTGATGCTGCAAGCCTGCAAACAGGCTAATTAGACAAATCCTGCTCACACTTAGCAGTAGTACACATGGTGGGGGGTGCAAGAGATTATACCGTGTTTGTGTGTTTGCTAAATGTTGTAAAAAAAGCAAGTTTTCGCCTGATCTTAGTGCAAATTTCTGTAGTCAATTAAGCATGTGAAAGAGGAGGGCAAATTGATACACACTGAATTAACATGATAAAACACACGCACACAAACATATGGATGCAAGAAAATTTGGATATGGATGGATGATGACCTGACCAATGAAAGAACAGCAACTCCAAATGAATGATGGATCAGAGTTACACTGAAATTAAGTTTGTTTCCAAGTCATTTTCTACAATAAAACATTCATGGATTTTTAGATTAACAACATTAAGAGATTTAAAACTTGTCTCATGTTCTATCAGTTATAATGTCAAACATTCCAATGTTTTAAAATTAAAATGTAAGTATAATTTTAAGGTAACTATTGCCAGAAAGTTTGATTAAGTGCCAATTGTGAGTCTGGTGAAGTTGTTCAAGTACTAATAGGAGGGATACTCTTTCAGAAATGAAAGCAAACATAAGAAATTTGCTCAGGCTAACCAAAGCTTCATGAGTTGGCTTAAAATGCTGATTGCCTGCTAGATTTTACTCCTCGCTTGTACCTTGTAAAAGTGGTGTGAACTCTGCACTTGATGTCTGACTGATGGATATTGTGCTAAAAGAAACTGAGGCCAAAGATGAACAGCTGAGGAAAAAAATCTGCATCCTCATACGGTGCAATAGAGAAAGTTATTGTTCATGTGTGTAAACATAACTTTTTGTGAGACCAATGCATCTTATCTAAAACACATAAAAAGCTTCCATCATACTACTTTCCTCAAATTACAACCCCCCCCCCAAGTTTCTGGAGAATGTTACCGTATAGAGTGCATGCAAAGAAGTAAGTTAATATGATGATGTCTCTAAAAATTTTATTCAATAGGTCAAATGTCGAATGTCTTGACAACTTTTTTAGCTCATGATTGGAAGTTCTAAAATGCTTTTGAATAGAGAAACTAGACATTTTAAGTTGATCTGTCTAAAAACTAACAAACATATTGAATCAATGATAATTAAATGGATTGAAATATCAAACCCTGCACATTTTTAGTTTTTTATGCTCAGGTTTTGAGATGCGCACCTCTTAAAACAGTTCCTGGGGATTTGGGTGGACCAAGGCTTTAACAGCAGAGAAAGAATCCAGAGCGATATCAGTAATAGCAACTTTTCTGATTGACAGCAGCATCCTGGTAAACATCATCTCGAGCTGACAGCCCTGGAGAACTTCGCCAGATTGTGACAGCCATCACAGACCCGCATCCACACATGAAAGGGCTTTGTGTTGTGAAGCCCCTCTACTGAGACAGAAGAGGACATGTTGTTCTCAGTTAGAAACAGACATTCAGAGAGACTGGAAGAGAGAGAGAGAGAGAGAGAGAGAGTGAGTGTGTGCATATGTGTGTGTGTGTGTGTGTGTGTGTGTGCATCCTTTCTGCGATAGGACAAGGAGTGCTGATTTAGACATAGCCAACCCAAACACAGATGCCCCAGTCCTTCCTTCCTGTGGGTAACAGAAGGAGACACAATGTGTTCAAGAGGCCGGAGCTGACAAAGGGATTAATCCGATGACAACAAATGCTGCAATCTCTGGCATTAAGTCTCGGCAGAAAAATACATATCATATGGTCGCAGCAGCACTGACACAGACAAACATGCACAGAGAGCCAGAAACGTCCAAAAAAACAAAAACGGTGAAAGAAAATGTAAAAAAATGGAAGGGCTCGATAGTTTGATGTCCTACATATGTGAAAACTTAATTCTTTAGCTCTATAATAGATCTGTAGCAGTGTATATTTTTAAAAAACTGACATATAGCATCTCCCACCGGCAATCTTTCAATCTTGCTATTATCTCTTGCTTTCTTGTCGTTGTTGCTTCTTACATCTTTCTCTCACTCTCTCTCTTTCTTCCTGTGTCTGTCTTTTTTTTCTCTCACACCATGTCTGAATGTCGTTGTGGGGGCTGATATGAACGTGTGAACATCTGCCCACGATACAGTGGGGGGAACAGACGAGAGAGACTGAGATGAGGTTGAGTTCATGTGAACCACCCATGGCGCTGGACTGTTACGGCCATCAGTAAATCTACCATCTCGCCGCTATCAAAAGGTTCACTCTCTGCCTCTGTGTCTGTTTTGTGTACACGTGTGTGCGCCTGTGTTTTTTTTTTTTTTGTTGGTTTTTTTTTTCCCCCTGTACAAGTCCTCGTCTGTCTGTATGTGTGTGTTTTCTTCTCAAATAACATAATCCCATAAGAGGGTGGGAGAGACATTTTTTGAGGATAAGGGGAGAAAAGAGAGGAAAAATGATGGCAGTGAAGAGAGAAAAGGCGATGAAGGGGTGGGTGGGTGGAGGGGGGGTTGCGGCAGAGTAGAGCAGGAGAAAAGCATTAGTAGTTCCAGCCAGCTGCCAAATGATGCCCTTGATTGCCTCTCTTCTTGTGCAGAAACAGAAGGTGTGAGGGGTGATTAGGCCTGGGCCCGATCCCTGATGAACAGATGTTAATAACAAAGCCCATGTTCATTGTGGTTAATAGCCAAGCGCGCCAGGGCTGGCTGCTGAGGCTAGGGGAAAATCTGCCTCCATAGCTCTTCTCCTCCCCTCTCCCCTTCATGGGAGAGAGATAGGCTCCCTCTACTAATGTTTTGGCTGTACACTAACGTAATGAGCATGGTATTTGCAAGAAAAGGTAATGATAATCAGTCACGGGGGCAGAAAAAAAACACAGCAAATGATGGTGCGTCGCATTCAGGAGATAGAAGAGCTCAGGGTTTGTGCTGTTAACTTTTAGTTGATGATAGCCTTTTGATGATATCAGAGATAAAGCAATGTTAATAACGCTGGGCTGCACGGCTGAAATCACTGTTGCCTCATTTTTGATCGTATTAGGCTATCGTCTCCAAGCAGTAAAGACAACAACTATAATGTGCCGAGGAAATGTCATAACTCAGTGTCTGATAAGTTCAAAATAATTTCATTCTAAACAATACAGAGCGAAACTAAGCATCGAAGCTTCTGGCAAGTTCAAAATAACATGTCAGATAAGTGTTCTATCAGTAGATATAACAGGGGTTGAGGGTCAAGCGACAGGGTTAACAGTGTGGAGGAATAAATCATCATCCCTTCCTTGTTTATGAAAGACAGAGTTACAACAGCTCCCACTACAGTGCCACATCCTTCCTCCTCAAGATTACACAGTTTACTTATAAAACATTCAAATGCGATGAATTATTGAGGTGAAGCAGCTGCTGTAAATGGAATACTTTTGCTCTGTTTCTATTGGTGAGGAAAAAAACTTGCTATGTGCGCCGGCACCAATTCTCTTTCCTCTCTGTGTACACAGCATGGAAGGAGACTCATCTCGCACTCAAATATCTCTGTGGGGAATGGAAAGATGGCAGAGATGCATGCCGAGGCCACTCCTTTTTTTCTCCGGGCCACGGAAAGACAAACATTGGCACCGTTGACAGGGAAAATGTGACATTTTCTGCACTGTGATACCTTACATCTTCAAATTGATGCTTTGTCTGAAATAGACAGAAGGAGGCGTAATGAATGTGCTTCGGTGACACAAAGATGTGCCACCAGGACATTGTGAGATCTCAGCTCTGGAGTATTCTGACTGGTTTGCTTTTTAAAGCACAGAGGGCCAGCTGTTTATGTTATTCAAATTTAGAGAGGTTGGAGAAAATGTGTGTTCATCTGCTGTAGCAGGGGATAATAGTTTGGACAAAAGCATCCATTTATAAAACAGCTCTTTATGCTATTTTGGTCAATCAGACTACGTTGAAAAGTATTTTTTATGACACCGCTTGAATTTTTTCTTTGTATCCAGCTTAAGTTTGGACAAAAGATTAAAATGATTGTCATTTTCTTCGGTATTCACGCTGTCATCTCCACATACCAAGTGACTCATTGTCCTTTATGTGAAGCCCTTCACTGGTAGGAGTCCATGTTACTGTACGTGTGGCATTCAAACAGACTCATGGGAGGTCATGGGAGTGCTGAGCTGACAATCAAGAGACCAGCTGTCATTCATAGCCCCATCACCAGCCGCGCCACGTCGACTTTTCTGAAGACCACATGACTACAATGGCACATTTCTGTTCTTTTTTCTTTTTTTTTCTTTTTTTTTTGACAGGTATGTATCAGCTTGATGGATTGGCATCACGGAAAAATCTTTCATCAAGACCCAAATATCGTCTGTAATCATGCTCATTGTGCGACATAAAGGCCCACATCACGTTTTTCTTATGGAAAGCCTTCGTTTCACAGAGTCATTTACTGTATATATGTACAGCAGATGGTTTCAGACCTTTTGTGTCAGATGCACCAGAAGAACCCGTGCAGCCCTGTCAGACGAGCCGGACTAACGTCTCTTTGAAACATGTTCATTTCTCTATCTAACACTGTGATTAATATTAATGCATTTGGTATTATTAAGCCTATGAAATCATATTCATTCTTGCACTGTAGGGTTTTTTTTTAGCTTTTTGGGATTCCCTTTTTTATTTTGTTTTACTTTTTTGGAAAAATCATTTGTCAGATAAAGTAGAACCAGCTAGATAAGGATGTGATGATGGAGCAAACCTAAAAACAAGAGGCAGCTTCCAGCAACAACCTCTGGCCACATCTGGTCACACTTTTTATACCAAATCTAAAAATGACAACAGTTGCATGATGAGATCTTCACCTCTGCATGAACCTCTGCAAGCCTATTTTATAAAGTTGCACTCACTATAGGGGAAAATGAGGTTAGCTAGCTGATGTTAATTTTGAAATTTTTTTATGTTAACATGATCTTGTAGCTTTAGTGGTCTATTAAGCATTTCAATTAAAGTTATGAATTAATAATCCCATAAAAGTGCACAATATTAATTATAAATTCAAAGTAAAAAGAAAAGTAACTTGTACTCAACATGTACCTGTAGCAATTTATAGACCACATAGTTGTTTTTTTTGCCAAGTCTTTTAATTTTCTTGGCCATTAGTTATTCTTTTAGTTTACTATTTTAATCATATGTGGGTATCCATAACTTATTGCTCACAATTTTTAAACAGCTATCCACCACTTTCAGCTGTGTCAACAGTTTATCCAGAACTTGTATACTTGCTTGCTGGTTTAACAATTAACCACTTTCAGCTAATAGCTTCAGCATATTGTCCATTACTTTTAGCTTTTTCATCATTATACTTCCATCTACTCATTTAACTGTTTATATGACTTTTTTCTTTCATCTTTCATCTGTTACTTTTAGCTAACTGTTAAAACTTCTACACTTTCTTGCCAACTAGGCTACTTTTAATTTTCTTGTAAAAGTGACTATAATCTCTGATGATGTGCGTCTTTTACAAATAGTTGTTATTTCATGCTCCCAACAAGTTTCTAACACTTTGTGAACCATATTTTGCGGTTTAAGTTTACAGCTTTTAAATATCATAGAAGTCCATGTGTGGCTGTGAGGAACAGTCGCATGCTCACTTTGTGCCAGCTGAAGTATCCCAAGGTACAAAAAGTACATCTGAATGCTAAAATTCAGTGATATCCTCCTTTAAAAAGAAAGAATTATATAGATGACAGCTCTGGTTCTTCCTTTAAATTGAAAGCAGACAATGCTAGTTAAGAGTTATATTCCCAGCGGTATGCTTCCTCTCACAGGCGTCAAGCACCGCTGTTTAATGTACACTCATGCCCCATCTACCTTCTCTTCCATTATTCCACTCTCCAAACCTCCGTCTCATGCACTCTTTCCCCAGGCCCCATGCTGTCCTTCTCTATTTATTGAATACATCTTTTACTCTGCAACATTTTTCCACCTGAGCTGGCAGTTGCAACTTTTATGGGGGGGTGGTGCACACAGGGCCTCGGAGAGAAGAGGACCCTCGTATTTTCATTGCACGCATCATGCTCCAGCGAACGAGGGCCATCTAGGCTGAAATGAACTAACAGGGAAGATGACTTAGACCTTACCTTCTTTTTTTTTCGTTGTTTTTCTCTTGTTTATATTATTTAAGAAGGAGTGATAGCAGCACTTGGTATTGCCCCTACTTCACTTCATGAAAAAATAACAACAAGTCAATAGAAGGCCACCAGCTGAGAGGAGACCGAACAGGGATTTAAAAGGGTAAGTAAACAGCAAACTGATCAACAAAACAATCTATTATTCAATGCCATTTTTGGCAAGATCAGTTTTTACATGGCCCCAATTTATCAGGAAAATCAAGCAGACCAAACACATAAACAAGCTTTTAAATGGGATAAAATAAAAAATAAAAAATAAAAAACCTCGAGGCATCTTTGATAGTGACACATCACTTGTAACCATCATCATCATCATCAGAAACACTCAAATAGAACAACTTCATTCCCAACAGGGGTGTTTTCAACTGTTTCCAATTACAAAAAGATAATAATAGCTCTTACTTTTTCCTGCATGGCTGCGAGCATCACAGTGTTAATCATACCTCAACCTCTTCACAGCTGTGTGTCAGGTGTGTCGTTGTTTAAGGAGACACAATGTAAGTTTTGTCAGGTGCGACTTTTTCCGAGTGTGATGTAACCTTCTCAGACGCAGGTCAAAACGGGACGAGTGTTGATGTGAAATTCACTCCATTAGAGTGAAGCCCGGCTTTGTATTCATGGCAAAGGCGAGGCTTTCCAGCAGAATTACACCAGCTTTGTGTAAATAATCAAGGGCTGACCTGTGGGGTTAAACCCCGTAATTGAAGTGATACTTCAAAGGGACGACTACCACCTTCTCTAGGCGGCAAAACGCTGCATGGAGCAAGCAAGACAGACGTGGGGCAAAGGAGGGGGGGGGATTCACACAAGCACAGACACAGACACTCGCACACACATAACACACACGGGGGCAGAAGAAGGAGGTAATGGGGTGCCCAGATTGGATGACACTGTGTGAGAGCCTATTCTGTCATACAAGTGCTTTCTCTGTCTCTTTCTCTCTTCCTCTCTGGTAAATGGATGACCAAAATGCCAAATTGCATCTCAGCCACAAATGAATAAATGAAATGAACGTGTGATGCTTTCGCTATTTCTCGTCACAGACTCGTTGAATGTGTGCAGCCGAAAGTCACGCTGCAATGAACCGAAAGTATTCGAAAAACGGGGGAAAGTTTAAATGAGTTTTTCGAGGGACATGCTTCAGATATCAGGAACTTTTGAAAAGGATTTAGTAGATTCATTGTGCATGCATGAGTGTAACTCCAGTGTCTGAGAGCGGTGTTAATGGGGTCAAACCTAAAAATGTATTATTTTGCATACATTTGAGCTCTCTTTTACAATATTCGCACAACCATTTATCATTATTCATAACTATTTGTTTTCAGTGACAAATGGGGTCATAGGTCAGCGTCATGCATCCATCAGTTTTGCTGCAAATATCATAAATCACATACCATGAGCCAATATAATCTGTCTCTAATGTCTCCTGTATTGCTGCTTTGACAGTCAAACCCCTCTGAACCTGATAAATTCATAAAAATCTCACAGATGTAGAAAAATCTAGAAATTCCACAAAGCAATGGGTCATTTTTCAAATATTCACCCTCCAATTTTGGAAGCATCAATACCCCAAAACCCCCCCAAAAATAATAAAAACTCTGGCTCAGCAAAATAAATCTGCAGTGTAATAAATCCTGATTATTGTGTGTGAATTCCCCTCCTCTCGCATCAACAGCATTAAAATCCCAGTGATCCAGAAAAATAATAGAAATACTGACCCATAAAAGTCTGGGAAAAATAAATGTAATGCAATAAATCCTATATAATGAGCATGCTGAACAATGAGTGATTGGACAAATTACACCCCCCACCCCTCAAATCTGCAAAATCTAAAAATAGGAGGAGTTTGCAAATTTTTATCCTCTCTTCTTTGACACATGAATCGCTGTCATCATGAAAAATAACCTAAGTGACCCAGAAAAATCTAGAAAGAAACCCCCAACTACACACTACAACATCCTGAACAATAAGGGCATTTGCAAATTCCCCTCTTCCTGTTTTGACAGCATCAAACTCCCCCGACCCCCAGCCACCCCCCAACAAGAACCACATGCAGCCCAGATGCGGAGCTTTTTTTTTTCTTTTTTTTTTTTTTTGGGAGAAAAAATCCGAGCAAGGCCCCGGCGCCAAC
>JAQMCX010000032.1:6641547-6668611 GCA_029814765.1 Acanthurus leucopareius
TCTTTTTTTTTTCTTTTTTTTTTTTTTTTTGCACTAAACTAGCCTCGCTCTGCCACAGCGCCATCGTCTCTGTACCGCCAGCGCTCCACGCCGGCAAGCTCGAAGACATTTGCCCCGCTGCAATTTAATTAGAGGCTGTAAACAAGTGACAAAGGCAAAGACAGACAGACGGGCAGCCACGACTGAAAATTAATCAGTAGGGTTGTGGTGGGTAAGAAACTGTGCTGCCTGTCAGGGCTGCGAGGAGTGACTGGCACTGCTGTAATCACTCATTTACAGTAGTGATCACCATAGTGCATTGTGGGTGACGGATGCCCACGCTGTAGAAGTGTACAACCCACTATCTCCCTCATCCCACCCGCCTCTCATTCCCCCCTCCACACACACCACACACACACCTCCAGCAAAGAGTAGCAACCAGCGGAGAGAGGCAGATTGATCCCTGGATTCTGCGTAGCTACGGGCCTCCTTCCCTCATTAATTCTGCTGATTCCACCAGATGGGAAACAAAATATTAATTTTATTCAGCCCTAGGCACGGGCTCTCTGTTAAGGTGTTCACTAAATCACCAGGGTTTCATCAGGATGCTCTGATATTGCAGCCTGGCTGTAAAATTGCCGGACCGGTGGGTGGGACAAAGGTTCAAATTGTCATAAATGTAATTAATTGTATGGCAAAAATGATTAATTTATCAGAAATGGAGGAGCTGACGTGACTAGCCGAGAAGCCTAGCCATGCCTTCAAAGTGGAAGAACATGCTCGTTTGAATTATGCAAATTAATTGACTCTTTCAATGTGGCATAAAATGCTAGTGCAACTACATTGCATGGTACATTAGTCTGTTCATCCAATAAAACTGCATTCTTTACAAGTGAATCCTTGACTCAGAGGGCTCTGGGATACAATTCATTTTCGGCACAGATGTGAGAGTCTGGCAGCATTTGGCAGAAGGTTGCAGGCAGAAATTGAGGAGTGGATGGAAAGGGGTTGGGGGGGGTTTAGAGAGAGATGTACAGTGTGGATGTATGTGTGTGAATGTTTGGTGTTTGACCCCACTGAGAGCCGCACTGGCATGAAACCCTGCACGTTCGCGATGTAATGTTGGTAGTTTCGGTGCTCTGCTCTTTCAGTTTTTCCCCCCGTCACCCCTTTTGTTTCAGAATGAGATGACAACTTAGTTTGTTGGTCACATCTAAAGAACCATGGATCATTGATTTCATTGCAATGTTGCAGTCCTGCTCTCCCACCCGCGGAGCCATAGTGGAAACTGGCAATGACAAGGCATGTGCTCAAATGCACAACACACATGCATGCACACACACAAACAAACACACGCCTAATTATAAGCACCGCTTTGCCACAGTCAAACTCCAGTGAAGGATGATGATTTCCTAAAAGGCGCAGAATTACGGACAAATAGACAATATGAAGATTTTTCATTACAAAATTAAGCAACCACCATGAGAAAATGTCTCATTACACGCAAAAAAATAATCACCATCAGAGGCAAAATATCGTGTCAGAAGAATAAGTGACGATAGGATTCACACAGTAATTTATTTCAACCCATATGACCATATATTCTTTAAATGTCCAGAATTTTAATATCAAAGCTGACACTGAGTTCAGCTTCTACATCAATATCTCCCCCTGCAATTTAATCCCTGTCTTAGTTTTTTTTGTCTCGCACCTTATTGGAGACTCAATATCCTGCTTCATGCCATCTCACGAAATCAAATGACACCACACTTGCCGTTCACTTAGCAGCATGGAGATGGAGTGAGGAGGAGTGCAACCTTGCCACATAATGAAAGCCCAGCATACCACTCTCCCACCACTGCCCTCCGTCTCCCAACCCCCCCACCTCCCCTCTTCTGAAGCCACCTCCTCGCCGCTGCAGCCGCTCTCCCCACCCCCACTTTGATATACATGTGTCAAGGCAAAGTGACAAATAGCACATATTAATTAGGCACTAGGCCGGGCGAGATTGCTGTTATTAACGGTGGAAAGGGGTAAGGTTGGATTTAATTGCCTGTGACATCAAAGTCAAGTGACTGGTATTTCAAGCATCATTTAAAATGTTTGATATTGAGGCCATTGTACTCACATAAAAAAACATCTAAAAATATAAAGGAGACTGATGGGGAGGAAAATACCTACATGCTTTTGCTGCAGCTATCTGGAAGCTAATAACATCTCTCCTCTGATAAATTGACTAGATCCTGATGGAAAGTATATTGTGGTTGCCCCTGACTGACTATCACTCCCTCTCTCCGATTTGCCATGTACTCTCACGTTTTTCATTCCCTCTTCCTATCACTTGAACGCTGGGGGAAAAAAAAAGAAAAAAAGAAAATCATTTCAATATCAAGTACAGACGTGGAGAGAGTAAATTTGCTCGGTCGGTTTGGAAAGCAAATGTAACAGTGTTTTTATTACAGAGTGCGTCTGCTTAAAGATAAATGAGAAAAGCCAAATGGATGAAGCTATCACTCTTTTGTTATTACTTTGAGATAGTGTGTAAATTCTCCATAACAGTAGTCTTTGCTCAGTATCTGAGGATTAAAAAACAAATGCTCTACTTTTGGGGCATTTCATGCTGAACAGCTGCATGTATAGTGTTGCGGAAAAGAAAGTGAAATGTTTAACAGGTCAAAAAACACAAGATTTAATGCTCACCTAAAATTTCCCGTATTGAAAAACACTGCTATAATCGTCTGTGTGTCATGACGACTGATTATTTGGGGCCCCTATCAGATTGTAGACAGTGCTTTTAGCTGTTAACTGTTGCCATGGCAATGCTGTTCTCCTGTTGGGCGTTCTGCTAACCCTGAAATTAGTGCAGAGGTGTGGCGCCACCCCAAACTGCGCTCTACTCCTTTGCTGAGCCTCCTCTGATTTGCTGTCCACAACAACCCAAAAAAACCTGTTGAAAAGATAAGCTCCTGACGCTCCCCTGGAAGCAGTCGACGGCTAGACGCCCCTGCAGTCCAGAGCGAGGCAGGTGTAAGTGATAAATGGCAGATATAGTCTAATAGTCAGAACCGTAACCCCTCGCCCAGCGTAGTCCTTTTAAAGGTTTTAGAGCTTTTCTTGGATATGGGACAGTTCAAGATGCTTCTAACATCTGCATGTTGCAGCCATTTCACTTTTACCATCAGGCATGGATTGTCTGAAACAAGCCCCAACGGGCTCCCTACTGCAGTCCATTCAGACCAATGCTGTCACGCTCCTGTCTACATTAATCTGAGGCCCCGCTCAGTGGAAGGCTTATAAAAGCTCAACACTGGTCATTACAGGACTTGGTGGCCATGTTGAAAGCTCCACTTCCTCTTTATCTCGTCCCACTCTGCCATTTAGCAAGGCGCAGCAACTTTTCGTGGCAATGACTTCATCCTTCTTCATTTTAATGGCCCGTTAATGCTAACATCGTCAGTATCTCCGCTCTGCATGGAAATAACCAAACCCAGTAGACAGAGTGCCATTTCTCGGCACTTGTGCGTGCAATAAGACACACCAGGTGCGCTCAGTCTCAAATTAGCCAATCAACAGGGAGGCAAAACTGGCATCCTGATGATCCCAGGCACCAGCATGGCACATCATTTAGAAAATGGCCTATTATTTTTGTGCAAGCATTAAAAATAATTTACTGTCTTTAAAGTCTTTGATTTCCCCAAAGACATGACAAAATGTACAACTTGACATAGGGTTTATTGGGTTGCAAAAAACAAACTGGAGGGAAACACTGGAGGGGAAACCTAAAAAAAAACATTCTAGTGGTGTGGCTTGTGAAATTTGCATTCAACACTGCCTGTGGTGTTAGGTAAGTTTGCAATGGGTGTAGCCTGCATTAGCGTCAAAAGAGTGCATACGATTTTATTTAGATAATATGCAATAAAATATTACATTTTTATTATGCGTCATACACTCATACTGCCACTCTCTTGCACTGTTATTATCCTATCCTCGCCTTTTTACCTGCTGCTCACATACAGTCAAAGCATATTTTCTCGCCATGCATACAGTGTATAGTATGAAAGGCCAATTCTTATAATAGCAATGAGCTATTATGTTGCTCTTTATCATGCAATTACGATAGTTTACCTCTCAATAATTCACATGCATCACAGAGTGACCTTACACATCGCAAATGCATAAAATATGGAGGTTTTAAATTTGTAGCAAGTATCTCACTGAATGTGGTCATTCATTTTTTGTGTACATTATCAATTCTGTGCAGATTACACCAAGATTTTTGTGTTTGACGCCCTTTTAAGTCTGCTTCGTCATCATTTTTCATCACATTTTTGCATCATGTTCCTGTAACGATAAATCAGATCCTGAACTGACAAAGAGACACAGAGAAACAGACAGTGCAAGAGGTTTGTCAGCCACAGTGCAGGCAGGGGCAACTTGGAGAGGTGAAAAAGGGGAAATACATATTGATAAGATGTGGCTGTAGGCCCCTGTAGTCCCTTTCCCAAGACAGGCCACAGACTGGAATTATAATGAGTGGGATTAACACCCCCTACCACTGCTGTTTCTAACCCCTCAGCCCCCCTACCCACTGCTCAACACACACACGCACACACACATACACACATTTATTCCCCACAAGCACTTCTACTCTAGGATCTGCCCTGCACGAAGGACAGGAAGCCAAGTGCCAGCGAGGAACATACTGACATTAATTAACAACATCTGACACAGATGCCACGCTTGTACTCGCTCGAGAGGTGGTCCAGCACATTATTTCATTTTGGTTATTTCCTTTAATTTTTTTTCCCCCCCTTTTCCTCTCCTTGCTTGATTCACTTCCCCATCTCCTTGACATGCTGTCCTCTCTTCGTGTTAGGGATGCCAGGTTTGAACAAGCTTTGAATGCAATTAACTTTCCACGTCTCAGCCACATTTGTTTAATTTTGAATAAAATCTTTACCTGAGCAAGAAAGCTACAAAATCTCTTAATGTGGTGACCCTAATCGTCATTGACACCTTGCTATCCTCAAATCTATTTCCCCTCCCTGACACCCCAAATATTGTGACACCAGACACAACACAGAGGCCCCAGTATCGCGGGCTCGTTGCTCCGTGAGCCACCCAGAAACACGTTCACAAAGAAGAGCCGCTGAACAACACGGCTCAGGAGGCAAAGGTCAGGACTTCAATCAAAGGTAGAGAAAGACAAGGCCGTCAGACGTTTAGTAATTAGCTGGAGCTTCTACTGTGCTGGAGTTGCACCTTGCCAACACGAAGAGTGCAAGTGACACATATGCTCAATCCCGTATCTGCACCACTAATCAGCCGACCTCAAACTGAAATAGATGTGTGACTTGCCATCTTGTCTGCAGACGTGTTGATAAGTGGCACATATGTCAAGCCATTATTTGTGATGCAACTCTGAGGGAGAGAGCATTGCAAGTGCTGCAGCCGTATACTGTACAAGAACAAAGAGCAGAGGTGAGGATGGGTAATAATCCCTTGCTGTCTTGGGGGACCATTCACCCATCAGGGGCCCCTGCGTGCGTTCCCGCAGAAGGTCTGAAGAGATGTGGCGTTTTCTAAACTGCCCAGACACTTTCTGCTTCCTCTGCTGTTTCTCTTTGGTGGCAAGAATGACCCGGACTCCCTCCTGACCTGCCTCTGGTAATGACCGTCGTACATCATGTCTTAAGTGCTGCAGCCCTCGTCGGCTGATGTCGCCGGCCTGTCCAGCGCTCATTTCCATCTGACCCACCGAGTCCTGGACCGGGGCCACGGCAGGGAAATTAAAAATGCATCATGTGATTCATCTTCTGAATGACTCCCACCACATAAGGGACCTGACCACTGGGGATAAGTCATCACAAAGGACCTTGATGGCTATCCTGTCTGGTCCAGGTGTCAGCCAATGATGCTTAGACTTTGTTTGCATTTGTTCAACAAGCAAGAAATGTATTATTGTCAAACTAGACAGGTGAGTGCAAAAGGTTTGTGATGCAGATAATGATCATTACTGACCAAAGAAACTGTTTTTTCTGTATTTTATTTTTTTTAATCAGCTTAAAATTTCCAGGCAACATGTAAGAACAGCTTTGAATTTCACTCACCGGTGATCAATAATATCATATTTGCTGACATGTTGACAGATTTAATTTCTCCTGAGCTGGAGGATAAAACACCTGTCAATATTACCAGAAAGTCCACAACCCAGAAGCTGAAGGGGTGGGGCTGCTCAAACGTTATGCTGCCGCCACCTGCTGGTAAGCAGCTTTTGAAGCCTTTTCCCCCTCCCCTCTTCTGCCATTCAAACCCACCAACCCCCCAAAGTAACCAACAGTAAAATCTCTCCTGCCTCCAGCTTCACTCCACAGCTTTTTTTCTTCTTTTTTTTAACAAATCCCAAAGCTGGAGAAGTGTTTATTTTTTAGCCTGTAAAAAATATTTCCTTTCACCTTTTAAAAACGTGTCTGGTGCGTCCACATATAATTTGAGTAGAAATATGGGGTCTGTGTAATTCTATGATGCACAGAGATGGGCGCAGGGAGGGTGGGGTTGTAGATTTTGAAGGTCAGCATACAGACAAATGGTCAGTGATTGCGGAGGATATCCGGTTTTTAAGGTATGCATCGTTAATTTGTCTATAAGGAAGAAAAAAAAGCCTCTCTCATATTAAGGAGGCCTTTGTGTCCGTACAAAGGCCACGTGTTTTTTCTTAAGTCTCCTTAAGTCGCCACTCTCACACTCCTGAGGCATGTCTGCAGCAGGCCTGAGACCGAGAGCAGACAAAGACAGTTCCCAACCATTTATCTTAAAGCTGGCATAAGGTGCCTCTGCCACATTACTCTAAACACTGTCTTTTCAATCGAATAAAATAAATTCTAGTGCTCTCGCTAATGGTCACATCGAACATTGACCACGGGAGGTAAGTCTAACAAAATTAGTATGCAAAAGACCTGCCCTCGCGAGGCCTATAATTTCCTTGCAAATGATTTCTGTATTTGAGGATGAAAGGAAAAAAAAAGACAATGGCATTTTTTTTTTTTTTTTTTTTTGAGCGTGCGTGCGTGTGCAGCCTCCCAATAGAAGCTGCATTTAAATAACTTAACCCGTGTCAGCAGGTGGGATGGAATGAAATAAGGTAAAAATGCAGAGTGGAAAGATCCGACACTCCGCATCTTTGATATTTAGTTGATAGGCTTTGGCATGACGCCCCGACGGTGTGAGCTGAGGACAAAAACAAGTGCCTCAGAGACCGTCCAGCAATAAGAAAGCCCAGCGTTTGCTCTTTCGCCTACATTATGTGCAGCGGGGCAGGCTGGTTGCGGCATGCTGTGACATCTTTTTCACGAGTTAACTTAATTAAACGTATATCCGCCTTACATTGTTTTGCCCAGACAGACCTTTAACTCTGAAATAAAGGTCTGTCAGAGCCTGCGAGCGCTTTTCAGGAAAACAACAGAAAAAAAAGTTTTTCATTTTCCATGAAAAAGGTAATTGTAGCAATAATAATAATAATAATAATAATAATAATAATAATAATAATAATAATAATAATAATAATAATGTTAAACTTAATTAAAGTATCTTGTCATTCTGCTGAGCTTCATAGGCCTACGTGCACGGCTTCATGCAATGCTGCATTAATTCAGACCACAAGTCTTTGAATGTTAATTGCACCGTTTCCGAATCCTAAATACTCACATAAATCATCGTACTATACAATATTATGCTCTACTTTTTTATGTCCCCTACGTGGTCTGCAGGAGTACATCCTCATCACTATAAATCACATCCCTGCAGCTTCCAGGACTGGTTGCAGGGACCGAGCAGTGCCCGCGCACTCTCCACAGCTTAGAGACCATTTCTTGATATTAATTTTAATGTACTTAAAAGATGGAGCTGTACCTCCAATGCTCGATGTCCGTTTAGTAATCAATCATGACTTATAATATACATAACGGTATATTAAAACCCGGCCTGGGTAATTGTAATTTTCTGTGATAAGTCATTAAAATAAACGATGGCGAAGGGATTCGTTGGAACTGTAATAAAATGTGAATTATTATTATTATTATTATTATTATTATTATTATTATTATTATTATTATTATTATTATTATTATTATACTGTAAAATAAAATTCCCTTGCAAGAAATATTGCTACAGCTCCAAACTTCAGAATTACTTGTCGACTGTTTATTTAATATGCAAGCATTTGACAAGCAGTCAAAATATTTAACAAGTGTTAGAACGCTTAGACACTGACTGTGATGGTTAAACATTTCATGGGGAATCTCAGCCTTTCGCACAGAAGAGTTTTGCAATATTTCCAAGTGTTTGACATCTTGATAATTCCTTTAAAAAAAATTAAATTCTAAATATTCTTTTCGACTGACGTTTCCTCTTCTTTAGTTTGCTGATTTTAATTTCAAATAATTATATGCATTTAATTTGATTAAGTCAAACTTTAAGTAGAATTTTATTATTTCCAAATTTACTGAGGTCATTAAATATTAATACTCAATATTACCAAACCCTTTCTCACATTAATAAGAACAGACAACAGAGAAATTCAGCATTCATTTAACTTTTTAAAGGCACATTGTCTGTAGTGATATTGTTAGAGAAACTATGTGCATTTATGTCTAAACACTGTATCTTATCATTTAAAAAAAAAAGAAACTTTAAAAGTATAAATACCTTTAAAGAGGATGTGAATTTTAAGGACATTAATTTAAAATCAGGGACAAAAATGTATTATTTCATCCTGACCTTTATAATTTCACAACACTAAGAGTTTATGAAAAAGCTTTTCTTTAACCAAACTACATGCAAGTTTGTCTGTTTTCTGTCTTCTTACATGCTGCAGCGACAAGCAGACTGGGCGCCTTAGCCCTCCAGTGTGCACGTCTCTCTATGTGTCTGTGTCATAACCTCCATCAGGGTTTCATATTTCCCTCTTCCCTCATCTGTCCCAGCATGGTAGCCTTAATATGCATGTCTCCGTACCGACACGCTCTGACTAAATGGCCACATTTGCACATCTTTTTTGCAGCCTATGTCCAATCCTCTCGCTCCGTTAATGTGAGTTAATTTCTTCCCCCAAAATAATACTTTGGCAAATCATTCTTACAAAGTGCTACATCATTTATTGTGAGGACTTCGGTGAACTTCTTTGAAAAATTAATGCCTTTAATTTTAGTTGATGGCAACATCAGTGCAGCTCTGTAAATTGCACTTTAATGAGATTTTGCTACAGGGGATAATCTGCAACTGACAGAAAAAACATCTTGAAAACATCTGTAGACCTATGATTTCACTCTGACGATCCTACCCCCTGTAAATCTCAGAGCTGAGGGATGAGCAGAAAAATGGTCACTTGATAAGAACAACTTTATGATCTGAACTGTTCAAAGTTAAACTGTAGCACTAAGTATGCTTAAAGTATATCTTATTATTGGTATGAATGGGCTAGTAGGACGGGAATTACAAGGAAAAAAGGATCTTTAATAAGATGTGTATTAAAGAGGGTAACTAAAACCTGAGGAAAGTCCAAATTTTATAAAAGCTCAACTTGCATCCACTGTAACATACTTAAAAAAAGCATAACCGACAAATCTTTAAGTGTAAGAACATCAGACACAGTAAGCTTTCTGAGAACTTGCTGAAAGAAATCATAAAAAGAAACAGAAATTTACAGTCTGATGTGGAGATCAAAAGATTGTCCAGGCTGATCAAGTACCGGAACAGCTGGCCAACTTTTGCATCTGATGATAGAGGGAAAAAAAAGAGACAAATTAAATGCAGATATTTAACATTTGACCATAAAAAAAATATGCAGCACTTCCACCCTGGCAACCAATCCAAATTGAGCCCATCTGAGGCTCTGTGGTGGAGATTGTCTTCCTTGGGGTGTCTGGACAAAGTCCCATGGCCCAGTAACTCTTCCAAGGAGACAGATTTGGACGCGGGCCAGCAAAAGTATGGGCCAGATCATCTGCAGCCCGAGTGAAGCCAAAAGTCCCCTAAATTAAAGCTGACACATTCAATCTCATCAACATGGTGTTCTTAATGTGTCTTTCTTACACCATCACCTGATCTGTTTACAGCACCACGTTAATCTCATCTCTTATAAACGTTGTTTTTTCCCCCCTTCTCTTTCTGAAGCTTTAACCCCACTGCTCCCCATTCACTGCAGAGAGGAGTGGCACTGAGAATCTACCAGGTGAACTGTGAATGTCTCATTACTGTTTTATAGATGTGTCCAAAATGTCCACCTGGTCTACATTATTCTCATTTGCTCTTTATTTCCGTGTCTATGTTTTGTCTGCTTCTTGCTCGCTCTTGCTGTCATGGAAACAATAGCTTGCCTGTGCTAATTACAGAGCAGACAGCAAACTGCAAGGTGGGATGTGGTGAGGAATGCTTGTTCTCGTAATGAATGCAACGCCGGATTAGAGGCAAGTGATGGAGTCCCACCCTGTCTGATTTCGTACCGCTTTCTGAAATTCCTGACATTTATTGGCCCATCCTTATTCAATCTGTAAAGAGCTTAATGTTTTCCATGTGCAACCTCACAACCCTGCAGTGGAGGAAGACATGTTTCCAAATGTTTCATGGTGAGAGTTTGTCTCTTGTAAAAGCGGTTCCTTCACTCAGTTTCCGTGTCTGCCTCTGATAACAAACAACATTACACCTATTGGAGAACGCACCCTACCATGACAATTTAAGGGAAAAAAAATAGTCCCCACTGGAGACTGAGGAGAGATTTTTAGACTCTAAACTGAAGGTGTTACACAAAATCCTGTGTTCTTTGGTTCATACTCCACTGCAACCGTCCCTTTTACTTCTATTTTCCCCCAACTTTTTTTTTTTTCTCTCCCAAGAGTGACACAATTAAATCAGCTCCAGTGATTGGTGCTGTGGTCAGAGCCAAGTTGGGATCATGCTCCCAGCACGTTCCTGGGTCTTCTGCAGCTCGAGCAGACAACTCTTGTCTGGTTGGTGGCCGAGCCTCGCAGTCGGGATGGCAGCACCTGTCAGAGGCAGGCGCATCATGCCAGCGTCTCGCTAGGAGCCCCTGAACCCAAAAAGAAATGACGGCCTTGTGCTGCATAAATGTGGCATCTCTCCTCGGCCTCAGACGCTCCAGCTTGAAATACACTGGGCTCAGCCGCTGAGAGCGGCGTGGAAACTCAGTGCAGTGTGTGTTGCTGTGTGATCGCATGCCCATGTTGTGCAAGTTGGTCTTGGTCTCTTGCTCTCCCCTCTGTGTCTCTCTCCATCTCTCGCATGATTTCCCTGACTCGGGCTCCCCAGGGGTTAGTCATCTTGGTCATCAGCTCCACTCGCAGGTCAATTGTAGCAGCAAGTGGTCGGCCAAACAATGCAGAAAAAAAGAAAAAAAATTGTTATAGCCATGATCCACCGCCGGGCTCTTATCACCGGCGCATGACAAGATCAGACCGGAGAGCTGGCCATAAACAAGCCAATGAGTGGTGTGAGAGATTTGCTGAAGCACTTATAATGGATGAAGAGAATATGTTAAAAAATGGAGAAACCCTGATATATATATATTTGCATCAAGAGACTGAGGCAGGCTTTTTTTTCCTCCTGCTCATCTCCAGTAGGGGAAACAGTCCTGCCGGGGCAAATTAACTGGAGTGCCTTTGCACACAGGCCCCATAGACTAGACTAATGAAGAGGCCCAGAGGATATTTGCAGGGTCACACAAAGGAGGTGGTATAGATGCTGAATGAAAATTGGGCATTAAGCACGATGCCATGGGTGGCTTCAAAGTACTGTAGGCCTTCCTTCTAGGGAACCATCACTGTAAGAGGATCGCCGTACTATTTTTTATTTATTAAATTTCTCTCAAGAAATGAGATGATTATTCACAGAATATCTGCATGTTTAGCAGAGAAACTGTCGTCATTTCTCTTACCCTGCAGACCCCGCGAAAAGAAAAATTAACATTTATTCAGGGCCACAGGACTTTTATTGGCTCCATATGCAGGCGGCAAACCCACAGGAAATTTCAATTTGAAGCCACTTAACTTCAACACTATTGCAGTCGTCTCAAACAATGAGGCATTTAGGTTTGTAGTATTAAGAGGGAATCCCAGAATGCAAGTGTCAAACACTGTATACCAGTAAAGTGCAGCGGCCACAAGGCATCTCTGTGAACGCTGGCATCCACTAATGCTTTACAACACTGGTAGTTACAAAGGGATTCCAACTGTTTGCCCAATATGAGGTAAAATGAAATATCACTGACCATACATTTTGTGCTAAGTCCCACAAGCCATTGTGATTCAGGAACCTGTGGTGCTTTATTACAGCAGATTTTGAGTTATTGTTGAATATTTGGGGATTATAATAATATTAAAATCCAATTCTTTTTATTTCTTTTTCATTTATATACAACTGCTAATAGCAAAATCATGTGCGGCTCCTTTGAGCTACGCTATTCTTTGCAGTTTTTAACATGAATATGCTTTGTAGTCATTTTCAAGCACAGGTATTGTTCAAGTTGTTCATCAGATTTCAGATTTCTGCCTGTTTTGCTCAGCCGGAAGAGAAGCTGCAATTAAAGAACCTAACTATCTGTTTACTTGATAAATTCTATTCCATTGTGTTGTTTCATAAATAAGGAAATTCATCAACACTTGCACTATCTATAGTAATTAAAGTGAAAAATACTGTCACAATGTAAATCCTTAATTGGACTCCCAGAGAGATATTGAAAATTTGTCTTTAATAATAGGTTATGACTGGGAACAGAAAAACAAAGCGTGCTGAAATGTGGCTATGGAAGTTCAATTAATCACAACATAGAAAACAACCAATTTAGCATAGCTCATTCAGGGAATCACCAGGCCCAGGTAATGCACTTTTAATCATCTCACTTCAGCACCTTAATACAACAGTAAAACAGAGAGGAGTCTCACTCTCTGGGAGGATAACGTTTCTCTGGGTGTTGAAAATGTCCCATTGTAATAGGACACAATTAATAAAGGGACGATAAAAGGTCTGCTACTCTTGAACTGCACATGCGACATTTGCGCTATTTGTTATGCAGCTGAAAAAACTGGTTAGCTGGTCATCTAAAGACTGCAAATGCCTCCAGTAAAATGCATGTCAGCGAGTCAATAAACTGTGTGCTAAGTATCTGGCCAGGACCTTATTAGCAGGGGTCAATCAAATCATATGTGTGAATTGACCTCACATTCCAGCGCTTTTGACAAGTTCGAGCTGCGCACTTGGTAAAACAATCTCGCATCAAAGATAAAAGTTTTCTGGTGTTTACTATTCTCTCATTAACAACGCTCCCAGCCATCTGTGAAGTGCTGCAAACACACCTGCTTCACCCTGGGCTTGTAATGGCTTTTCTCAATGTGCATGTGGGTCTCCAACTATCTCAAGGAGAGGGGGGGGGCTGTTATAGACCTGTCATTCCAGGATCATCAACCAGATGCACAGCACCTTGTACTCCACTCGCATAATTATGGATATTGTAAAGCATTCAAAATGATCAATTTAGCGGGCTCTGTCACCGGAGGAGTTATTAAGCCACTTTGTGTTGATTTCAATGTTCATAATGTGGTGTTTTAAAGCACACCCAACTGTGTGAATTTGGAGCTCTGTTGCAAAACGTGGACTTATGCAGCTTGAGGCAGAAGTATATTTGTTAGTAGAGGCATTTTGAGCAATATCCATTTTGTTGTGGATATTGTGTGAGTGGAAGCCAAAATCAACAAAATCTCTAAAAACCTTCCCATGCTGCCATCCCCCAAATTGTCACCATATTCGGATTCTTCTTTTAATCACATAAATCTATTGATGATGAAATTAGATTGAGCTCAGGAGAGTGTGTGAAAATAGATTTTCGTTTTTTAGTAGTGAAACTGGATGGTCCTTAAGGGGTGTCAACTTTATAGGGGTGATGGAAGCAGAACGGCTCATTGTGATTAAGAACTCTTACCACCTTTGAAGTCTCACACTTTAAACTGAAATGCCTCACGAAACAAGAGGCAGTGAACCACATCAGGTGCTGAGATGAATGAACTCCAGCAAATGAACTTTGGCAAGACCCCTTTGGATCCTTTGAACTTGCTATAGGGTCTGTTTCTGGTCTGTCCGGGGAGGGTGCAGCGTTGTGGTCACTCTGTGGTATGGTCATCAGGCTTTGGCCCCTCCGTTCCTCTCCACCAATGTATCTGTTTCCAAATGGAACTGACACAGGCCTTAGACGTACCCTGCTGAGGTCCTCTGAAACCAGAGACCCTTGAAGTGGACGTCTGCCTGTGTCCAGTCTGCTCCCAGAGACCTTTTCAGATCCAAGGACTCCAAATGTGGCCTGCTGCATGAAGACATTTTGGAGACAGCCTGGTCGGTTGGTTATGTCCCTTCCCCCGACGCCTTGGCTCTCCACACAACACCACCATCACCTCTACCACGCTAACCACCAGCAGCCTCTTGCAGACCAGGGTGCAGACCACCCTGGGCTGGTCAGCAACCCCTGCTTACACCTGCCATAAAACTTAAAAGCTACAGTCTCATCCCCCAGCTTTGAAGTGTTCAAAGCATAGCTTAGTGACCTTTGATGCGACTTTGGCTGCAACACATGTTTTGCACTCATGTATAAACGCAGGCCTCTCAGTAGACAAGGCGCGATTGTTTACCTACATGTGCAAAACGTAAGGGCCAATGCATGGCAGCCATGCATGGAGCCTCTACTCCCACACGTCAAGTTCCCTGCAGTGGGGAACTGACATAAGTCGAGCCGGACACTGCTTTGAGCTAACATATTCAGCCACCATGTGTTCAGCATTACTTTCTCTGTAGCCCTGCACTGACCACCAAGCCACAGTCGTTCTTAAATTTGAATTGATGCAGCAGTCAAATGCAACATTGTATTAGATACCCAGAGGTGAAAAGTAACAATATACATGTACTCTAAAGTGAAAAGAAGCCTCCTTTACTTAAGTACAGTACTTAAGTAAAACTACATATTTGTACTTAAATTGATTATTTCTATTCTGTGCTTCTTCAAATTTGTATTTTAGAGTTGCATTTTAGGAATACCACTGGAAGGAACCATTGTACATACTGGGTACTTTTGGTGCTTCAAGTGCATTTTGTTCATAATTATCTGTACTTTATAAAGGGTACATTTTTAATTTAGGGGGTTTTACTCATAATAGTGTATTTTTAGACTGTTTTTTTTTTAGACAAATTTTATTCAATAAAAAACATTTTGCAAAATAGGTCCTCAACGTAAGATATCAAAAAGTATTGTAAGTTTTGGTATCAGTCCCCTCAGCCATGTCTTGTAGTGGCATTATGTAAACAAACTTTGAAAGAAATCCACCACTACTTCATGTGCCATAGTTATGCATTTGCACTTAAAGTATTTTCACTGTGTGGAATTTTATAATTCTACTACATTTTCTTTGAGGGGAAAATTGTAGAACTTTTAATTTAATCTACACAGGAAGCTTCTAGTTTACAGACAAGAAAAATTTACATAAAAATAAGCTTATAAATGCATTGTCTTCGACTGAACTACCCATCAGTGTAAAGGAGCAGTATTTCCTCCTGGATCAAGAACTATGCTAAAAAAATGGCATCTTGTAAAATATCATGTGAATTATGCTGCTAATTCTTCTGTTCTTTAAAGGGAAAATTTGCCACATTTTTTGTGTGCATGTCCAGTAGTTGTTGATAGTAAATGTAGTCCATTGCAGCAGTAAATTTCCGATTGTGTGCAATATTGATCAAAAGAGGAGTGTTTCCATGCTGCAGAATCTGAACTCCTGACAACCCCGGAAGAAAAACCAGTGGCATGTTGCCATTCAAAATAACAACTTGTTCTCTCTGCTTTTGTTTAAGTGAGCTTGGGCATCAGAAGCTTGCACACAATGCATCCTGGTGCATGTAGGAATCAGAGCTCTTCAAGCAGGAGAAAGCAGCTTTCTCACATGCTTTAGCTGACTACAAATAACATCAACACTGGCTGAACATCAGCATGAAATGTGGCCAATTTTCCCTTTAACTTTAAGTAAAGGTTTGTGTGCAAAACTTGTAATTGAATTTTTTTAACATTGCTGTATTGCTGGGTTTTTGTAATTAAAGGTTCTAAGCTTGCCTCCGCCACTACATATATCATTTTCACGGTTCAAATCACAACAAATGCATCTAAATGATGTGAAATTGTATTATACTTTTGTAAGATTCAGCATTCTTTGTTCTGCTGAGTTCCATAATATATGGGTGTTGTTTTTTTTGAGTCCAAACTTAAGTGTGATGAGTTATGAGTGTCTGCTGGCATCTTAAACTTGCACACAGTTACAACTATCATCATGTTTACCGTGCACATGTCACTTAGCCACTTCCACCCTCACAGATAGCATTCGCAGCATTTACTGTACATTATAAATGGCTGACTGTTTTACAAGGCATTAAATATTTGACAGAACAGAAAGCTCATAATTGCACAAGTCTGCCTGTGTATAAATGTCAAACAAAGTAGGCTGATATATAGCTGACCATGTGGTTTACATGCCTCACATGCTAGTGTCTGAATGACAAGGCTCAAGATGATGTAATTATAACACAAGAGGCTTTATAAGTGCGTGAACCGTCACAGTATGCACACAAAGTTAAAATAGCACAAGCTTGAGTCTGGAATAACCTGGCAGCAAAACACAGGCTGCCCTGTATTTACACAATGTGAGAGAGACCCGCTGTGCATGTAGTGTAAGCACACCTACAATGAATCTCAATTACAGTGCACATGGAATGAGTTGAAACATAATCAGGCTACAAATGCTTTCTGATTTTGCTTTTTTCTTTATTCTTCACCAATCAGAGAGCTGGCTGTGCTGATGTCAGTCCCGTCTCTGCTCAGTGGAGCCAGAGGAGCTGGCCTTTCGCTAACTATAGACTGAGAAATCCCGAGCGTGTTTCTTAAGGCCCCGGGGCTGTGCGGCCCACACAAATGTTGATGAGGATGAAACGGTGTGACTGCGTGGTGTCTGCACTGTGACCTATGGAATGTGCCTTCAAAGAGGATTCTCAGGCTGCGAGAATTTCTCAGAGGATTTCAGTCTCGTGGCACCGTGTTAAACCAGCGTTTATTCACTTGGGTTTTACCTTGCAATTTTTAGAAGGCTATGACATGGATAATGCAGTATGAAATGTCATACCTGGTCTGTGCTGCTTTTCTTTGCACAAGGAGCCAGTTGCACGAATCCAAAGTCACTCCCTGTCCCTTTACTGTTTATCCCAGTCACCATTCATGGAATCCAAAGCCTGAAAGGTAGCAGTCATTTCATCTATTTGTTTGCACAATATTGTAAACTTTCACACAGTGGATGCACAGCGATCCAGACAGGAAATTAAAGCAACATAAGCCACAAGAAATGAACTGTCCCTCAGCGCAGAATGGCTGGACATGGCGCTTATTCAGCACATAACATCAACATTAAAACAGTATGAGGGAGAAGCTCTCAAGTGTGGCTGTCAACACCTCTATTTCAGCAGACATGACAGGCCCTTTAAACCTTGATGGATATAAATCAGGAGGCCATTTTGAAACAACAGGGTCACATTCAATCCTTGTCGAAAGTGTGTGTCCACATAAACCCTGCCAGCATGGGACTCCCCCAGGGCACGCTGGCCTCCCGTTCCCATCTCTGCCAGGCAACTATGTCATATGAATTCTTCTACAGTAACTGTATCCAATAATCCTTTATTGCTGCTAATTAAAATTGTTGGCTTTTAAACTACTTTATGCTGTTTTTGATTAACTTTAAAGGTTTTGTGGAGCATTTATATACATTAATATGACTTATGATGAGGAAATAGAGAACAAATAAATTATTATGTATCTCAGTCAGAAAATGTTGTTTGAGGCCTTTAATGCCAAAATGAAAATCACTTAAATTTTTTCTGTGTTGCATGAAAAGTTTTCTAGTTCCAGTGAGATGACTTTTTGGCAAAGTAGAAAAATACTATCTCTATGAGAATAGGTAGCAATAATTAAGAAGTATAGCAGCTGAATCTCTTTTAAATATGAATGCAGTAGAAAAAAACAAAAAAAAACTCATCCTGTGTATATGCCTCAGGCTAAATAGGTGAGCAAACTCTTTGCAGTTAATTAAAAGGTGAGTAAATTCAGTTTAAGTGGGGTTTTCCATCCACTCCATTCCTAGTTAGGAAAGGAAATCAAGCACAACAAAACTTCCGCTCTTTCTCTAAATCTTCCGACCCTCTTTCAGAAATGTCCAGCCCCTTCATTCCTTTCACTCCAATGGGACTCCATTGTGCTCGGCAGATCAGGCTGTGTCCACTACTCCCACTCTTTTCAATAGAAAGTAAGAGGACTGCTAAGGGCTGGAACGACAGTGTTACCCATGCAAGCAGAACATCCCTCTCTTTTTGTGCAGTGGGTTGGTGAGGGGGCAGCGGGGAAGGATGCGGTCAGTCTGCTCCGGGATAATAGAGGGCTGGGCAGCTGCCTTTGGCACAACAAAGGGACTAGTCTCCTGTTAGTCCTGTTTACTTTAGTGTTGTTTCTATGCCGCCTGCGTGTCAGGGCACCTGAAAGGGCGTATGGATAAAAATGTGCGTGGGCCTTACAATTGAGACATTTCAGCCATCAGCTTTCCAGGTCCGTGTCGGCCGGAAAAAAAAATAGCTTGACATGACTTTATTCTTATTCCAGGTGTGCTGGAGCTATTTTCAAATCACGCAGTTTGAGCATATAAAAGGGGTTTAAAAAAAGGCCGACACTGATTTATATCTCTGATTATATGAAATAACAATGTTTCTTAATCCATGCATGTCATTGATATTTGATTCTTAATCCGTAAACACGCGATTAAGGAAACCGCGTGGAACTGCATCTGTTTCTTTTAAAAAATGCTGTTTCACTTTTTCATAAGCATTAATCGATTGGTTTAAAAAAATATATGTATTTGGTTGATATTTATTAATGCACAAATAAGCAAAAACCGCTGTTTCATGCAGAAACTTTGTTTTAATGCGCTTCTGAAGCCACTTTAAGACTCAAGCTGCAAAAAATTGGGTCTCCAAAATCTTGCCATCACTTAAAAGTCAACATCGTCCATCTTTTCTTCACGCAAAAAGCCTTCTTGAGCCGAGCCTTTGATCCCTTCAGACCCCCCCGCCCCCTTTCCTGCGCCAGATCTGTTATGCGCTAAAATTCTTTAGTTTTCCATAGAAACGTGTCCTTTCCGCGGGGATATTGATGTTTTTTTCCTCGCAGGGGTTATGATATGGTGAATCAGATTTTCAAAGCCGGGGACAATACTTCCATTCAGGCTCGTGGGGCTTTTTTTGTGCCTTTGTCGGGGTTCGTCTCGTTGTTCTGATCCTCATTTCTCAAATGAATACAAATATTTATTCTGTGAATGTCTGAGCTGCAGTCACTTCGGATGCTTTTCAACTATTAAAGTCTTTGTTGGAGCAGCAGGTTGCAACGCCAAGACGCTTCGATGTGTGGACGCAGAGACAAGACTCTCTCTTGCTCTGTCTATTATATTAACCCTAATACACACAAGCACACGCACGCACACACACAAGATTGGATTTAATTACTTTATCCACCTCACCCAGTGGCAAAGCTGGGGAAGATCCATGCTTGTCTATAAAATATGACTTCCAAAATCTAATCAATACTGAATCTTTCCCTTCTTCAAGAATTAAAATTTACAATATTTTGACTCATTTATGCCCCTTTGTCACCCATATTTAACAAATACCCCCCAAGATATAGATCACAGATGCTTAGTGGAAGAATAGCGGAGAGAAAGCAACTTGGCCACAGCTAAAAGCTTCAAATTCCTCCAGTTGGGGTATTAAATCGACACCCAGGCCTTTCTCAGCCTCTCCTCCCTCTCCTTTCTGCAGGCTGACATGTCTGATAGACCACGCTTTCTCTCTGCATTGTCGACCTGTCATCTCAACAATGTACATCTTCGGGACACCAATTTTCAAAAGCCTTTGATCTGCAGACCGAAAGGAACAAAGTTATGGAGAGGAGGAGATGATAGAGGAGGATTTTTTTTGCCCCCCCCACCCCCGTCCTCTTTCTCCTCCTCAGCCAAACTATGAAAAAGCAAAAAAGACATTGACAATTGATTATCAGTAGCCTACAACCCAAAGAGGAATACTCCCTCCACTGTCATATCCCATAAAATAACTATAAAAGTATAATAAGAATCCCACATGCTAAATTTATTAAATTCTTCATGCAGCTACTACTGTAAGCAAAGAAACATGCCAGCAGAAGTCCTGCAGGAGATACAAAGGTGTAATGTGTTTACAGTAAACTCACTATTGAGTGCAGCAGCATGATTTCTCTGCAGAGACTCCCAACAACTACATCTATTTCCATCTTCTTTAAGGAGGTATAACAGACTCCAGCCTGTTGTGCAGAGAGTGACAATATGACTGAGAAAGTGTGAGCAGTGACTCAATTTGCAGGTCTTTCTGCAGGCTAAATGATAGGCACATGAAATTCCACACATTCCCTCTGTGCCCTTAAGGCCGCCAAGAGTCTACATTTTAAATTTACCCAAAACATTAATTATGATATTCTGGCAAGTCTCGCGGGAGCTCTAACATTTGGCACAGTCTCGTTTTCACCTTCTGATCTTCACCTCAGAGCCACGCTGTAAGAACATACAGAGATGAATGCTGTAAAGGGTGCAATAGCTCCTCTTTGGGGTAACACTCACATCCCCTGAAATGTGTTGGAGGGTTGCTATTGTAGAACTCAAGTAGTGTATGCATTAGTAAGAGTTTATTGGTGCCAAAATATTCCCAATTCTCCTTTTGAAGGCACTGCACCAAAGACAGAGAGTTAGGATAACACTCTGTGCACTTATTAGAGCAAAGATGGATGAACCTGGCTTAGTGGCAAGTGCAAGTACATTCCCTTATAGTTGGAAAATTAGATGTTTTATAGACATTTTTTTGCTCAAGCAAGTTTATAGATTTATTGTGTGGATCAGTGAGTGTGTATATGCATAATTTAAGGTTATAAGCCCAGCATAAGGAGGAAACTGCTGCTATGTGATTCATATACTTGTATGCAGCTGGATTTTTTTTTATTTATATCTATGTTATCACTTATCAGTCATGCAATTTAGTTTCACCCAAATGGGGCAAAAACTAAATCTTATGGTGCAGAACACTTCCTCGAATCTCAAAGATACAAATTAAGATCTCATGCACTTCAACATTTAATTTATATTACATAAATCTGTGCATGCATGAGCAAGATCTTTCAAATGAATGCTGGCAGTAAAAATGGCAACACCTCTAACACTCAGCAGTGTAATTATCATCGTATAGAGTCATTTGATGAAGCTTTGTGGTGAAGAAACGGGGGCTTCTGCTGCCTCTGTTTTCCATGTCATCTCACACGCTGCCACTCGTGATAAATGAACACATTGCTGCTCCCCTATAGGCTGCGAGCAACGCAATCATGTCCCTCCTGTCATAAACAGCAGTCGTTTTACTGGCTCCGTTAGTATTTCTCTCGCTTCCAAGCAACTTTCCCGCAGTTTACTGAGCGAGTGCTGAGAGTAACTGCAATACAGAAATAAAGATACTGTGAAAACTGACAACTCGAGAGTTAAAACGTGTCAAAAGCCTGTTGGAAGGAGGGTCAGACCTACTATGCTGTTAGTGGATGCGTCAAAATAACGCTTTTAGTGAGGTTGCATATATTCGCCCGCGTGTGTCTCTCTTTTTGGCTGATTTATTAAAATACTTGGGGTATTAACACATTAACAAGGCACATTTTTTTGCTTAGTTTAATCTGTTTGTTATGTTTAGTCCAAAAGAAACAATTTAAAACATATGAATAAGCCCAAATTTGACATCGGAATGACTGAAAAAAAAACTTGCAGAGAATAAATAAAAGAAAGTTTTCGAATTTTCTGATGTTTTTGGATAAGCGAGATTTTCAGATAAAAAAGTTTTTTAAAGTTTTTCAAATTATTAAAAATAATTAGACTTTTTAGAGTTTTTGTTCACACACCTTATAGCCGGTTAATCAGTAGACTTATTTATTCACCTTTTTGTTTAAAAATTATTGTTTGCGTTAAAAAAAATTCAAAAATAAAAATCACCACAGGAGAACACTGGAGTAAAGTTTTTTTTTTTTGTTTAAATGTTATGTTATGTTATGTTATGTTTTTATTTATTTTGCCTATTTTTATTTGTTTTTTTCCTCCCTTTTCTGCATTTTTTTGTCTGTAGCTTGCGGAAGTCCTACGTTTTTTTGTAAAAAAAACACCAATTCTGCCTTAATTTGTAGCCTAATTTATTTTATTTACATTTAATTTGTCCCTTTATGTGTAGCCACTTTCACATAAATGATCTCAACATGTTTGTAATGCAGCACAGAGTTTGTTTACAGTCAAGTCATGAGAGAACAACGACAGAAACCTGGATGAATCCTGCGTCCGACATCTCTCCTGACCCCTGTGTGGATCCAGCAGAGACGAAGGTAGACTTACACGTGAATGGTAACAAGTTTATCCCTCACGCAATATGAAGCATGTGCGTGTAGAGGCATCACGGGGGTCCTTACATGCATTTTAAACGTGTTTACAGCACATAGAAGCGAGAAATTTATCACCTAAAGGCAAATTTAGACACTTGCAGTACACTTTTGTAGCTTTTAAACCATTTCAAAGTTTTTTTCTTTCTACTGCCTTGCATTTTTTTCTCTCCATTCTGCTCTATTTCAGCGTTTTTTTGTTAGAGGATCCCCAAAAAGTTTACAAACACCTATGAGCCATTGACGTCCTCTCCTCTCCGTCTGACTGCGAACATCCATCCGCTCAATGGGACGTGTCACGGCAGCGCATGTCCCCTCACAAAAGACAATTGTGATTTAGACAAACATTGGGGGGAAAACATAAAGGCAAAGGTCAAGTCCTCTTTCAGTTCAAGTGTGCTCCGATTCACCTACAACACAACGGGGACAAAGAGTTGCAGCTACCTCCGTTTCTAAAGGGGGATGTGATTACCCGTCCTTTTAGGAGGACGGTGCTGATTCTCAACCGGATTCACATGAAAATAAGAGGAAGATAATTCTCCACAAATCAACAGAAGAGTCTTTGGACTCCTTAAAGACAACTCCCCCACCCCACCTCCTCCTCACCTTCTCACCAAACACACACAGAAAGATAGAAAGACAAAGAAGTGAGAACATCCTGAATATCTGATATCTCACATAATAAACCAGTTATTATTATTATTATTATTAGAACAATTACCATGTACAAAAATGTGCATTTTTTCCAATTTAGCTATTTGGTCTTGTGTGTGTTTTTCTATTATTATTGCAAATTCAGTTATTTCTAGAACAGAGGGATTAGCAGAATAAGTAGTGTTAATTGCGCGGCAGGTATAACGAGCAGGTCTAATCCTTCTTCCCCCCTCTTTGTATTGAGTTTTTGTGGGCTTAATGAGTGGCAGGTAGGGCTGCTTCCTGCTTTCTCACATGCTCAAATAGGCCTCTCACTGCTTGCAGTCCTGGACCCTGGCTGTGTACAGGAAACAATTGATTTTGAGCATAAAGTTAATTATGCCTAGAAATTAGACAGCCTTAACGTTGGGTAAGGACTCAGAGGTTGATTTCCTGACAGCTCTTAACACACTCACATATCATTCACGCATATGCCTTGTCTACTATAGGCTATGCAATAATGTGAGGGGGAAAAAAACGACACTTACCTCGTCTGCTCTTGCATTTATTATTTTTTTTAATTCCTTAAAATAAAATAAAGTAAAATAAAAATGTTGCTCTGGAAGTTTTTTTTAAAATCCAAGCCATAATAGTGAATTTTAGAGAAATAAATGGACAAAAAAATCCTTTGAGCTTGCTTCTGCGCTGGTCTGAGTAGTTTCCTAGGCTACACAAATCAGTATTATGAAGATAGCCCAGGCTCAAAGAATGTCACAGTGGTCGGCTTATTATTGAAACCAAGAAAAAAATCTTATTGAAACTTTTTTCTTTTGATGAATTAACTCATGGACAAGGAGGATAAGCCTCGCATAGCGTCCTCTGCGCTGAAGTAGGAATATTTTTTTTTAAAGTGCTGCTTTGTGTTTCCTTGGGCAGAATCAAGTGCCTTTAATTCTTCAGTTGCTTTTGAAAACTCTCCAAAATAAAACTTTTTTTTATCTAGAATTATTGAGTAAAAATGCATTATTGTTGTTATATCTCTGCTGCTGAAATGAACTGGGGCAATAAAGTTTTTTTTTTTTACGGACAGATAAAGACCCGCTGACCCCTCTGAGAGGGACTTTAGCCTACATATGGTTTACGCGTCAAACTGAAATTGCCTGCCGCTGAAAGGGTTTTCTTTAATTCTATTACCGGACGTGGGTTCGCTTTGTTTCAATACTGTCGTATCAAAATGATTGACAAAGTAATAAACGCGTCATGCTGCTGCATCTGATTATGCCGCGGCATTTGCATTGGACATTGAGGGGAATATGACAACCTTGACACGCTGGGGATTTGCTCTGTCAAATAAACACGTCTCCAAGGATCTATATTGTTGCGGTGACAATACCTCCCATTCATTGAATTTCAAAGTATTTCAAGTTCGTGTATCGTTTTGATCAGCGTTGGGGTTTTTTCAAGTGTGTGCGGACGTGCCGCCTTCAGGGAACGTGGGGTCAGAGAAAGAAAAAAAAAATAATGATATGAACGAATGAATAAATAAATGGTTGGCCTGAGCGGAAATTAACTCTACACTGGCGAAACTCTCCTATAATTAATATTTCCCCCCTCCTTTCCACCTCCTCTCTCTCTCACTTTCTTCGTTTCAGGTTCAGTCATCAAAGTGCCTCTTGACGTTGTAGTGGTCACACAAGCTGCGTGCACTGCAAAAATATCCATTTTTACAATCATGCAAAACAGCGTTTGAATTTATTTTTTTATTTCCTCAAACGAAGTGGAAAACACCGCAGTAGGATATTTTCGAACATGTCCGGTTTGCTTCACAAAAACTCGCAAAATGCGCGTGAAACACATCAATTTAATTTGCAACTACTTAAAATAAAAATAAATAAATAAAAAAAATTAAGGTGTTTTTGTAAATATTTTTGTGCAGTGTAATACTCCTGCGGTGCTCGCAGGACATTTTATTCTTTCAGAAATAACAATAATAACAACAATATTACTAACATTTAACACTTTTAATACAGGCTACTGGCATTATAGATGGAGGCCATTTATATCCCACCGCGTGCCCACCTCCAGCAGGTGATCCTGATGTCGTAACGTGTCAGCGGTGGCCTGACATAAGTATAATAATAGTTAATAGAGCGTGATAGAGAGAATGGTATTAAACCTAACAAAGATGTGTCAAAAGCAAAAGTCTATGTCTTCATTAGCTTGATCTCCAAGGACCGTCGAACATTTCATTAGTTTGTAATTTATGAATGTTTGACAAATATTAAAGAGTATGTAAATATGAGAGGCATAATGTCTTTCCTGCGGGAGATGGCGAAATGACCCAAAGTCTTCGATACTGCTAGACTGATCACATGCATTATGTTTCTTCTCAAACTGTGCATTTGCTTGTCTATTTGGAACATATTTCCCATCTGACGTGTGAAATAGTGCAGATAAACCAATGATTCATAATGTTGGCGGCATTTGCATCCCCTAATACTTTGTGTTATTTTGATATATGATGATATACTGTCTCTTTTATCGAGTGGATAGGCGCACTTTTGCCATTATGGCTTTGGCTAAACCAGTAGGAGGGTTTTTGTGCTAAAACGGTCCATTTCCTTGTTTGTGAACCACTTCCAGTGCATATCAGAAAAATAATGTTATTTTATTATTATTTTATTCATTTGTATTTATTTATTTATTTTATTTCAGCTTGAACTGAACTTTTTTTTAAAGTCACATACGTGGAGTCGTTTTGTTCAATGCTGGAACTTGGGGGCCTTTTAAACCTCACAATTTCTGACTTTGGTAGAATTTCGTATCTTTTGTCAGACTGAACACACCTGTTCACTGTAAATGCTGCTTTTGTCAGATATTAGTGTCACCGAGCAGTCTCAGATCACACAAGGGTCATGATAAATACGAGTTATGATAAATTACTGTACAACCTTATCGCCAAAGGGCAAGTCCTCCAATTCAGAATCATTTATTCCGCGTGATGCATGGCCCACTTTTCTCAATCTGAAGTTTGAGGAGCCTTCACGATTTTTATTTTTTATTGGCTTTAAAATATTTGCATCCATTTAAATCTTTAAAAATAAAATGTTTTTTTTTCTATGAAACAATGAGAAATTAAAAAAGAGTGGGCCTGTTGGTTTTCTGCAGAAATGCGCAGGACGAAATCGAGTGCGCCATCAGATTACTGTTTATACTGTGCTGCCGCAAAAACAAATGCAATTTCCCAGATCCCCCCCCCCTCTTCTCTTATGCACATGCACAAAATATGTCTGAATAGACTCATAACAATATTTACATATATGTGTTTGCAGCAACAAGTTCTTCAGCATATACGAAGCGACGTTGCATTCATAAAGGAAGTCATCATGGCTCTTGCTATAAACTCCTCAGTTCAGACTGCAAGATCAAATGCGAGAAGGGGATCTCAGATCAAAAGAGACCAAATAAGCGGGTCGCTGATTCATTCATGCAGCTGCATTGAGACCGAGGCCAACAGGCGTATCATACACTGAAAGGGAGCTGCTATTCAAAGTGCAGGTGTGAAGTATGTGGCACATTCTGCCATATAATGTGGAGGTTGTTAGAAATCCGTGTTCGGGCCTATAGGCTACTGGGGGGCTGATTCGCCTTGGAGGGAGCCCGCTCATCTATGGAAGTAAAATAACTTCGTTTCCTCAATCTGCAGATGACGGTAATCCTAAAACCTGGGGAGTGGAGTAGAGGTGGGGGGGTCTATAAGGTCTTATTGGCACTTTTTTTTTTTTTTTTTTTTTTTTTTTGGTGCCTGTCCGGTTTTTTAGTTTTTTTTGGTTTGCGTGGTATAAA
>JAQMCX010000032.1:6668621-6721408 GCA_029814765.1 Acanthurus leucopareius
AACTTCGTTTCCTCAATCTGCACTGGCCGGTAATCCTCAACCCTGGGGCGTGGCGTAGTGGTGGGGGGGTCATTAATGTCTTATTGGCACTTTTTTTTTTTTTTTTTTTTTTTTGCAGCCTCTCCGGATTGTGACTTATGTGAGGTTTGCCTGCTATACAAAAGCTACCGCAGGGGTGTAGCCTTAAACCTGCCTCAGCTCTGCTTGCTCACCTTTTTATATGCGGAATACAGTTAATTTAGCTTTAAAGGTTGTCATAAATCTTTATGACGGAAGCTCGTGGTAGCCTATACATCACAAGCCATGTGATCTTGTAAATCCTCCTTACCCCACCCCCTCGGAAACTAACCTTGAGTGTTATCAGAATAAAATATTCAATATTCATGACAAGCTTTATGGTTGTAGTTAACTTGCGGTTTGCCTTTTAACCTCACTTCTGCACACTCGATCAAGGTCGAAGAAATAAAGTGTAATGCTCCTTTACGCAAAGAAAAACAGAGCAATCCCACAGAAATATATTTTACAATGGAAGAAAAATATTAAATTTGTAAAAAATAATAATAATAATAATTTTGGTGTCTTTAGGGATTTTAACCACATATAATATGTTATTTTTTTTATTTACTGACTACAATAAATGAAAAAAAGAATGCAAGTCTTTTTAAACAATGTTCCCACAATGCCAACTCCTTTATTAACAACTCTGTCTTGCTTTTCCGGTCTGGCTCTATTGCACCTGTCTCTCTGTCTTCCTCTTTATTTTCCATGCCAATTTCGGCCACTTCATTCCTGATAATTATGACCTGGTTGGTGTTGGAGGTGCTGATGGTGGTGCTGGAGCGTGGGGTGGGCGTGGAGGAAAAGAGGGGGAGTTATGAGGGTGTGTGTGGAAGGAGGGTGGTGGTGGTGGTGGTGGTGGTGGTGGGGTGAGGCTTTTACTTCCAGACTGCTAATCCCCCTATTAAAAGGGTTTTGTTCAATAATGCCGGACAGTTTCCGGAAGTAGGATTACCGCCTCCATTATTTTACAAAGAAATGATATTTCACACTCAAATGAGTCTTCGGATGCAGCAGTGGTGGTGAGAGGGCCTTGGAAGAAAATGAAATGGATTCATTTTCTTTCTCTCTTTTTTTTGTTGCAATTTGGAAGTTGAACACCCCCTTGTTTCCTTTCTTTTCACAAAAAACATCCCTGCTTATAATTAATGTGAATATGTCGAAGCCCATATTTCCTGTGAAACTACACAGCCGCCATCAGCTTCCTGTTATGTTTCTTGGAGTGGACTAGCGTTCGTGTAGCTGCTCAAGTGGAGACTCTCCTCCTCCTCCTCCACCTCCTCCTCCTCCTCACACACTCACTCAACCTCTCTCTCTCTCTCACACACACACAAACATACACGCACGCGCACTCACACACCTGTTCTTGATTCTTGACCCCATGGCTGATATCAGATCAGAGGTTGTCACTCAGCTGAAGGTGGGAAGCCCCGATGAGTGAACTCAACGGGATCAGTTGTTAAAGATCCTCTCTTACAGTTCTAACTGCCTGCGGTATCCAGTGTCTGCACGCCGGGATTTTAACTTTTACAATAAAAGCAAACAGTCATCATATTTTTATCTCTGCTGTGGTGCAAACACGCCAGGTCACCGAACACTCAAACTCTTTGGATCCAAGTTTCCTCGCGACCAATAGCCTACTTGTACCAGCTTCATTTCTGACTGAAGACAGGATGTTTATATTCGGTCCAAGTCATAAATTATTGCGCGTAAAAGTCACTAAACTATTGCAGAGCGGGACGTGCGCAGTCCTGCAGCACTGATGTATGAATTTATTTTACTTTGTGGCTTTTAAACTGATTCAGAGCTATTCCTCTTTTATCTCTGCCTGCAGTAAAGATCAAATTCAGAAATACTTTGGCTACTTAACAGAGAGTTTGCCATACCTTTCTGACTCGTGTTTTAACTCACTGCCTCTCTCGCTTCCTGCTCTAATGAAACAACCCTTTAAATGTTGCCTATCCTTCACTTTCAGCGCTGAATGGAAAATGTTTTTACGCGACTCAGTTAGTTCTTGTCCATCTTGACGACTGGAACTAAAAGCTTTAGACGGATCAATAGAGAGGAGCCCAATAGAGAGGAGCCCAACAAATCGGTGACAAAAGGCTTTCCGTGTCATCAACGTCGTTCAGACGACCTAGAAGAATCCCTCTGATATCAACTTCCACTTCAAAGCCTCCCACTTTCAATTGAGATCCAACTATCTTGTTTTTTCTTCCTTCCTTTGTTTTTTCTTTCTTTCTTTCTTTACGCACAAGAGCTGGTGCCAAAAGAGGCATCAGCATCTTCTTCTACTTGGTCGGTTTAGTGTTTAGTCTTTTCTTTCAGCTGGGCCTCTTCCACAGTGCAAACTGTCGTGCACTTAACCAATCTCTATAAACGTATCAGAGAGTTGTAGCTCTGTTGTTTCCACCCACTCCTTCCTCAGTCAAGGCCGGAGTGAAAATTCACCCTTCAGCCAAAAAGTTATTCCAGCACAACAGAGCTCTTCAGCCTTTTTTTGGGGTCAGCTGCATGTTTTCACTCCTCTTCAAACTAATTTGACACTTTCCATTTTATTTATTTTTTTTGTAGTATGAAAGAAAATCCATTTAAGAGAGTAAAAACGTGTTAAAAGCTGAAATAATTAATTTGCACGTCTGCCATTTAAACACAGATATACTTATGAGCGGCAAAGCTCTTTTGATTTTACATTTTTTTTTCATGTAAATAGCCTAAAATATGATTATTGTTAAATGTATTGAGCAGTTTAGCCCTCTTGCAATGCAAGTCTATTATGCTGTGGGACAACTGCGTTTTAGCGGCTTCTCCTTTGATTGTCGTAAAGTAGGCCTGCAGCAAAAGAATATATTTTTCTTCTTTATGCTGCCCTCGTCTGCAATATAAAGGACATAGATTACCGTTTCCTACCCCATGGGAAGCAAATATTACATTCTTTAGAGAGGGCTTTTGAGTGCACGGACTTGGCCCCATATCATTTGAGTTTGACTTGGCTATTGCTATAGAAATCTTAATTCACCATGAGGATTCACCGTCGTGAAAAAATGGCTCTTTGTACGAAATGCTCTTTGAAGTCTGGATCAGAATATTGTAGCCCTTCATCAGTCTCTGCCCACGTCTGCATCAAACCACAGCTCAGCTGAGAAAGTAAGACTTTAACACAAGAGGAGCGCAATTTAAGTCGCCCCCTTTTTACCAAGGAACACAGGATTTTTAAATGCATCGTAAGGGACGTTGACTTATATTTTATTTCCTTGGAATTTACCAGTTTTGTCAGAATTTTAAACCTAAGAAGGTGATAAGTTTTGTGTTAAGAAAGCAACAGTTTTTTGTAAAAATAAAAAATAAAATATAAGACGAAAAGAGAAAAATTTTCACATTTTTTTTCCAGAAAAGTGCCCGAATTTTAGACATTTGATAACCGAATGTAAATTTCACATAAACCCGAATGGCTCAGCAGTTTTCACTTTAGTCATACAAGATTTATTCAAAATACTCACAAATTACAAGGCAGTTCGGTACGCATTTTGAGTGCCGCTCGATTTCAGATATTCATAAAGGAAAAAAAAATATTGACGACAATACAAAACCACAAAATGCCCACTTTGATAAAACATTTATAATTTCACGGTCTTATATCAAATACTGCAGGGTTATGGAAACAGTTCGATTGTTGACCCTCTGCACAAATGGAAAAAAAACGCTGTAAACATAAAGTGTTTGTACAAATAACTGCATTAATCGGTAAGAAACTGCTCTGCGGCAGATCCTTACAAAACTATCAACATCAACACATCGAAACTTACAAAATTTACAAATGTACAGTTTTGCCCTAATTGAAACGTGCACTTTGGTTCGATATTACAAAAAATTCCTCAAGGTCGGATTGAAAAATAAATAAAAACATATTGAAGTCCAAACTCGAATTTACAAAATAACTTTACACCAACATGCCTAGCCTACAGTAATGTACCACATAGTCTAACGGATTTACACGACTCTCTCCACAAGTGGAGCAGCAGAGGCACTGAGCCAACCATTTTGAATCGCTGAGGTTTGAATATATATTCTTTTATTGTGCCTGGAAATTAGCACGTCTTTAAGGTTTGCACTTTTTCCTTCCAATGTGGTTTAAATGCGTCTCTTGGCTCGGGGTGTCTGGTAGCTCATCCGACAGGGTGGGGGGTTGGGTGGGGGAGACCAGTGGGCCTTCACAGGCGTATAGGCACCAAAGCCAAACCATTTTTTTAATAGTTAAGCTCTTTTATTTAAAAAAAATGTGTTCTGTCACTTCTGGCACCGAGTTTGGGGTCCGATTGGGTTAAAACGCGTCCCTCGGTTCCGGGTTTCTGTAAGGTGGCTCGTCTGTGGGGTCGGGTGTGGAGGGCCCACTGGGTGGTGTTTGGGCACCGCTGGCACCTGAACTGTGGCACACGTACCACTCACTTAAATTCGCGGGCTGGGAGGCTCCCACCGGCTCCGACAGCACCGAGGAGGCTCCTGGCTCCCGGCCCAAGTCTGAAGAGGGGGAGACCAGGGACGGGGTGGATGACTCGTAGCCCGAACTGGGCGGGGGGGACTTGCAGTGCACCTTCATGTGTTTCCTCAGGGAGCTGGGGTGTGTGTAGGACTTATCGCAGCCTCTCACTTTGCAGTTGTAGGGCTTATCGCTGGTGTGGACGTGGGAGTGCTTTTTCCTGTCGCTGCTGTTGGCGAAGCGTCTGTCACAGCCGTCAAACTCACATTTGAAGGGCTTCTCACCTGTTAAGAGTGATGGTGACACAGTCAAATACAAATCAATAATTTAAAGATTTAAACCATGCAGTTCACTAATCTATTTATTTGCAATTTATTCCAAACTATTTCTTTTTTCTTTTTTTTCCCAAGCAGCTTGATAACAACAGAAGTCTGTAATGTTGAAATACACTAAAAATTACGTTAAACCCCCTTTAAGGGCACACGTGGGATTTAAATAAACTAGCAACAAGTATGAAAGTATCTCTGAAGAAAAAGAGGAGGGGGAAAAAATTAAAAGCTTGCACTCTTTGTTTTTGCTATTTTTGTTAAAAACTATTTTTTTTTATAATTTCCTGGTATTTACTATAAACACACTTTGACCCCCCCTTGCACCTTAAAAAGTTTGCCTGTTTGGACAGACCTGCCACCAGTCTCAGTCTGGTGTAAACAAGGGGGGCTGAACCCCCACCGTCCTGGGTCTATACCTGGCGTCTGCATGCATCAAGGCGTACGTCAAAACAGACAAGCTATGAGCATAGACATAGCAGGCCCAAAGCTAACTGTACACCGTGATAAATGAAAGCATCGCCACAGCCAGGCTTCACCCACTGCGTGCTAACGGCAGCCTGTCTGCTATTTTGAAAATCCTGCAAATGGTTATAGGGCTGCGTCTAATTTTTGCGTCTTAATAACAAGTATTTCTACCTGATTATGACAAGGCAAAAAAAAAAAAAAAAAAAAAAAGACAATCTGAATAAATTACACGGAAATCATCCACTGCTGATTTTTCTCCTCCGATTAAAGCTTTTGAGAATATGTAATTGCCTCTGTCTAATTACACTTGCGGGTTGAATATCAATTTGACCTTCAGCTGTTGGGTTGAGAGAGCCAATCAAGGATATTAGTGTAGTACAAGAAACCGTCGAGGAACAGACCCCAGGGGCAGCCCCAGTCATAACCACACTTTCGGATAGGTTTTAAACATGATACCAAAGACCAGGCCCCTTGGGAGTCAACACACAGAAATAATTTAACAGATTTGTACTTAGGTAATGTGAGCAAATTATATGAATAATACATAGGGTGCAGAAATGGAGCAGAGGGGGGAGTGCCATGCAGCCACCGGAAAAAAAGGAATGTAATCATTGTATTCCTTTACAAGTCTGACTCGACATTTTAAGGCCCCCTTTTTTTTTTCTCCTTCCCTCATAGCTCCACAGCACGTCACTGGGCCACAGAGGCAAGCAGCCATATTGTACTAATATATGTTTTTAAAATTAAAATCAGAGCTGCATTGTGCACACGTCAGTCATTACAGACGCTCTGACAACCTGTTGGTGAATTATTTTAGCCGTCAGCACTTGTCAACTTGTTGCTTTGGCTATGGGGCTATGAAAGAGCTAACCATTCCCAAAATGATGCTTATTATTTCACCACGCATATATGTCAGATGACTTAAACATAAAGTTAATGTAAGGCTTCAAATTTTCCAGTGTAAAATAAAAACAATCCCTTCTTTGTGGCTTTTAAAAAGCATTAGTGCAATAAATCCTATAATGCCTACAAAAATATTATTATTAATATTATCATTAGTAAAAGTAAAGAAAAAAGGCACACAGCAGCTCATAAACAAAGCATCAAGTGGATTGGGAAAATAAAAAATAAAAGCATCATCATCACATCAGTTCCACTGAACGTTAAGATGCATCTTTCCAACTTTGCTGCCAGTCATGTTTGGCTTGTTCTGAACTCCACAGACAAGCCATGACGTGGGCCTCAGTCTTTGTGCTGTGGTGTAAACAAGAGGTTGAACCGTCAAACGCTTGAGTGAGCTGTACCATAATCCCCAAGCTCAACCTTTGTAAAAACTTGCGATGCAGCGCGTAACAAACAGGTGGCCCAGCACCTTCAGCGTGCTGATGTATCAGCTGCACGTATTGATTAATTGGCATGGCTCGTTAGAGTGTATTCTTAATGCGTAAATTCAAAGAAAGTGAAATTAAAGCTGCTAAAAAACTGAAAATTAAGCAAAACATGACTTAACTATTGTTTGGATACTATGTAAAGTCTACGTTTGAATTGTAGCATGCGACTTGATGATTTTATTTCACATATTTCAGCGAATTTGCAACATGTTTTTACAACATCTCTTTTTTTTTAAGAATATTAAGTTACTGACCTGTGTGCGTCCTTTTGTGAATCTTAAGATTCTCGGATCTTGCAAACACTTTCCCACAGCCAGGGAATGGGCATGGAAACGGTTTCTCTCCGGTGTGCACTCGAATGTGATTTACAAGTTTGTACTTGGCTTTAAATGGTTTGCCTTCCCTCGGACACTCTTCCCAAAAACATATATGGTTCGCCTGCTCTGGTCCTCCGACGTGCTCTACCGTCACATGCGTTACCAGTTCATGCATGGTGCTGTAAGTTTTGGAGCAAAGTTTCTTCGGCGAGTGCTCCGTCTCCAGCCACTTGCAAATCAGCTCTTGCTTTATCGGCTGCCTCATGTAGCGGAAAAAGGCACCGGCTCCGTGGTGGTGGTGAGCGCTTAGATTCATGTTCAGATTCAGCCCACCGTAGCCATGCAAAGGCGAGGCGGAGAAGGGATCAGCCCTGGAGCTTGCCACTTGACTCAAGTGATCAGACCTAACGTACATTTCTCCAGGTAGTCCTAACCTTATTTGTCCATTCAACGCTTGGCCACCCGGTGATCCGCTAGAAGGCTGGTCGTGATGGAGTCCGGAGAAGAGGGTATGGTTCCCAGCGTCAGGGTGATGACCATAGTGTCCGGGATAGCTACCTGTTGTTGAGACAAACATTCCGTGGTGAGAGGCTGAACCAGCAGTCTGGTCAGTCAGTACAGGCATGGCTTGAGCTGTCAGATCTCTCCGGATGAGGAAATCCCTACCTGCGGATAAAGCCTGGGCCGTGTGAGACATAGAATAGGGGACCGATGTCGCCTGAACCGGGCCAAAAGCTCCCGTTTGACTGGAGACCACTTCACTGTGGCCTGCCATATGATGATTGTGGTGGTGGTGATGGTGGTGGGGATAATGATGGGCTGGGCTGATTTTGAGGGCCGCGGAGTGCCCCATGTGTTCTGGCCCGAATGGACTCGGCCCCAGGCGGGGTTCCGCAGTAATCTCCCCAGGGTGCGAGTGAGCCATTGAGTGTGGATGGCTGCTGAACCCCGGGAAGCCTGTCACGCTCTGAGGGGTATGGTGGTGATGATGGTGATGGTGGTGAGCCCCTGCCAAGTCAACTAATCTCAGCGCCGTGTTCCGTTTGGAAAACGTAGGGTCCATCACGGGGCTTCCCAATGCATCCACGCTCATTACTTCCTAATTTTAGAATAACTTGACAGCAGGCAAAATAATAATGATGATGACAAATATATTTTAATCGCAATGAAAAATAAAGAAAAAAGACTTTATAAAGTTAAGTCTATCTGCAGACTACATGGAATCCCATTCGGTTGAGAGGCAGCAGCAGGACGCTTTGATACTGAATAGAGATTCATGGTAGGCGCTGCAGCCCGTGGAGCTAAACAATCACCCTGCGCTCTAATTGGTCAGCGCTTGGTGATTGACGTCACCAGTGACAGTTTCCAACGTGAAGAAAAATGTCTTAGTGACAGCGAGCAGCCAGCGCGCATGCTCAGTGCCTCAGGCAACGCTTGAGAAAAATAGTTGTTATGCAAAGATTATTGTACAATAAAACTCCTAAAAAGTTGATTCAGATATACAGTCGCCTTTCTTTTGTTGTAGCGAATGAAGGCAGCGCGGCAATGAAACAGCAATTTCCCCACTTTAATTGTACAGCTACAGAACAGAGTGCCTCGCAAGAGTATGCATATTGTCACTATAAAAGTTGTAAGGATCATAAATAATGCAGTGATATCTTCATTTTGACCCGCAACGTATGAAAGACAACTTTACGCACAAATTACGCACAACTTTACGCACGTAAAAAAAAAACAACTCAGCGTCTGCGGGGAAAAACTTGTTCGCTTAGCCAAATGAAAACTCCACGTGGGAGTTTAAAATAGTCCGGAGTACATACCATTAATGTACGCTTTGATAAACACCCATATTTACATAACCAGTCGTTTGCCCGTCGGCGCGTACTACAGTGTTGACTCCCGGCTCTGCTTCGAGTGTGTAGAAAGTGTGAATAGGGCGAGCTGCGGCCATTGTCCCGAGGAAAAAAATGTAATGGACGGGACCTGTTGTTATGATCCGGGGTAATTTTGCTTTAGACCCAGGACGGCAGCAGATGAGGGTCACAGGAGGTGGTGCCGTTTGCAGACTTAAGTTCACAATAAAAACGTGTGTATACTGTAAGTTTCGGCTATGCCATCCTACGAAGTATGGTAAGTTATCTAAGTGAGTATTTTATGCTTTTCTGAATGCTTATGATTTAGATATTAGTTATGGATCATAACAACATGCCGTGTAAATTATCAACCATTCACTGTTCATTATTATTTATAATGACTCTGCTCTTTTTTAACTATAACTCAACGAACAGAGCTTTTTTTGAAAACGCAATGTAAAGTCATTAAAATGTCGAGTAAAGTTTGCATGTTATGTATTAAAGTCCTCGGCACGGTGGACATTTTTCGCTCCTGCAAAAACAAGATATGCCAAAATTTTAACTAACTCGATTTAAAACATCATCTTTGAAATTTAGAACATATTTTTGTCAAACTCTAGTAATACTCTTATAATTGCAGTCGATATTGGCAGACTTCAGCTTTATTGTTTGAAGTCTGTGGAGTTATATCCTGTTTTATTCGACCAAAAATGTGTTGCCGAACGCCTCAGATTTTTGAGGAGTGTTTGAACTGAACGCTTAATCTTTTAGTTGGAGACAAAAATAAATTGTCATCTTAAAGACTTTCTGCGCTGATCACTTCGATGTCAAATATAAGGTGTGTGAATATGTGTCATATCACTTTTGCGTTGATCAGAGGTAATATCTCAGAGTTATAGGAATAAATAATAATAATAATAATGTTACACATTGTAATTTTTTTCTGATAAGAAAATCAACTGGACGTTTTTGGACGACTAAGTGTGTCGGCTTTAAATAAAAAAACAAGTAATTAACTAAATATGCATGAGTAACAAGACACTCACTCACGTTGCTAATATTTTTAAAAGAGAAAACTAATTTGAATAGATATTTCTCTCGGTTGTTTCACTGGATTGACTTGTCAAAAATCGTTGCTGACGGCGTCATGTCCAGCATGTTCAAAACTGAGTCAATATTTTGAGACATGACGGATCCAAAAAATGTTTATTAAATGGCCTTTGCGCAAGAGGCTGTGAGTCTCACAGCTGTAGCCTTCAGAGACATTAGAGCACCTGCGTAATGCACAACTTTGAAGTGCTATTTCTGGTCCAAGTTGTGCATGTACTCGCTCTTACTCACAAGTAAGCAGGGGAGTTGAATAAGATCCCAAACAACAACAACAAAAAAATCTGAATGTCGTTAAGAGGTCTCGTAAAACTCTGTTTTTCCTGTGTTGACTTATTGGCTTTCAATGTAAATCCTAAACAGCTCCTCGTAGCCGTTTTACATTCAACAATATGACTTAAGCACACTGGGATCATGACACTTAACAGTTATTGGCTTTTTAATTAGGACGCGTCTTTTACGCATAGAAGTTAAAAATGTTCGACTCATTTTAATGCTCATAAGTGACACAGAAAACTTTACACACACACTTGGCAGTGTGATTCCAACAAGGCTTTTCTTGGCACACTATTTCCAATTTTGTCTCACTTGCTGCAAGTCTGAGTACATGACCTCCAGTCTTGACTTGTTCAATGATATGCCATTCTTACCGTTTTCCACCTGTTGAGAGATCCCTCCAAATTTTGCATAGCAGAGTAGCTGGCTACCTAAAACGTCGGATCAAGTTGTAGGTCTACTTGTTAAGTTGAGAACAACAAAACTTTCCCTCTTTCGCTGGTCTCTCAAGACTGACTTGGAGAATGCCTTGTAGAAACTAGCCTAGTAGCCAAGAAGATATTTTAATGGTTCGCATGGCACGTCTGTGCATGTGGCTTTGAACTCTAGCAGCCGGAGGTTCCTGCAGAGAGCGCCGCAAATCCCACTTGATAACTTCGACAACCCACAACGTTTTGCACACATGCTATGCATCACTGGCCTGCAAAAAATGAGTAAGTTGCACAAGTACAGCTAAACTGTGATGGATACATTAGGCGCACCAGTGCATCCAAGTTAAATACTGGCCTTTATATTCAAAGTAAGCTTTATGAACGTGGGGGTGCTGCTGGTGAGCATGATGATGTGGAAATCTAAAGCACAGATGTTCCACCGGTGTGAGCTCCGGTGGACGCAGAAACATTGTGTTCAAGTTAGGCAGGGCTGCTAAACAAGCAGTCAGACACCAAAATGTTATATGAATTCCCTTTGAATTGGAAGGGATGAGTTGATAATAGCAGGGCTTTAAAGGGGGTGATGACAGTGGGTAGACTTCATCTCAAACCTCAGGGTTTCCCCATGGGGTTTCCTGAGAAAGACGTGAAACTCTCCCCTTGTATACCTGGACCTGAGATGCGTAATGAGGGTGCTTTGAATGCTGCGAGGCTTGTTTACCATAATGTCAATCCACGCTCGTGCAATAATGTAAATTAGTGTAATAATTTATTCTTCTGGTATTTCTTTGTTTATCAAGCTCATGTCAGCTCCATACTGACACACAGAACAGATAGATAGATAGATAGATAGATAGATAGATAGATAGATAGATAGATAGATAGATAGATAGATAGATAGATAGATAACAAAGACAATCTGACATTTGTTTTATAAACAGTTAATTCAGTATGTGGCTGCTAAACGTGCTTTGACTGTCTACGAGGCCTGTTGTCGTCTTGTGCTTCTCAACTTTTTGTTTTGCTGTTATTCAGCCTTTTAACCAAATTCACAGTCAGCAATCTCACAATATCTGGGATTGATGATGCAAAGAGACCAATAGAAGTGTGGGCCCTGCACCGTGGATTGTTATTTGGTGAGTGGATGTTATTGGGGGGAAAGGGGCTCCGCCAATGAGCGCGCCCCGCCGGAGCCACATGACTACCCCCCTCCTCTCCCATTCATCAGGGCTGGACTGTGTTGTCTTTTCAATTCATTTATCTGCAGGAATGATTGCGACTATCAGTCTAGAGCTCACCGCCTGACTGAGGAGGTGAAAGTTGCGCCACAGGAAGATAAACCGCAAAAGACAATATTGCATGTATACATGATTTTGCGTGTGCATCGGATGAGCGGTATAGGGGAATTCCTCGCGTCGTAAAAAACGTAAACAGAAAATCGGTGGATTTGAAAGTTTGCTCAGTCGAGTGAGGTCCAAGAGATAGAGAGAGGGGGAGGAAGAATATCTGTGCGTGATTTTGTGATTTCTGCTCTCAGTCGTCTCGGCGAGTCTAGACTGAAGATGCTCTTGGACGCAGGACCGCAGTATCCCACCATAGGAGTCACTACTTTCGGCTCCACACGGCATCACTCAACAGGCGAAGTCACAGAGAGAGAAGTGGCGTTGGGGATAAATCCGTTCGCGGATGGGATGGGCGCCTTCAAAATAAACCACAGCTCCCACGATATTGGTTCCGGACAAACGGCTTTTTCCTCCCAGGCGCCCGGCTATGCAGCAGCTGCCCTGGGACACCATCACCACCCGACCCACGTTGGCTCTTACTCCACGGCGGCTTTCAACTCCACCAGGGACTTTCTCTTCAGAAATCGGGGATTCGGGGACGCCACCAGCGCACAGCACAGTTTGTTCGCCTCCGGAAGTTTCGCAGGGCCACATGGACACTCAGATGCAGCGGGGCACCTGCTCTTCCCGGGGCTCCACGAACAAGCGGCCAGCCATGCGTCTTCCAACGTGGTCAACAGCCAGATGCGGCTGGGCTTCTCGGGGGACATGTACGGACGGGCCGACCAGTATGGCCACGTTACGAGCCCGCGGTCCGACCACTATGCTTCGACCCAGCTGCACGGCTATGGCCCCATGAACATGAATATGGCCGCACACCACGGAGCAGGGGCCTTCTTTCGATACATGAGGCAGCCGATCAAGCAAGAGCTCATCTGCAAGTGGATCGAGCCGGAGCAGCTGACAAATCCCAAAAAGTCGTGCAACAAAACTTTTAGCACGATGCACGAGCTCGTGACCCATCTGACGGTGGAGCATGTTGGAGGACCGGAGCAGACCAACCACATCTGCTTCTGGGAGGATTGCGCCAGAGAAGGAAAGCCATTCAAAGCCAAATACAAACTTGTAAATCATATCAGAGTGCACACCGGAGAAAAGCCCTTTCCGTGTCCGTTCCCGGGCTGTGGCAAAGTATTTGCTCGATCGGAAAATCTAAAAATTCACAAAAGGACTCACACCGGTAAGAGCCGCAAAGATTGACCGCTTTTAAAGCCAAATCCACGCTGACAAATCCCAGCCAAAATATGCATGCGATCCGGCTTATTATTTATTAGGCAGCTGGGGTCTCTTCACTGGCATGTGATTCAGTGCAGTTGTCATCAGAAAATATTTTACATGCTTTTATTTTTTTATATTAAAAGTTTTATTTGTGATACATATTTAAATTTAAGAAAATCAATTTAATTCAGGAGCAAAATTGAGCTCGATTATTTTGCAGTCTAAAAGTGGCCTAAGTAGATTTTCTGTGTTAAATTTAAAAGTAAAAAAAGGCTGCTTTTTCATTCCTTAACATTATTAAATTTAAAAAAAAAAATCAACTGTAAAAGATGTATCATATGGGATTTTGAAGTCCAGTGTTAAGCGATGTGTTTATTTTTTTCTTTATTTAGGTGAGAAGCCATTTAAGTGTGAGTTTGACGGCTGCGACAGGCGGTTTGCAAACAGCAGTGACCGCAAGAAACACATGCACGTCCACACGTCGGATAAGCCCTATCTCTGCAAAATGTGCGACAAGTCATACACACACCCCAGCTCCCTCCGAAAACACATGAAGGTAAAACCCGGTTCTTACTTCCTTCAGCTGTTTATGTGGTTTTAACGGAATTATAAATTGCTTTGACTGCATTTTGATTTAAATGTTTTTGTAGACTGGAAATGAGAATAAAAAATATTTATTGTCATTATGTTACATTAGGAAGAGGTTGTAGCTTTTATTCTAGAAATAAGGAAATACAAGTTAATTTGCTTTGACACTTTCTTTCTTCCTTTTCTTTCAACCGATAAATCAGATTAAGATCTTAACGAGAATAATAATGTTTTGGGTATGCTTTGTTTGAGAATTTTGCAGACGTTCAGAACAGTCATATGGAGTGTTTTAATTTGTTTTCATGAATTTCTCATGTTTGAATTTGCACAAAAAAAAAACACAGGGTCAAACAGCATGCAGGATAACATTTTTACAAACGTTTTTTTTTTTTTCCCTTACTGTTGAAGGTGCACGAATCCACCAATCCGGGACCGCAGCCATCTCCAGCGGCCAGTTCAGGGTACGAGTCCTCCACACCTCCCACCATAGTATCACCGTCCACAGAGAACCAGAGCAGCAGCTCCATATCACCAGCAGCCTCAGCAGTACACCACACAACCAGCCACAGCACGCTGTCGTCAAATTTCAATGAATGGTACGTGTAAATATTTTTGAAAAAAAAGAAAGCGAAAGAAAGACTGCAGAATTAACAAAAAAAACTGCTTGGAATCAAAGACTTTATAAAGTCAGCCAGTGAAACATGGACTGAGAAAACACGGGAGGCCCAAACGATCAATTAAAGGCTGTCTTAATGTCAATGAAAGAGCTTGCATGGACTAAAAAGGAGGCGAGGACGGCCACCGAGTTTAACTTTTTTTCCCCTCAGTAATTCTTTGAGTCTTTATTTTTACTGAGAGACTGAGATCTCAAAAAGCATGCTATCTACGGGCCTGATTTTTTGTACATAAGGATTTCACCAAGTTGGTAAAAAAAATGTAATATTTTATTTTGTAAATAGTTCTATCACAGTTTAAGGGAATTTGTGAAAATGTGGTCCCTAGATATATGGAAAAATGAGATGGTTTTAAGAATATTGCGATGAATAGACTTCATTGAAAAGAATGTTATAGTTGTGAACCAAATGTGAATTATTCAGTATTACTACAGTCTACACGTCGACCTAACCGACTCTTAGTATTAATGTGCTTTTGTAGCCTATTCAGTGCAACATTTTCGTCCAAGGTCCAGTTTGAGTAGCACAGTATCATTGTTGTTATTTAATGTCATGTCGATAAATCGTGTAGTGAAAGCCTGAAGTTCCGTGTCAATCTGTTTATGTACGTGATAAATATAAAACTCTGTCAATTGCTTTGTCTGAAAGGAAGTATTATTACATGTAAGTAGCTCAATTTTCCATATTTATCCGCATGTAAAGGACCGGTAACATGTTAGAAATGATCGGTATTTATGGAGAAATGCGCTCGTATGTAAAATTTAGTTTACAAAAAAAATGTTTGGATACATTTCGTACTATATTAAAGGATTAAAAAAATACAATAATGCAATGCGTTGGAGGTTATTGGTTTCATTTGGTGTTTGAGGTTGATCTCAACATGGTTGCTGTGTGAAACTAATGGGTTCCTTTTAAATGACGTGCATAAAAAATAGAATAATTTGCTGCAGATGCTTTGCCTTTTTTCGGCATAATAATGAATTTCGCACGGGTTCGCTGGATGAATTAATGCAAGTTTAGTTGCACAAATAATTTTAACTCTTTCCTGTGTGTGTGTGTGTGTGTGTGTGTGTTGGTGCATGCTTTTGCAAGTGTGTGAGTGTGTGTCAGAGGCTCATTCAAAGCTAAAGGTGGTGTTTTAGCGCACTGTCACAACTTCCCTGACAGTCAATATAAGTAAATTCACTCCCCCTTCTGCATCTTCTGTTTGTCCAAAATTAACATCTTACACTTTGCCCTGCAGTAATGTGCAAATTAAATCGATTAATCACGGCGGTTGTTCCTCAGTGTAAACCGGAATAGTTTGCGTTACTTAATTGTTCGGGAATCTAATTTTCAAATCTAATTTATTTTCTTTCCTGCGTTTGTCGGATTTCATAGATTTAAGGGAGAGCTGAGGAGTCAATGTGGCCCCTCATTGTTCCTGGCTGCAGCTTGCTTGACCGCCCCATTAGGCAGAGATCACATCAGCAGCCGCCAGTGATCATGGTTAACACTGCCAGTGTGCACGGAGCCACGATCTGTCAGTCTGCAGCTTTGTCAAAACTGCTGCACACAACCGAAAAGAACCAAATAGCGATTTTAATCCCAAAAAGAATCCACACACAGCAGAAGCACAGGAGGGGTGTGTATGTGTGTATGAGTGTGTGTATGTGTATGTGTGTGTGTGTGTGTGTGTGTGCATGCCCCCCCCCCCATTTATACCAGCCAAAATTAAAAAAAAAAAAACCCAAAAAAACATCCACGGCTCCTCACAACTCTTACCATCTTTAGATGATTTGTTGAAATGTATTGAAATGTATTCATATTTTCTTTTTCACGGACTATTAAATTTGGAGATAAATGAAGGATGGTAATAAAATGACTTTTTCGACTCTATTTAACACTATCTATCTAGGTTCCAGTGCTGATGCCTCGCTGCTATAGAAAAGACGCACTCCACGCCGTGTGAACTCGTTTGAGGAAAGTCACTTTGCAGCTCTTATAGAAAAATGTTCACATGTAACTAGAAATATAAATAGTTTAAAGTGGATGTGTTAAAAAACTATCACATGTGGTTTCTAGGCTGGCAGGGTACTGCACACGTGCGCCATATTTTAAATATGAAGCTGAGGCCAGTTTGACAAACGTAGCCTGCAGATAGAAGCTAAATTAATCCAAAAAACTGTTTATTCATCATGCGAATTTTGTTTTAAGGGTCCAGACTAATAATGATGGAAAAATACTTTTCCTGGAAGACATTTGGAGTTTCATTTGGATTGATAGTTTTTTGCCTCATTATGGCCACAGACTTCCTTTTTTATTTCCCTGCACATGGTTTTACTGAAGGAAGAAACTGAAACGTTGTAGCTCCCCATAAACAACCAGAAGTTGCCCCTCAACGAACCAATGCGAAGGCTGTAGCTCGACTGTGCTGTTTAATTTCCACCTCATGCTTTTTTTTTTTTACCCCAGTCCTCTCCACTAAACCTACACACTGGTGTTGAGAATAAAATGCTTGTAAAAAGGGAAGTAGAGGACAGGCTGCAGTGCGTCTGTGTGGAGCTGATGGTGACTCCAGATCAAATAGTCGCGCAGGAAAAACATCCACTTGTATTTGTATTTACGCTCAAGTCTGGAAATGACAAACACTCAGATATCGGGAGGGCGCAGGCGCCAGCATCATGAATATTTATTACCAGCACTTGTGGCCAGTAAACCGAGCCTGACGTTTGTGTTACCAAGGTAGACACTCTGCAGCTTAGCTGTGCATCAAATATCATGCAGGATGGTGCTTCAGCTGGTCTCTGTATGTTGTTTTTTTTCTACACATTTAAAAGTTACAATTTTGTGTTTTTCTGCAAACATCATGGATGCTCAGTAAATCAAAATGTAATGAGAAAAAGTTTAAAATTGATTTTTTGTTTTTTAATTTATTAATCGCTACAATAAGTTCTGGTTCTTCTTCAACATTTTGGTCCTTGTTGGCATTTTTCTTGTGAGCCTTTTCTTCTGAGATGCATTGACTGTGGCTGCCCTGCTGTTAAACCTTACAGGTCTTCTGTGCTGATTAACGGAACTTTCAGTCCGGCTTTTTTTTTTTTTTTTTTTTGGTCACTGACACGCGGACTAACAGTCAAAGATTAGAAGAAAGCAACAATTCGTGCTCCTTGATAGATAATGTGCTCATATGCCAGCACTCTGATGTGCATGCCCAGCTGCCGTCACTCAATGAGAACTAAATCAATAAGTTCAACATTTGCACTTGGGTTTAACTATTTGATTTCCGGCTATGTGATCCTGTATGCAAGAGAGAGAGAGAGAGAGAGAGAGAGAGAGGGGAACATGTGATTTCTATTTTTAACTGCTTCGAAGTTTTTTTAAAAAAAAATCTTAACAGGCTATATTCGCCCCCGAGTTGCAAGTCATGAAATATCCTGCAAAAAAAAAAAACAACCCTGCTCTCATACAGCCTCCATCTGCTGAGCTTAAGAGTCCTAATACAAGAAGGTCAAATTCAAGTCAAGGCCACTTTCGTTTATTGGCATGCAGACATTTCAAAACGCCTCCAAGAAACCCTGTCGTATTTGCAGCCATAAAACGATTTCACTGCCAGACTCTGGGTAATGGAGCAATCCATCCCACACTGACTGAACGTCTAAGTTTGCATACAACGATAATCCAGACACTGATTTTTACAGAGAAATGATTTATAATCTCTATGTGTTGGTGACTGGACTTCATGAGGAGTTGTTTATTTTATCCTTTTAAAGTTTGGAAGTGTGTCTTTTCTCTTTGTTATTTTTTTTGGGCGTTAAGTTTGAAGACCAACAAAAAGGCAGAAAAAGGAGAAAAAAAACATAATAATGTGAAGGATTATTTAATTCAAATTTGAGTAATATCCCACTGTTACACATATTAAATATTGTATTTAAAAAGAACATTAAATTATCTTTAATAATTTCTAAATATGATTGACACAAATTCGTATTTATCCGGTTTTATAATCCATTATTTAAGGAATTTCTCAAAATTTTTATTATTTGCAAACAGTACATCTTAACTGTACTTTGAGCTGCATGCAGTCAAATATGACCGGAGCTGCTCTGCTGCAACTGTCTGCTAAATATCTGCTAAACAAGGTTCATCCATCATTACAAATAAAATGTCAAACTGCAAGTTAAATGTAAAAGACACATCACTTATTTTATTTTATTTTTTATTAATTCTTTATTTTTTTTCACTCTGAACCGTGTCTGGCTGCCTTATGATAAGCCTGACTGGAGCTCATATAGTTCACAGCTCTTTTTATTTAACCACATCACTGATTGGGGCATTAATCTCCGCGTTGCCAGCGCGGTCCCAGGGCCGTGGCTTTGGAGAGGGTTCGTTATAGTGAAGCATTAGGCTCACGGTGACCCCCGTTGCATCAGTTGTGGTCTCTGACACGCTATTAAGTTTAGGCCGTGCAGGAGATTTGTGGAGGCGCTGACACGGTGTTGTCGCGTCCTCTTTGACGTGTTGCTAAATGAGGCCACTCCAATTAGCTCTTTGCGACAGGGTGAGACTGCTGCACACCTCTGCAGAGAGGAAAAATAGTCCCTGTCTGAGCCGTGATTCACACCTGCTGCTCCAAAGCCGCGTTTGGTTCGTTATGGTGCAGGTTTTGGTGCAAAAAAATATGTTTTGCTCAAAGGTAATTCTGCGTTAGTTGCCATTAGAAAGGGGCACAGTGGCACTTAAGATACAGGATATCAAACCAGCAACCGAGGAGCTTCCGGTTCCAAAATCTCGCTTATTTAACCCTTTTTCACCCATCATGCAACGCATCAATTAAAAGGTCTCTAATTTTTTTAAATTAATTTTTTAAATTTTATTTTTGAAGACACGTTTATCCACACAGGCCTGAAGCACAGTAAGGAAATTGACTTATTGATAAAATATTAACATTTTATTTGTATCTCTCATTTTTTAAAAGATACACACATTTTATTCATGTGTTTACAAACATTAGAAATCACCAATAACTTAAATATAGCTGTTTAGTATAAACGGCCTGTCAGAGGAAATGAAGAGTGATGACTGTTTCTTGTGTTTCTAATTTTGGTCGCAGAGCTACAGCCTGCAGGCATACATCAAGAAACACTTTTAATAAATTCATCAGCCAGAATGAAATCGGCCCCACATTTTGATTTTACGTGTTCAAAAAGGCGATGCATATGGTGCGTTAATGTACTGTTTCAATGGAGAGGTCTTCTCCCTTACAGAGCAGCTTGTGGACATCTGCTCATCTGATGAGTCTGGTAATGACTTCTTATTTCGTAAAAAGGAGGATGACCAGACAAAGATAATCACTGACAGATTTCTCCTGATCCTTTCCACATCATAACGTTTTTGTCAGAGAGCGTCATAAGGTGGCAGCTGAGGGAAACATGGCTGAAACCAAATGAACTCCAAGGTTTTAATGGTTTATTGTCACATTAAGTCTGATTCGAGCTGATGTTGCTTTGTATTCCCTCAAATTTAACAATGTGTCCCAATTAACCTATTTGCTATTGTTCTGTATGTATGGCATATGGTGTTTGAAATTGGTAGCAGACCCAAATTATTTCTCGCTGCTTGCAATTTAAGACATCATCTTAGAGGCATGCATTTTTGGTCATTAACAATTCTATAAAACATGAATTTCACAAATTAGTTTCTACTTAGGACTTTATCAGGAGGACGGTCTTTTAAAATAAACTCCAAACCACTGATTCCTCCTGTTTTCTTGTCATTTTAATAGGAATTTTTTTGTTTGTTTGTTTTAAAATCACTGGTCTGTGCTCAGGGGGGGTTTTGGGGCACGTTTAGGGTTTAAGGCATCTCTTAAAAAACAGAACAGATCAGAACAACCTCTGGCAGCCAGTCAGAAAAATAAACATTTTTTAATCTTGATCTTGGTTAAATATTTTAACATGGAGCAGCATTTAGACACGTACGTATCAGCAAATCCAACAAGCTCATAAGCCTGGACAACCGCTTTAATTTTCAGTTGCCTGAAATTCCTTGTTGTTTTCCTGTTGGGCTTCAACCCAAAACCTTCAAATACTTTACAGAGACAAGAGGCAATAAATACAGGTCATTCTACTTGTCTGTTGCTTTGACTGCAGATATTTTAACTAGAAAAGGATTCCATTTTTTTTCTTTTCTCACGAGTAAATCATTTAGCAAAAAAACACATGTGCAATGAAACAAACTGGAATCATAATTCCCCTGGTTATTTGGCTCCTAAATGCAGAACTGCTGCTATTCTCAATGCTATGTTAATGTCCACACTTTTTTTTTTTTTTTTTTTACCCTGCAAACGTTTGCTGCTTTGTAATTGTTTTGGCTCACTGTTGTTCAGTTTGATTCTGATAATGGAAGTGCATCCATCATTAGTCCATCCATCCATCATTGGAGTCCAGCGCGCACTGTGGCTGTGCATGCGTCTGTCATGCTGGTGCGTGCATCTGCAGAGATTTTCCACTCCTTACTACTAAAACGTTTCTTACATCAAATCAAATTTGCGATGGAATAAAAAAAAAAACAAAAAAACGGTGGCTGAGTCATCACGCCAGAACCCATGACCTTGTAGTAAAATGTTATGACTCAAAGGAAGCATGGCCACAAATAAAAAACATATCTTTTCACTGCTCTTTGTCACTGACCTTAGCAAAAGGCTCACAAGCCAGTCTGACACCTGGTAGTCAGTGTACAGTAGGTATCAACAACAAGAGAAACCTAACGACTGATGCAACGCTTCAATCACAGCCGATATGTTCCACCTCTCTGCAGTGCATCCATTTATAATTATACTGGCAACGCAGAAAGAGAGTGATTAAAAGTAGAATTTGGCAAACAAAATGCGGTGTGTAAGGTATCATCATAACAGTGCGTTTGGCATGGATTATTTTTCAGCAGCTGCATCAGCAGGACACAGGTGGAAATGCAACTTGACTGGTGATGGGAGCCAAGAAAGATCTGGAAGCTGAATGTATCTGTGTGTCTGTCTCTGTGTTTTTATTGCCATGCACTAAGTGTCAAACTCTGGTAGAATATCAGCTTTCCAATGTTGCCAGAGGAAAGATCAAGAAGTCTGCAAAGGTCTGTGACTTATTACAGATAAAACTTGAGATGTGAAGCAGCTTCATGGAAAAATATGATGAGAAAAACAAAGAAAAAAATTTTTTTTTCTCATCCTGCCTGCAGAAAACTGCATTTGATACAAATGTATAGCAGCAATACAAGACCTGAAAAATTAAATGTTACATTTTACAGAAATTTCTAAATATTAAGTGAGATGTACTAAATCCAACTCAACATCTCCCTGACTTGACCTGTGTGCAGCAGCTGCTCCTGTAAGTATCTCACAGTTCGATCTGATGTCTTTCACTCTGCTGCACTTAACTGAGTGATACAATGTGGTTTAGGTGAGAATAGATGATGTAACAGGGTCACATCACTTCCAGAAGCTGCACTGACCTCTGTGCTCCTCTGTGAAAACACCTGTCTCGCAATATTTAATATATAATAGCGTTTTAAAGTTATTTTTAAGCTTTCAGAGCGAAGTTCAGAACAAAGTGGTGAGGTGCTGGGAGGTGACTGCTCGGTTTCTTCTGAGGCAGGGTAATAATACACAACATAAAGGAGAGGTTAAGTAAAGAGCTGGTCTATAGAATGTCAAACACACACTTCAGGCTAAAAGGTCGTTTTTTTTCACACCTTGGTGCCATGTTTGCTTACATTTTAATAAGTCGAGGTGAAAAGGATCTGATAAAAACAAAATTTTCCTGCATGCGTAGCATCCTGCTTAACATACTAACGGACAAGAAATCCATCTGTTCTAACTCAGTGACCAGCCGTTGGACAGTCGCGACTGTGATCATTCAATTTGTTTGCTAATAACAATTTCTAAATAAAATGTCATGCATTTCCGACATTATAAGGCGTTTGTATCCCATTAATTCCAATTGCTCGTTGCTCACTCACGGTTTGATTGATAATGATTGGCCCACATTTGCTTGCTCCAGGTGTTTGCCGTTCATTATTTTTCCACCCCTTTCAATTAATCACTAATTGGTGTTTCCACCTGCAATAGAAATTATACCACAACTGTGGCCAAAAGCCTCACACTGCCACTCTTTGTGTAGAAAATGCATCCAAATATTTTATCATTTAAATGCCAGGATTTTTTTTGTAATGTTTGCATTAGGAGAAAGGATTGTCTCAGTGGAGGAAAGGTCACTGTGGGATGTTACAAGATGTTTAATGTCTGCATGTGGAAACAGTTTATTGTGGAATGTGTTTAAATGTTGATGCATTAATAAAGTTGTTTTTTTTCCAAAATGTGACTACAAGTCTCATAAATATCAGAATTTAAAGCATAAGATGTTTTTTTTCTAATAACATGACTATATGTAATGCTTGGACACTGTGGAGTTCTGCTTTGCTGAGGTCTAATAAAAATTTATTAAAAAAAAGAAAGAAAACACTGTACAGGCCTGAAAGGCCAAATAAAAGCACTCACAAAAGGTCAAGTCTCTCTACAAGATCGAGTTCTGAAAAATAGCAAGGCCTTACCCAACCAATAACAGCTAAGCTTGTGGGGGAAAATGATAGGAATGAAGACTGAAATCTAGATGAAAGTTTGTAGTTTCTGGAGCAGAAAGGAAAGCAGCTTTTTAAACTGGATGGAAACCCACATCAGAACGTCGATGTTCGTGTTGCACCAGTAATGTTGCGCTGGTGGTTTATGGCTCACTGGGAACTTGTCAGCAGCTTTTGCAACTTCGAAATGAATGGTGAAACTGTATGTGCACGTGCTGCAAACATTCAAGATGGATCCTCTCGCACACAGTATCTCTATGCTATGTTTATATGAATGCATAATTACAGTTTTAATCCACCGTGTGTGTGTTTACTCATAGCAGGACTGGTATTTAAGTGTCACATGACTTGTCTGCAACCACTTGTGTTTTTTTAAACATATGACAGCCCCCTGCACTGCGTCCACACTCAGCTATTTGGTACAAAGCCACGCGCAGCAGTGGTTTGTGTCTAATGGACAAGTGTTGATAAGTCCTCAAAAAGAGCATCCAGCTGAACTTCTCGCTGAAGGTTGTTTCCAAACTTATGCGACGTGAGTATCCATCTGTCATCGCTTCACAGTCGTCACACAGATAAATGGCGACATGTTGCTACCGAAATGGCTGAGTGCAGTGATTGTTTGAAAGCAGCTTTTTCTGCAAAGTGTTTTTAAAAATAATTTTTTTAGAAATTCTGCCTGCAAGTTGTTTTTATTTTCCTTTTATAAAATAATTGGTTTGTGCTTAAAACCCGCCGTCTGTAATTGAGCCTCAGTATTAAAACTCTGTAACGCTGCATCACTGGCTTTGTTTATGTTTTGATTTCTGTGATTAAAGATTTTTTTTAATGTGAATTGAGTGTTATATCTGAGTTAAGCGCAAGATTTAAATGTTTTTTTTAATATTTTAAGTTTTTCTTTATTTAGGTTTTCAAATAATATTTATTCGGGTTAAATAAACACATCATTTCCTGGTTCCAGTCACAGAATTGCTTTATGCGCTGAACCCGAACCATTTAAAAATCGGAGACCATTCATTCTGTGTTCATTAATGTATTCCAGTCATAACTCCTCTGTGATATTAGGTATTGAGCTGATAATACAAGATGAAGTAAAGAGAGTGAACACAAAAAGTACAAAGCCGTCCTCTTCTTTTTCCCTCTTGGTGCTTTACACAGGAAGAGAGATTGAATCAGGATTAGAGCCCATAGAAACATACCTGGAAAATAGTACTAGCGTCGAGCCCTGCAAGTTAATTATAAGTAAAGAGTGTGTGTGTGTGTGTGTGTGTGTGTGTGAGGGGGCACTGGTGTTTTTAATCCCTGGCCTTGTTATTACAAAATGGTGACGTACTGTAAGGTTTGAGCACATGATCCCACTGGACTGCAGGTCGATTCTTTGTGCAAGTACACAGCCTTTGTTCTCTGAGCCTCTGAGAGCAGACGTCACATCACACACCTGCTTTTGTGAAGTATGAGTGTTAGATTAATATAGAAAGAAGAATGCCAGGATTGTGTAAAAAAAAAAAAAAGGGCATTACTATGAAGTTACAAACCAGCATTTAAGTCTCGATTCGAACCTAAATTGAGTCTATTCTTGTCGCAGACGCCGTAGAAGAAGATATATGCTGTAAGAGGAGTATTTAGGATTATCTGCATGCCTATTTTAGGAGAACTACATGCAAGCGTCTGACTGATGACATGTCTTTTACTCATAAATAATTTCAAAGTTACATCAGTTCGTGGCTTGCTTCTGCTCCAACCCAACCTCATGACCACGTGCAGCGTCTCGATAAATCACGAAATCCAGACACTTTTGCTGATGGTCTTTGACTAAAAAACCTCAAACATTCACTCCAAAACTTTTTTTTTTTACCCCTCTTTTCCCCAAACATACGATTCACACCGCAACATCTCAAGATGAAACTATCATTCTTTGCATTTTCCTATCTCTTTACAGAGTTTCGTCTTCTTCTCTTTCTTGTGCAAGTTCAGTTCATTCAAGTTGAGGATTGTTGCATGTGCAGATGGTTTGGAGGAGCATCAATCTCTGTCAGCGGTGTAATAATGCAGACATTCCATACTGGGACACTTCATGAGCAGAGGAGGCACATGAGAGGGGGAGTTCCCCAAATCAAATAAAGGCTTGTGTTCTGGCTGAAGTCTGAGAACGAGCACCCCGGTGAGGATGCAGTGGGAATGAAATTATACACAGCCCCCCCGGCTCTACTGTCTGCATTTTTATACATTACATTTTTACAGACATTATTAAGTATTAGCAAATAAAATTTAAATGTAACATGCAATAAAATGTCAATCTTTGTGACGTGTGAGTCTGATGCATTTAAGAAAATCATTGCATTGATTTCATTGTAAAAACAAGACTACACAGAAGGGTTTTTAAATTTAGCATACATCAACTTTATAGACAGATTTCATGGATTTTTATGAGCACTAGATGTTCTGAGTTCCTAATCTGGCCAATCTCACCCCACTCTGTCACACAAACACTAACTACATATCTATTTACACTGCTTCCCCGGCTCTCTGGCATCTATCTCTTCTAGTGATCTTTCATCCATTGATCAATCCTAACATGGATTCCAAAGCTGTAAAATGTTGGCAGGACTTCTGATTCAACCCTTCATACCTCCCTTGACTTTTTGGGTCCTGGCTTGATGTTGACATCACATGTAGAAGAATTTTCTAAGGCACAAACTGGAATAACACATGGAAAGTATTGGGGCTGCAGGGAGACATGGGATGGAGAATGATAAGACTGGATGCCCTTCATCTTTCCCTCTGAATACAGGCCTAAGTCAATTTTACTCTCAGCGTGAGACTTTCTTCAGCCCAAGTTTTGAGTAAATCCAATCAGCTGTCCGCAGGATTGAGATGTAGTGTGTCAGTGATGGCAGAGTTCGCTGAACAGGAAGGATGCAGTCCAGCATTTTTAATAAGACACTACCATACAAGCTCCTCCTAAAGCGGTAATTGTAATTTAAAAGGAATTATGCTTTAAGACTGAACGTTCATTTATAAATTATCAAGCGTACTTTTGGTTTAATTTTATTTGATTCGCTCCTCTGGAACAAACCAGACACACGGTTGGTTATAAATTTCCATTCTGAACTCAGTTAACATTCCAGTACATTGAAAATAAGAGCGAAAAAGTAAATTGAACCAAACTCTTTCTGATTTAGATACAAAAAATTACGCCAGAAGTTGCCGGAGACCTTTTTTAAAATCACACCAGCAGAAAAAGTGTGTATATTTATGGGCCTTCTGTCATGTTTTGTGTGTGGCAACCAGGAAAAATGAGGCTCTGAGTTTAGCATGGCGTTGCTTGAGTGCTTTGGCATAGCAGAGTAGCATGAAATCCCTCAGCCTGCCAGGTGCGAGTTCCCAAATCATACTTCCCCCAAATGTGCATCAACAGTTTTGACAGGCGGACTGTACGGTGCTATTCTACACTCAACAGCACTGCTGTTCCAGGAAGACAGAGCACACATACATCACCATCCACCCGGCATGCTCTTTTTTTGGAGAGGGGGGGTGGTGTTGGTGGGAGGCACCTTCACATCTCCGCCCTTCTCTCTTTCCTTTCTCTCTCTCTCTGTTTTTTTTTTTTTTTTTGGGATTGGCTTGATTCCATGCTCATTAGCATGTCCCATTATCTTCTGGAATATTCAGGGGAATGTTTCAAGTTGCTGCCATTCCAATTATTATAATATACAGCACGGTCCATGACTTTCAAGTTTCTGGAAGTGCTTCAGCTTTTTGTCAAGGTCCTCAGTCGCATGTGAGAGCCGTAGATTTTTTTTTTTTTCAAGGGCGTCCGTTCCAAGCTGGCCCAGAAGAGAGACAACGCGGCAAAGAGGGGGTGGGTTGTTGGGGGGGTCGGAGGCAGGAAGGTGGGGTGGGTTGGGGGGGAGGGGGTTGATGGCAGAGCAAGCTGGAAAGATCCACCTAGAATTTGTTGAATCAAATCCTTGCACCTGGATATAATTGTCCCGCCGCTGTGCTGGGAGTTGCCGCTGCCACATGGAGACCAACTCAGTGGCTCGAAAATGGCGACCTGTCAAGACACGCCGCCTCACCTGGTATCATATTTTACCGAGACAAAACGCTTTGCTCGCGTTGTCTGGTTAATGATTATTTTGTTTACGGGCGCTCGGATAAATACAAGCACTTTGAATCGCTGAGATGATGAGCTTGAAATCAAGCCGCAGCGACATCAAACAATGCAGCAGTGTTGTAATGGCTTCTCAAAGAGCTAAATGAATCATTTACATGTGAGCTAAATCAAACTCAAATGGTTCTGTGTAGTATTTAAACCTTTTTTTCTTTTGTGTCGACTTACGCTTTTGGTTCATGTGCTTCTTGAAGATCAATCGTTCAATTCTGATAAGTCAACATCTGGTTTGCTAGCTAGACAATGGACATGTATTATCTATCTGGCTCGCCATATGGACACACAATAAACAAAGGATTTACATAAATAGCCAATCATCTCAGGAATTCCCATGTAGTAATGGTAACATCTATCAGACGCTCATGGAACCAAACTTTAATGGCTCCTTGTGTGAGTCCTTTCATCTGCGCGGTTTCAAATCTATACCTTATACACACTAAGCCATTACATGTGCAAACTCACTTGTGTGCAGCAGCGTCGGGTCGACCTGCTGATTGTGTGAAGGGAAAAAAATTACATCGTCTTAACTAAATAATGCAGTTTACAGAGATGGTAAGGATAAAGAATTGCATCCCTGGGGGGTCTGGACAATAACTGCTAACATTGATGAATCTTGTGGAAGATAACACCAGGCATAAGCGTTTCTTGGAGAATATTAATAGAATACCTTCTATTTGTATTCCTACATTAATTCCAGCTGTATATGAAGTTTATGGTATTCATTTTCAGCTGTGATAAATAAGTGTTGCTACATCAGAAAAACATTATCTTCTTTTTTTTACTGTTTGTTTTTGTAATTTGTAATCTTGGTAAGTTATCCAACATAGACAATAATATATCACACGTTTCTCTATATTCTTTGCACTTTGTATCTCACATGGATGAAAGATTATACTAGGCTCTGAAATAAAAACAAATTTTTCAAATTGCAATTTAAATCTGTTTTTTGAATTAAAGCCGACCATGATATTCAGTTTTATGGATCGAAGCAGAGAAAAACTTTTATATTCGGTTTCCATTAATCTCCATGGGAGTGTTTTGTTGGGTTGGACTTGGCAGGAAGTTGAAGAAATGTGGCCAGAGTATGGTTAGGTGTATAATAGTTGCTGGGTGAAGCCATATAAGCAATGTGGCAGCGTCGCGGCCTCTGAATGTTTTCACTGGGTGAGGGGAACACGTTTTGGAGCTGGAGGAAAGTCGTCAGCAGAGTCAGGAGTTGTTCTTTGTTTTTGTTTTGACTTTTTTTTTTTTTTTTTTATCGCACACACTCCTGTGTTTTTGGGCCAGAGGCAAAACTTTTCAGAGCTTACCTCACTTACCAACTATTTTTACAAGGTTAAAGTCAAGATTCAAACCCATTAAATAATGTTTCGGGCCAGTTTTTAACAGCTTTTCAGTCACCTTATTTGACTCAGGCTTTTTAGTTGAAAAACCTTCATATAACCATTTATCGTCGCATAAAAGCAAGTTCGCAGTTATGCGGGGAAAATGTGCATCCAGTTGTCTTGTTCTGAGTCGTTAAAAGAGGTATTTCAGGGAAGCGTTGCTAAATCTGGACTAATTCATCACGGTTTCCCCGTCCCTGCACCTGCATGGTGAGGGACATCCTCCGGGGATGGCGGCTGCAGACAGTGTGGTGCGTCGTTTAATGGTGGGATCAGCTGGCAGGTGTGCCCCAGAAGTTCCTCTGCCACCTGCACACTGGACGTTCCATAAATGGTGTAACTGTTGTATTGCTTAGCTGAACGGAGAGAAACACCTGGACCAGGCTGAATTAAATGCTTAATGGGTCTGTCTTCTTCCGCTATGGAAAAAAATTATCCTGTGAATCTCTAATTTCCTCCTCCACAACAGTCAATAACGTAAGGAAATGAGCTGCATGAATTATTACTTCAGCCCCCAACTTACGTTTAGGTCACAGACATTTTTGTTGAACTTCAGTGAAGCTTTTTAACATCTGGAACTGTATTTGAGAAGTTGTTATTAAGTTTTAATTAGTTGACATTTTAAAAAATCTGGATGACACATTTCGTTTTTTAGTAATCATCCCATTATATTAGATAGACTTCACGGCTTGACAGTGGTCCAAGTGGCTTTAATGAGTCAAAAAGCTTAGAACATTAAAATTCTCTGTAAGCTGGAATAAACTGATCCCTCTGTGCTGTCACTGTCTTTGCAACACACGTGACTCCAACAGGAAATCCAAGAAAGCCGATGCTAATCTCCATCAACAAAATCAAAAGCAGGCAATTACAATAAGAAAGCTCTATAAAAACTGTCCTTAAAAGACTAAAAACCTAAAAGCTGTATTGAAAGAATCTAAAACATAGAAAAATGAAGATCTGTTTTGGTATTTGTCTGATAATCAACCTTTACAGGAATGACTGTGGTGCTGTCTCATAGCACAGTGTCTAGTTCTCTTGATATATCCTCTATGTGTATCAACATTCTATCTAGGTCAGGCTTAGGTTCAGCATGTAAAGCACTTTGTTAGCAGAATGCAAAATTCAAGCACCGATTTACTAAAGTCAACCCTATAAAATATAGGTCCACAACCCGAGGAACTTCATAAATAATGAAAGTTAATATCCACAACACAGTTCATCATCACACTTTTAAACACATGCATAGTGAACATTCAGTATTTACAATAATTACAGTACAATAATTGCAGTAATTACAAAAGAATATAAAGATGACATTATTGTAATTTGTTCTTAATTTTCAATTTTACAGCCTCATCACACAAATCCAACATCATCAATAAAAACTAGTAATGTTCAGAGATGAGAACTACTCTGCTGGTTTTTAGTCGATCCCGTCATTAAAATGATAAACATACATCACATTTCAGGATGATTTGTTCTGTATCATATCATTTATATTATTTCAAGGCTATTTTTATACAAAAGGGGCCAAATGTTAGTAGAGTTTAAAGGAGGGAAAAAATGAACCATTGTATTGTCCATAAATGATGCAGCTGTTTTGTTGTTAATGCTGTGTGAAAAAGTTGGCCTTGTCATGGCTGAGGTGTGTAATTTGAGAAAAAAAACGGCAAGTAAAATGCCTATAAAGACTTTTAAAGGCAGATTTACTGAGTGCTGTGTTGATGGCTTCAAGCTTTCATAAAATGATTTGATGTTTATCTCCCCACAGATATCAGATACAACCACTCTGGGCTGATTTTTGAACTCGATACAAATAGAAACACAGTCTTTGCTTTCTGCGCAGAGCTCTCAAGCCAGGCGGAGCTCCCAAGTGTGCTCTTTGCGTGGGCTAACCCCGTCTGCGGCGCATTAGTTTCTAGTTCTTGAGATTTAAACTGTGGCAGCAACACATAGTGTAACAGCTCCCCAGAGAGAAGCAGTGATTGCACTCCAGTGCATGAGATGATATTATGTTTAATGTGTCGGTTTATTCCTCGAGGAGTTCCCAACATCTGGCATGCTTTTAATTCACGGGATGTTCACTTCCATGTCTTTCACCTCTCCTGCAGCCAAGATGTAGAAAAAATAAATGTTCCCGTTATACATTTCGGCAAACCGTGGATACGCTGACCACGGTTTTGTTTCATATCATTGTGTCTAAAACACAAAGTGACGTAGTTCATATCACATGTAAACAAGCTGACTTTTCTCGTTCAGAGGAGGAGGCAGTTGTGGTGGCATGACAGCCAGATTGAGAGACCTGCCAGGCAAACAACAAGTGTTACAGACCACTTCAAGGTCCAGAGTTTCAACTGACAAAACGGGTAATTTTAGTGACCATAAGGACAATTTTTACTGCCATGTTTGTGGCCACTAAATGGAGTATTTTTAAGGAAACCTTGGGACGTTTTCCAGCCATATTTATTGCAACACAACCAGGTATTTTAAGACAGACGTGATGTTTTTCCAAACCCTGACCAAGTGGTTTTGTGCTTAAATCTAACCAGACCTTAACCACAGCATTGTCACAACATTAAATTGCATCCTAGCTGCTGGAATTAAAATGCTGGAAGTCTGTGTGTCTTTGGTTTTCAGAAGTGCACAGTGCTAATTTATCCTGGTGATCGGGTTGTCTCCTAAGTATAACTGGTTCAAACTTCAGGCTGCATGGGTTGGAATTATTTTTTACATATTGCTTAAAAAACAGGAAGGTACCCATTTATCCTTGTATTATTTCAGTTTCTTTCCTTGTTTTTTTGATTTGCTGCACCTTTTTTCAGCTGCACATGGCAGCATATTCCATCTGCTATTGGAAACAGAGTTTGGACTCACATGTTAGGACACTTGTTAGGCTTTAGAGCTCTCCAGCATAACAGGTACCTAGAGCAGCTCTTTGCAGCCAACCCTTAGTTAGCCGTCCCATACTAGAGGCCAGCTCTTTGCAGTAAAAGACCCTGCCGGAAACTGGGTTTGATTTGTTGATGTGAGTGCGCTGAGGGCAGAGTGGGGGCCAAGCATTAATGGGATCGAGACAATAGGCCATCACTAATCAGAGACCTCAAGGTTGCCATGAGGTTAATTGTAATGCAGGTGGCACTAGGGGAGGGGGCGAATAAGAAATGTCAACTCCTTTACTGCCTTGGCGGCCATTGTGTTCTAACATTAAGCCCTGGGGCTAGGATTTGGCTTTCTCTCGCTCTTTCCCCTGTGTCCTCTTTACCTTTTAATTTTCTTATTATCCGCTGATTCCCCATTCAACCTCCGTGGGTTAAAGAAAACCTTTTGCCACATGTCAAAAGGAAATGTTAATATTGAGTCTGTCCTGGCTGTTGTGATGCGTGGAAAGCCATTGTGGGGCTCCACTGGTCATTCAACGGTGCATTTCACATTCACTGGAAGCACTCCTGTTGCATCATTGTTATTTGTTTAAAGTGACAGAAACAGCAGACCCTGCTTGCTTTTGTGTCGGTGAAAGACCATCTCCAAACAAGAGCCAGGTCATGAATACACAATGGGACAGTGCCTTCACAGCAGCATTTGTTTTTTAAGGTTTTGTTGTTCCTTGTGACCATTTTTCTGGGAGGCTGGACTGAGCTGCATTTACCATGCTCATGTTTTTAAGAGTTTTCCTGTGAGCTGTTTGAAATGTGGAGGAGTTTTACAGAGAGGGATGCATCACTGAAGCATTGAATTCATACAGTACTCTCACAAATGTATGTACTTGTGTGTGTGGGTATGTATGTGTGCAGTCTGAGGCAAAGAAAGGCTACCCGACCCTGCCTCAGAGAAATCACACTCATTCTTTTTACTGCTTTTTAATCAGCACAATGATAAAACTTCTTAAATAAATGTTCATGGAAAATAAAAAAGTTCATATTCTGAAATGATTTATTTAATTTTATACAATATCTACTGATACCATGATCATTTTTTAATTGTTATTTTGTTGTTGTTACTCGTTAATGCGGCTATAAGGTCATTTTATTTTTTCTTGAGCCAGCCAGTGTGTGCATTTGTTTTGGAGGCTCGTGAAGAAAACTCAACGTAATTTTTGTGCATTTTGTTTTTTTTTAAACACTGCTGTTTGTAAGACGAAAAGCAATGAGTTAACAGATCTAATTAAGGTTATGCAAGATTAACAACTGTAATATGACAGTGATGAAATAAAGTCAACTTTCTACACAATTAACATGGAGTCTTTCAACTGATTCAGCTGCACTGTATAATTTTGTCGAGCAAAAGCAAATTTTCTTTTTTTTTTACATCCTCCAGTAATTTTTACGGTTTCATAATAATAAGTTAACAGCAAGACATAGTTCCATATTACAGCCAACATAAAACTTTATGTTATAAGCCAGTTTTTCTGTCCTTAAGCTGTAAGACCCCCAATTCATCCTCAGTGGTTTTAATTTTCAGATCCAACCCAGTGACAAGCATTAGGGGAAACATAATAGCAGATCTTCTTGCTGATGGTCTTGTTTACTTATGGAGGTCATAAAGTGGCATCAATGTTAAACTGAGACTTTTTACATAGCCGGTTCAAAAGTTTCATGTAGTTAATTTAAAGTTAGGAAAAGATAATAGTTTTGGTTAAATGTAAAACAAGCCTGAGAGTGTGCATTTTACATAGTGGTGCGTTAAGCTAAAGGCTAACATCTTCATGCTAACATGATCACAATGCTGTCTAAGTTTACGCAATTTTGCTATTGCAGGTTGTCTATTTGGTATTTTCTCCTTTTAAATGTTTGATGTTGTATATTCAGGACCCCTAAATCCTTATTTCTTGGTATGCAAGCACATTTAAGGGAAAACCACATATTTCCTTGAACCTAATCAAAGTGCATTTGCCGTCTCAACATAATTTGGTGTTTAAATCTTCGTCCTTTCCTACGTAAGCTCACCGACCACCCTGAACACTAACTTCTGTGTAATATAAAAACTGAAATTTCTGACAGAAAGGTTCCCATCCAACTTAGTCCAGGCTGCAGTTACATTTCCCTCAAAACCAAACTGGAAAAACAAATGAGGCTTATTACAAGTGTAATTTCTAAAGGACAGAGTGGTGGCTAGGATAGCATTTGATGAAATAATTATAATCAAATATCAGGATTTTTTTAATTGGTTAATTAAACTGAGAATCAATATTTACTTTTTATTTTAATCCGTGTCTCAGTTTGCAGATCGGATTTGTTATTACAGTGATTAATCATTCAGTACCATCCCTTTCATCCTATTTGATTTGGTCCCTTTGATATAATGTCCTCTAAAGTTTGACATTTTTTTCTTCTCCTCTCTCAACTTTGAATTTTATTTTTTTACAAAAAGCTGCAGACTCATGTCATCCAAGTTTCTCAGCCAACCACAGCAGCTCTAGCACTGTATATCATAATGACTTTTAGCAGCTGAAGGTTTTTTTACTGTCTCCTTCTCTTTGGGTTTGAGAGGGAAGGGGTCAACGGGAGGAAAGGGAGGGAGGTGGATCGCCTTGAAAGACAAACATCTTAGTGTCTGCCAACCTGCAAATGGCCCCTGTGTTTATTCAGCTGAGGATTGGCCAGCAGCCAGAGCATCACTGTGGCAGACTCCCTCTTCCAGAGCATATGTGAGGGCAGTACGTTGAAATTTGGGTTTGATACATGACAAATGAGATGGTATTGAACAGCGGGGATGATGGTAAGGCATGGCTGGATGAGGTACAGCCGGTATGGTGGAGGGTAAGAGGAGAGACGGGGGCACCGTGTTCCTGCCAAGATCCTTCCTCGTCAAACCATCGTGTTGAGGGATTTCTTTTAATGATATTTATGCCGTAAAAATGTTGCACAATTTAATGCAGACTATAAAAACAGAGCACTGTATTGTTATCTGCATCACTGTACAATGTCAGGACATTATTGGTGAACAAAGCCCCCATTGACCAAAGGCTGGATCTCCGCACTTGTCTGCTCTAATCACCTGTCACTGTCGGAAATGCTAATTAGCCTCAAAGCAGCCTGCTTTCGTCTTTGCATCTTGAATGCAAAAATATGCATTCCGCATTTCAGCTTTATTTTTAATCCAAGAGTTTTCCAACTTGCACCATCCAAATAGTATTAACCCGGTGATTATACAGTACACTGGCTTTTAAAATTGCAAATGTTATATACACCTTTCATCTTTCACCCACTTCATGTGACCAAGACCTTGGTCTGACAAAACCAGATAAAGAGGCATTATTCCATCTATGGGTTGATATTTACCACATTTATCCGGATATGTGACATTGAGAGGGACAAGCAGAACCAGCAGGGCGATTAAGGCCCTATTATCACCTGTGCCTCCAAGACATCCGTGACTTCACCACGTATCCACATGGGCAGGAAATCTGTCGAGCTGCAGACTAGCACTGACTTTGAAACCAACCTCCTATGATGAGTTGCAATGTAAAGCACTTTGAAAAGCAAGATGGTGCTTACCTGAGGAGATCATCTGTTGTCACTACATGTTCTTTGGGGTTGGGAGTTGGGGGGGGGATAGGAGGGGGTGGTCGATCACATCCGTCAAAGTGTTTAGGAGGCGTTGGTATCAAGCGGAACATTCTTTCATCTTGCTTAAGGAGAGGTGCGGCGTTCACACCTCCAGCTAAGCTCCGGAGTGACACCTCCGTCCCGATCGGTTGGCCTTAACTGAGGGTTAATCAGCAGCACTCACATTCAATCAGAGTGGAACCTCATGTCAGTGTCGAGAACAGGTTTTTAATCCAAATCTTTTCGCAACTTCACATCTAAGTGATGTTCTCGTAAACTCAAGTTGCAATTGCACGAGCTTAAGAAATTAATCTGGATATCAAAACTGTTTTGAGGGTTACTGTTTAAAAGACACCTGTGTATTTGGTGGCTTATGTTTGTGTCAATGCCTTGTTCTGTAGTATTTCTGCTGTGTCTGAGTAGAAAAACATTGTACTGTAATAAATTGTAATAAATACACAGCAATTTTGGACATTTGTCTCAACTCATCATTGCATGGGATTGCTCCTTTGGTCAGGGTTTCATGCTATAATTACCTTGAAAGGTTTTGAGCGGTTTCACCGGGAAGCATAATCTGAAAAATGGAGTCTGCACACTGAATAAATGTTGCCATAAAAATGTTTTCCTATACCATAATGTAACATTTGGAGTGTAAGCCCTTCTTTGGACATGTCCATCACCTGAATGTGCATGATTTTGTAAACATTGTTGCATTGATAGAGAAGAAAAACATGTGTATGTACATTTAAATACTTAGTAGTATAAAGAGATTTAAGAAAATACTTTAAGGTTTTTTTGTTTGTTTAAAGGTAGGTTTAGGTTTAGGGTTTGAAATCCTCTGGTGTTTGACTGAAGGCCTGATCTCCAGCAAGAGTCTCAAGCAACAAGTCTCGATCTTTGATTTCTGAACTCCTGACTGCTTGTTACCAGGGTGGATCAATCTCGTATTTAAAATGCCGTCACATATCATCTCTCATTTAAGATATAGCACATACTGGGAGGTGTGGACCGTCTTAACTAAGACGGTGATGTCCCTTGAGGCTCAGTGATGGAGGAAGTGTCTAAACTGTTGACGCCCAGCTTTTGCCACCTCTGATACTGTGGGATCCAGCATCTGCGGGGGGAAGGGGATGTCACAGGTTACGAACTGACTTCTTTATAGCTTTACTCGAGCATAAACAGAGAGCTTCTTTAGGAAAGGTTTCCGTTTGATGTATAGAAGTTGACTGAAAAAAAAAAAAGTCTTTAACTGTCCCCTGATAGCATTGATTACAGTGTGTTAAATACAAGAGCGGAACTGTTGTAGGTGGATAATTGTGTGCTTAGTGGATAAATGAAGTTGTAAAAGCCATCTGGAACGTTTCAATGCAAAATTAAGGAGCACGGAGGTTTCTTTTTGCTACCTGAACAGGACTGAAATGCCTTCAAGTTGTTTGTGCTAAGGCAATAAAGACATCTCACATGTGTATTTAGCACCTATTCTTGTTTCATTATGTGCGTTTACATTACATACAGCGCTGAATTATACCACATAAATGGCCCAGATATGGGAAAAAAAAGAAACTCCAGACTCCCTGCCTTCTTTCCAGGAACCAACCGACTGGGACGGTTTTAATGCAACAACATGATTTGTATTTTTACATTTGCTTTACATATGATTATGTTATTACATATTTTCAGCTTGCAATCACAATCAGGTTGCATTACAGGGTTAGATGTAATCCCAAAGTAATACAAATTCAGCTCACAGCTAATGATATTCATGAGGTGCAGCGTGCCCCAGAGCTCTGCCTGTAGCTTGTACCTATTGTTAAGCCTTCCTGTCTTCCCCTGAGGTATAGGCTAGTGGCAACATTTAAGGAAATGACATAATCTACACTTATCCACAGAAAAGCCGTCATTGAAACTGAAAGTATTCCTGGCTGGTTAGTTAATGTTTGCATTATATCAAATGTGTTCCTCTTTTAAAAAAATGGCAAGGGAATAGAGTTTAACTCTAAAATATGTTCGTGTCTTCAATAAGGTGGGAACTTAGTCTTTAAATGAATGATTAGAAAACGCTACATGCGAGATATGACAAGATTTTTTTTTTTCTTTGGAAACATCAAAGCGGCTCAGTCTGTTGTTATCCGTCATGTCATTATCAAGAGCTTTTCTAAAGGACATGAAAACTTGCAGCCTTCGTCTATTTCACTGTCTGCCATTTAACACAAGACAATAACCTCCTGAAGTATCAGACTAAGTCTCAGCTCCGCCTGCATTAGGCAAAAAAAAGGCTTGTGTAATTAGTCTTGCACTATAAATCAAGTGGTGTGAATCTATTTCGCCATGCCCTAATTGAAAGTGCTCTCCTTTTTTTTTCCCGGCGCTCCAGTCGGACACAGAACTCCATCGGATGGTGATAGATGTGGAATCCAGCACAAACAGTTTGAACCAGTCAGGCCGTGATTGATCAGTACCCTCTGGGATGTCGGGTGGATCTTTCTCCTTCAACCAGAAGATAAAAGCCTTAACGACTCTCCAGTCTTGTTGTACCTCCCGATTGTGTGTTTGTGTGTGTGTCTCTCTGTGTGTCAGTGTTTTATTATTTCGCAGTGTTTGACCTTGAAGGTTCTGTGTGCATTTGGGCTGTGATGTCTCAATGATTTCTCTTTTAAGTGCCAAAATGCGCCTTTTATGCGCTATTGACGCTGCTATACACACACTACATAAATGCCCCATGGAGGAGGCCATTTGCATGAAAATTTAGTTGATTTATGACTGGATTCTATAGCATTTTCTATAATCACCCAGCACATTTTTGCAGGGGCTTAGTAGTGGCCGTAGTGATGCCACAGTACAGTGCTGTAACCCAACTTCAAAGCCCGTTTTGTTCACACGCACCCTCACAAAAACACAGGGTGACTTCACTGGCTTCCAGTGGCAAAGGTGGACCAGCTGGGTTGTTTTGTTCTCTACTTGTGTTTTTTTCTTCTTTTCTTTATGTTTTCCCTCTCTTCATCGTCCCCAGTTGTTCCTCCGATCTCTTTTTCTCTGAGCATTTGCTCCGGAGATTTACACTTGCTGTTGTTGATAGAATAAAAAAAAAAAAAAAAAAACTGCTAGCAGCAGAGTGGGCGATGCTGGTGATTCAGGTTTGGTGTGTGGTATTTCAATGAGGTCTAGGCTGATTGTCCTATAGTGGCGATGGATGTGGCTTTTGGAAGTGGAGGTGCATCGGAGGGGATCACTCGGCATCTGGCCCAGCACTCTTGTGTCACCGTGACCCTCCTGTGGGGGAGGCAGTGAGGGCCACAGCAGGGGGTCCCGCTGAAAAGCAACATAAATTTCAGAGGGAGAATCAATAGACTGTGAGAATTGTAAGAGATGCATTGGTTTGGACTCTCTGACTGCGACCCCGGTACTTTGCTATATCGAAGTCGGCGAGGACGCACCTACAATCCACAACAGCAGAGAAAATAACAACATAAAACAACAGCATGTATGATCCACTAAGACCAGACGGTTTTATACGTCTTTCGATTATCACGCTAACTCAACTAACCAACTCGCAATTCTGTGGCATGACTGAATTCTGGGGATAGCCTCAGAGGAAAAAAAAAAAAGAAGGAGGAAAAAAAATGTCTGTTACGTGGGGGAAACCTATTCTCCCACAAGATGTATAAATAGCCGCAGCCATGGCTCTCTGTGTCAAAGTTAGGACACTCAGCGGGGTGCAGACTTCAAAGCAACCAGGGATTTCTCCAAAACAACTGCTGGCAATTTCGAATCAGCATTCCCTCTGAAAGCAATGTAACCTTTCACCTGTATTCTGGCATGAGATAACTAGAGGAGAAAATGTCAAACTCTGAATATACAGTAGAGTTTATATAATGTAAAATAAGAAAAGATGTTTATTTAGGAGTCAAGACTGAGGTTTTTCAATTTATAAATGTCCTTAAAATGATTAAATAGAAATTTTAATAGTATTTAGGCTTGTATATGTCCTTATATGCCACATAATGATAAACATGTATTGTTTTTTTTAGTAAGCTGTGGCAGCAGATGTTATCAAAAGAAACTAAAAATTGTGACAAAAGCTGAAAACGGGGCCTCTTTTGCCACTGGGTGGGAAATAAAAATGACCCAGAAAGGTTATAGGCCAAAAACATGTCAAGCATTTCCTGAGAATAAATTTGAAGCAGCAACAGGACAGCAGAGCTTTTAATTTTAATTTGAGCAAAAATAAACGTTTTTTATTTGTTTTGGCCTTTAAATCAGACATTTGAATTCACTGTAAGCAAAAGAAAAGAGAGAAGGAAAGAAAAAAAGATAGAGTTAAGCCTATTCAATGAAGACATGGGGCTAACATGGTATTGTGCCTTTGATGGAGTCGGCCTGTGGTGCATTGTGGGTAGTGGGGTGCTCTCTGGCCGCAGCAGGATACTGGCGGCTCTGTCCAGTTTTCAGGTGCTGTCGCCCTCTCCTCAGTCATATTAATTATGGGATAGAAAAACTCTAATCCCTCAGCCTTTGAAGCACCAGGCCACTTTTCAAGGCTGCACTTTGGAGCTACAATATCTCACACACACACAAACACACACATGCACGTACAAACATACAGGACACAATGCATGCTACTCCAAAATATAAAAGATAACATATGCACTATTATCTTTTATGCTTATCCCATTCTGCTATTTCTGCTAACAGAACCAGGATTCAGTGTGTTTTAGCTGATGCTTTTTATAGATACTTAATCTCTATGGATCATAGTTTCTTTATCTACGTAATTAAACCTATATAGCATATAATTTCCTCCCATTAGTTCACTCTGATGCTTTGCTGTTAGTCATTTAGCATTCGGCTCTTGCGCCATTTTCCAGCGATGAATGAGGATAATATTGATGTTTAAGTTATTTTCAACAGTATAAAAGGTGCACTGTATTCATGTTACATCTCCCTGATCGCAGGCGAGTTGCTCCACAGAGAGCAAAAAATCATTTACAGAGAGCTGCGCTATGAACATTCCCTGAATTTCACATTTTTCAACTCATTACCCATAATCTTCTCCTTACGAATCTTCTCGTAGGATGAGGTCAGTGTTAGCAGAGGCGGTACGAGGATATCTTGTTTCTTTTTTATCTGTTTTATTAATTTGCTAATACTGTTTGTTATTATGTCTGAAAACACATCATGCAGATGGAAAGTACTCTCCTCCCAGATCAAAGCGGAGTCCCTGCTGAACAGTCATACAAGACCGTCACCCCCGTCCCCTCGTAAGCAGACTGCGGTCCAGTTTTCCCTCTGTAATCAGATCTCAGGCCTGTGCTTCATGGAAGAAAACAGCCACTGGAGATTGGCAGCCTACAACAGGTTTTTATGGCTGTTGTTTCAGGTGGGAGGCAAGTTAGTCAGATGGATGACTGTCGGAGGGATTTTACACTGCCCTCTTGTGCTCTGACACACACTGTACTCCCTCTCCTCTGTTCACGCTGACTAATTTTTACTGCTGCATGTCCCTGCAGCTCAGACGGCGCAGCAGCAAACAAGAAAAAAAAAAGGTAACAGTGCAGTTAAATATTATGTAAATATTATTCAAAATGCCGTGGGATATGAGTTTTTTGTTGATCTGCCGTCCTTTCTTTTAAAGCTGCAGGTTATAAAACGTTCAGTAACAGTGACGTGCATTCCTGGCTTTAATATGAGCTTACTTGGCTATTATACAAGGTGATTAGAGGCTTATTGCTTTTGCATAACAGTTGTACTTACACCTCACAGTGCTGCTTGGGGAAGAAATGGCTTGCTTCCATTTGTTTTGGTCATGTTTTAATAAATAAGCTTATCTTTCATTTCAGAAGATGCACATAATCGCTGTCTCTTTAACATGAATTTAAAAAACAGATTCCTCTTGTTTCAATTAGAAAAAACAAATCAACTTTTGGATTAAAAATAAAACACAGACAGAGCCATCTTTCTTTTCTATTAGGGCTGATTAAAAATGGTAGAAATACTGAGCGGCACTCTTCCTGCTCTGCCACATGTCAAAAGGATGGGGAGGAGGGTGCGGAGGAATAATTGTTTGATCTGTCCTTTTGCCTGTCGCTGCCCTAATCACTCAAGACTGATTCAGAAAATGCAGGCTTGAATGTCAGAGGGCCTCCTGTGGAGAGGTGGAGCATTTCAGCGGCTTTGGACAGCCGTGCCCCGGTAATCACCACTCTCAACCTGGCCGGGCACTCCAGCACTCCCCTGATTGAGCACCTCAATCTAACAAGGTGCTATTGCTGGAGCCCGAGATTCTGCCAGGTTTTGACAAACCAGTGGATTGTCCCTGATCATCATGGGACATTGCTTTTTTCGCAGCTCAGCCATGCATGCTGCAGGCAGCCTCGGAGTCAGTCACACCTGCCAGTGTTCTGAATGAGAGCGCTGCACGGGAAATTAAAAATGAGCTTGAAGGTTACCATTCTTAAAAACAGAAAATATAAAAAAAAACCCTGCAACAATTCCATGTAATTTGAAGGAAGCATCGCCAGAGATCAGCTTGTTTCCTGTCGTGTTGTACTGTGGAGCCATTTTGGGAATTTCAGTTTACATTTCCCCTGTGGTTTCTGACTGCTACCACGTTTTCCTCTGACCTTGGTTCAGTGTGTGACACCGGGGCTCGCCCTGAGGGAATATACATCCCGATCTTAGCTAGATAGCAGCATGTTTACAATTACCTTTCACCCTGAGCTTCTGCCTCCAGAGATGTATGTGATTACAGCAGCAAGCTGCAGTCTGTAAGTCTTTGAATTGAGATATTTTATAAGATTTTAGAAAAACAGGCCTGAAGCCAACAATTACTAATATTGTCAATTATCCTGTTAGTTAATTTCTCAATAAACTGATCAATTTAATCATGGAAGGTAATAAAAATGGCCATCAAAATTAACAAGAGCTCCAGTTTGCTTCTTCAAATGCCTTTTTTGGTCCAAACAACAGTCCATAAATCCCTGAATATTCAGTTTATATTTATTAAGTATGAAATATTTTTATGAAAGAATACAAAGCAGCAAACCCTCATATGATAATGCATGAGACAATTAATCAATTGTTGAAAATTTGCTGGTAAACAATCTGTTAATCACCTCTGATTAATCTGCTAAATGTTTCAGCTCTATAGACAACAGCTTAACCTGTGTGCAGGATAATTAGTGTAACATTTCTCCATCTTGCAAAATCAATGCAAATTATCTGCAAGGGGTCAAAAATACTACAGATATAATGATCTACTGCCATATAGCAACACACACAGATCATTGCTGAACACCCAGCAAAAATAGTCTAATCCCCCTAAATCCTTCTAAATGTTAAACCATTAAATCAAATTATAAACACATCTTATTAAAATAAGCATGTTTATGTGGCTAATACTCGCTTGTTGTAGAACTGGTGACTCAAAGAATTCATGTATTTTACTTCAACAGTTTGGGACAGTTCATTGAATATTTATGGCAGCGAAAACTCTCAGAGCAGCTGTAGATGTGAAACTTGTGATGACTGGTAACTGATTTCACACTCTTACAACTTTTGAGTTTCAGTCAAAATGGATTCTTTGCCTTGAAAATCCATCTGGTTCTTCAGAGTAAGTGCAGCTATTACAGTGAAGGCAGTAAGGGATCACAGGTGTAACTGGATGAAGGTTCATTTAAAGTTTGGTATTTTGTATAAAAATTTATGGGGGGAAATGTAAAAATACATTCGATTCAAGTAGGTGTTTTATGTTTAAGTTGGAAGAAAGTTTAAAACGAAAAAAGCAATGCCTGTTTTGCCCCCCAAAAAAAGCTCAAATTTTGAATTAACACAGACGTGGTTACAACAGAGTGAATTCCTTAAAAAATAACAGGCCTGAAGACTGTGGTGATTTCTAGAGTAATAACCTTCATACATAATTAGGACAGTCTAAGTGGTATTTCCTGATGGTTTCAGCCTGCTTGAGAGGTTAATTGTAAAATTTCTCTCATAGCATTTTAATACATCATAACACACCTGCGGGAAAACGACTGGCGTACCTTTAAAGGGTTGAAATGCATTTGGAGTAACTACCAGCTGTAGGATGTTCGGCAATGCATTCGGAAATTATGATCAATTGTGGTTTTTACAAAGCTGGATTTAAAGTGTCATAAATGTCTCCATTCAATGGGAAATAATAGCCTTGTACAGACTTGCGAGAGTTGAAATTCATTGTAGCCTTGCCTCCAGTTCTTTAACCTTTCATCCGTTTTCAGCTTAATATAATATTGTTGATTTATCGGTGATATATTTGGAGCTGCAGGCATTTTCCGCTCCTATTCCGAAATGAATAGATGGTCTTCAAGGGTGTGGACGGGTGTTTCATTATTCTCGTTGGCTTGGCTGTGAATTGTGGCACGAACATGGCGGTCACTCCATCAAAGGGAATTATGTTCAGTTTCTCACAAAGACATTTGTCATACGGGGACAGGAGGTATTAGAGCAATGAAAGACTCTTAACTCCTGTTAAAATCAGCACCGTGGACTTCTTGCTACAGGAGCCGAGGGAAAACAGCCACTTGGTCTCCTGCGTTCCTGGTGGCATTTTCAACGCAGGTCCTCATAACTTGATGCTGAAAGTTGATTAATAGTACATTTAGCACAACTTACAGCCTTCTTCTGGGTAATAAATTAGGGTCATTAATCAATAAAGAGCACAGCAATTCCAGGAGACAGGGGACATGCTGGTTCCTAATAGAAAAAGAGGGGAGTGACGCTCAGGCCTTTCCCACTATTGACCACCCTGGCTGAGGTGTTCATTGTGCACCTGCCTAAATCCAATTAAATGACATAATTAATGGACATCTTTCGCAACAATAATGGGTTTGCCTCTCTGTCAGCCTATTGATTTCTTTTAGTGACAAACCAGTTAGGATAGCCTGTCCCTCTCAACTTCAAGATTTACTGAGTTTCAATTAGTATTTTGGGGGTATTTTTATCATTAAAACACATGGATTTCCTCTAAAGAAGCGCTGATTTCGAGAGCTCTAGAAAGCTCTCTTGCTGTTGAGATTAAATTTAATGTTTCAGGAGATTCTCTTGTTGAAAGCAGCAGGGATTTTATGGCTGATGCAGATGGAGCCAGAGGTAGAAAACAATACAAACCTGTCCGATAATAGACTCTAAAGGGACGCCTTGTTCTTCATTAAAGGCCCTTTTACTCAGTCTATTAAAGGTGGGAATGTTGTGCCACTATCTGCCCCACTGTTCAGTGTAAAAAGGCACAAAGATGGATTTCGAAGGAGGGGAGTAAAAAAGAGTAGGACAGCATGCCGGGACAGGGATGTGATGTTCTGTTGGCATGTTATGTGTGAAACCCATCAGTGAGAGATTTAAAAACCAAAAAAGTCTACAGATTGAAGAGACAACAAGGTCAGGAGCTCCTGACCCTGCAAGCACAGGACAAGATCTACCACCATACATGACTGTAAATGTCACGTTGTGCCATTGTTATTGTTTCAAAACCACTGCTTGATGCGTATGTCATACATGTGACTAGATTAAAACGCTGCTGTGTTACATGTCATGCCCTCATGCCCGGTTTGCATCTGTAACATTTGCACTCTATCTAAAATCACACACTGTGGAGGCATTGTGTCGGGTTCAGTGTAAAAAGCAAAGTGAGCAAAATGAATGTCTTCTGTTTGATGTGGTCCTCATGTAAAAAAAAGTGTAGATTTGTTCTCCAAAAACACCCAAACATGAGTCAAAACTGAACAATCAATTTACACAGTACGGGAAGTATAATAACGAGACTAAATTCCACAGCAGCAGAAAACAGTTACATGCTTGAGAAGTGGATGAATGACTCTCAGGTTTGCCTGGATACCTGAAAAAAAAAAAAAGCTCCTTCCCCATCCAACTTTGTCCAAAGCTGTCACGCTGCCTCTGCTTCATTCAGCTTGATTAATGATAAGCTGTGGGGCACAGCTAGAAGGTCTAGTCTCAATTATGAAAAAGGCAGTAACTAGTCCATTGTGCTGATGCCTTTATTCCACTGACAACGCTGAAAAATAGCAATATTTCTAATCAGAGTTAAATCATTTATCACTTAAGTATTGACGTTCTTTAAATCCCTGCCTCATCCATCCAAACCTGCCCTATCCTTTAAGACACGCAGCTTTATTTCATTTATTCGTCATTCCAGTGTTAAAACAGTTTTGAACTATTAATAGGCATTGCTCTTTCTAATCAGAAATAAAATACTATGCTGCCGCAATCTCCTCAATGGCAATTTGCATCTCTGAAAGCATTTGCCAGTGTCTATTTTGTATTGTAAATAAATTTGCCTGGAAAGAAAAAGCGGCAACTTTCCCTATTTTACCATTAAATTCACAACGCCTAGACTTTATAGGGGAAGATAAGTGAGTTTAATATGCACTGGAGGGTAAAGAAAATATTCTATTACTGCATGTAGTGTAGAAATTACCCCATAAAGAAACTAATATGGCAATTTGGGGAGCAATTTTTAATATGATTTTTATGATGCACAGTTCTACTTATGGTAATGAAGTTGTCATTGTACTTGTTCACTGCTGCTAATGCAGAGCCCATCTTTCAATTTGTACGAATTACACTAAACTGTTACGAATGAACTTCATTAATGCTGGAATGAGAAAAAACATGTTATTGCATTTCTGGACCACTGGCTCTGGGATTGTGTGTTTTATATTGTTTTGATCTAATTTTGGAGTTTGAGAGAAAACACTCTCTTAGGTATATAGGACCGCTCGAAAATACAAACAAACAGCAGGGGATCGTTATCTATTTTGAAATGGATACTACGCCGAAGTCTCATTGAGAGGAGGGATGGTGCGGCTTAGATGGTTACTGAACTGACACTTTATCTGTTCTAATTCTAGTATTTAGTGACACACGAGCATCAACTGGGTATAACAAGGTGCCGATCTCATAATTTCTTAACCGATAGGGGTCTAAATTTTTATGTGGCAGTTTTAAACAAAGCTGAAATATGAAGAAAAAAACACCTCAAAAAAACATTTAGAACCAGTTCGAATTCTCATGATCTGTGTATTGTGTTCTTTTATTGACAAAATAATAATAATAACATCTTGTCCATCATTAATAGCTCCTCTTGTCCTCAAATTGGCATTAAAGCTTTCCTGGAAATAAAAAAAATAAATAAATAAAAAAACTATTCCACCACTTTAGTTTTTTAGAAGCAGTGTATGAAACTTACTGAACAATTAAAAAATAATGATTAAATGCATAACTACAGTAGCAACACATTTTAATTAGCCTGTCAAGGAAATCCTGCAATCACTTTACCCCCTCTCTGCTGTGTGGATCATGAATTCACACATATATAGTGAAAATGCATAAATTTTCAGGAGTCTGTTTTCATGTTTAATAGTCATGTTGGATATCGATAGCAGCCTCAGAGAGAATGCGTTGTTGTTTTGCATACTAAGCTGTTGTCCTCAGTGATCAATGTTCCCAAACAAACCAGAGAGAACTCAGTTATCTAACTCCAGTCTGACAAGTGGAAAAAAATCAATGTCCAGTGTCAATAGCAGGTGGAGTAATTACCTGTTGAGTCTTCATTCATTTCAAAGTGAACACTGAGCTTGGCTCAATGAGTACAATCCCTTAATCTTATTCCGTTCGCTGATGAGGAAAACCCGGAAACGGTCAAATGCGACTGGACAGATGTTGGGAATCAGGTTTGATTTTTTTAATTGCTTTGTGCTCGTCAGACAGAGTCCTCTCTTTGTTTCCTTCATCTCATTTAACGAATGCAAAAATGCAGAAATGTCCGTTCAAGGATTCTGCCAGAGAGAGATGCAGTTTATTGTTCTTCAAGAAAAATAGCAAAAATCGAAGAGGTCTTGGTGTGAGCTTGACCAAGCAGCAATCAGGCACGAAAAGGCATCTATTAAGCAGTCTGAGTGTTTTTATTTTTACAGCAGTGGAGTTTGTGCAGTTTATTTACAGTGCAGGTCTGGTTAAAGAGGGAAAAGAACACTTCTTGTCCTTCTTAAGTTCCCCTACAATCAAACTGTGTTTTTTCTCAAAGAAACTTCACTTGGATGTTTGAGCTCTAAAGTGCAGAATGATGTATGTGCAGAGTTTTACACTGGACACGTGTTTTCACATTTATCTGCTGAAGAGGCATGTTCAGAAGCCAATTCCAGGAGTAATTTTAATGAGTTAATTTAAGTCTACTGCATTTAGCACATTTCTGGAAAAAAATGCTTTTTTAAAACAGTAAACTGGATCACAAGGTTCTGCTTTGGAAATTTCTAACAGAGAAATGCAAAGTACAAAGATGAGAGGTGTAATAATGTTCAGCAGATATTAAACGGAAAAGTATGAAAAAAACAATTCTCTGTATTGTTTTCTGTGTATAAGAAGCAGAAGTATTTAAAATGTGGTTAAGATGAGGGGTGTGCGATACAATGTTAAGAAACCATGAATGATTAAAATGTCCCCATGCACGTTCTGTTAGTTGCAGTTCATGCATCCAAAGCTGTTCTCGCGGCCAAATCTTAAATCACAATATTTGCTTGACTGTTCCATGCCCTTGCTGACGACACACCAGGAAACAAATACTATCAAACAGCAGATTTCCTACCCTCCTACTCTTTCTAGCAAAATAGCTGTGTGGATGATGGCATCAGATACAGGAATGCAGCAAGACGTTACAAGGCCAGAAGAACCCAAAACTCTTTATCAAAGAAACCTCAGGAAAGCACTCAGCATTGCAGGATATATTAAGACATTTTTAACAGAGAAATTAGTTTGATTTTTCTGTTCGGTAACTTGCAAATTAGTTGTAAAAACCAACATGAAATAAAACCCAACTCCAAGTTAGTTTTGTGTTAAATGAGCTATAAATGACTCTAAATGAACACCACTGGTCACCAGTTGACCACAGGCGAGCAAGAGTATCAATATAAATATATATAACACCAATGAAAATGACAACTGAATGCTTTTACAGAGAGGTGATGTAAAAGCGAGTGTCTTATTTTGGAGGGCACAGAGTGACAGTCGGTTTCCTCCTTGCCCTCTTCTTTTTGACTTCTCTCAGTCTTTATCTGACACTTGTGAAATAAGGGTATTCCAACTTGTCTGTGAATGCTGTGACATCTGCTATTACGCATTTCAGAGGGGTTGTCTTTGGCGATTTATTTGCAGGTTTGTAAAATGAATTTAACATCACGGGATTAGAGAGCGTAGGATTTATTATATCCATCACCATAGCACTGAGTGACACTAAGCTGTCTTTCAAGCATCCAAATGATACTCGCAAATTTAATGAGATCTTAAGCCCTGCCAACATATAATTAAAAACGTTGACACAGAGAAATAAGAATGCAAAAATGTCTCCCAGGACTCTGCAGTGAACTTTAAGCCACTATGCTTTGCAAGTACTATTCATTAAACACATAAAAAGTGGAAGTGAAGTATGAGGGTATCTATTAATCACTGCTGTGCTGCAACTGTTTAGAGATGTCTTTATTCTTGTTCTGTTCTCATGAGCAGAAATGCCTCTGCCTTTATTTCACTGCTCGCCTCTTCTCTGTTTTTCAGAGTCAAGTGGTGTTGTTAATAGATCCCCATGCTGCAGTCTAATCATTAATTGGGAGTCTGTCTTGCAAAAAAACCCCCAACAAGGCCTTATTTTGGGAAGCAGAAATGACTGAAGTGTTACATGGAGGATGGCACTCTGGTTTTATTTGATCTTTTTTAGGTAGAGAGCCAAGTTGCCATCAACAACTGTTTTGAGAAATATCTCAGCCTTTGATTTTTCCCTTTCTGGGACTACTTTTCTGTCCAAAATCATGATAAAATTTATATGAATACGCCTTAAAACTTGGTCCTGTGGTCACTTTGTAAACCTAAACAATCTGCTGACTTCTGGTGTTAAAATAAAAGTCAGTACTTACCACAGTGTACAACAATGTTTGGCAAGTTATTTTAAGTAATTACTATGTTGTGGTTTTGAGGCTTATCAATTTTAAAGACAGGCCTATAATTTATTTAATAATTTAGGTGCTCTTTTTTCTTGTGAAAAAACAAAAGTTATGATCACAGACAATGTTTTTCATGAGGTCTCCATGAGGTTAAACAAGTATTTCCTTTGGAATATTTAAAATCCTGCATTGTTTACATTAATGTTTAGTCTCTAAAATTCTTCATGTTACTCATTTGTTGGCACTTGGCTGTGGTTCTTTGTGTTTTACTGCCAACCAACCATCGATCAGTGGTGCCAGAACATATGTGATACAAACAAAACAAGGACCCTTTCTTAAGAGCGTTGCTCTATAGCACTAAAACTGGTCAAAAACTCCAAAGGGGAACTTTAAGGAAAAAAGTCACCCGGCTGTCAATCGTAAGAACCTCTTTTCACAAGATTTAACGTAAAAATACTGGACGAACATCAAAATTTTGTATTTATGGAAATAATATTAAAACTCACGAATGCTTTCCCCTTGGTTCTAAAGTTTTGTTTAGAGCTGTAATGTTTTCAAACAGCAATAAAACAAGCCTTTATTTTCAATTACGACCACATGACATAAGCAAATGCTAATTCGATCAATAAGACAGACTCAGCTCACATTGGAATGGTCAAGAAAAGATTAATGATCAATCTTACACAGTAGAATGACGCATAAATGCAAGTTACCCTGACAGCAATGTGGTTTTAAAGACCGTCCAATCATTTACTTCACATGTTTGACAGCGTTACTGCTGAAATAACAAAACTGAGCTTTTAAAAAGAACACATCTAAAAAACATCTAAAAAACATATCAAACCTCCTTTTTCCCAGACATCATGACCATATATCTTTTAAAACTTTATTTTGTTTCTGTCAAAATAGCTAAAGCAGTGTCAGTTTCTTTGAGAAAAAAAAATCTGTTTTCTGCTTTAGGACTCCAGCTCCTGGATTTTAATAGTTGCACGCAGCCTTCTGCTCCCAGCAGGTGAGGGTGATGACAGGGTCTGGTGGCAGGCCAAAGCCGGGCTGGCACGTGTTGTGCTTTCACCCAGTCGCTTCCTGCCATCACAAGCATATGGGTGGAGACATCGCTATCCGCTGGCTCTTTACCAACAATCTATCACCTTTGCCCACAAACTGAGAAAGAACACACTGGACTGTAAAATAAATCCATACATCAGCGTTTGGTTTGAGTGATGCCGTTGCACAGACGTGTTACGATCGAGCACTGATGCACTGGGATACTTGAGATATGATGCCTTTTTTGTTTCATGCCCGTATAAATCATATTTCTCTAAAAACTTTATGACTTTTTTGGCCTTTGCTGAAGTTATAATTTGTATTTGTGTTGTGCTCAAACTTCAGCACGTTGTCTGACTTGTGAGGTCGCTTTCAGAAATGATTAATTAGAGTCCTTGAACTTGGACGATGATCATGCAAACAGATCTTTCCGTTCTCTCAATGCCATGTTTTCTCACTTGCGCTTGCAGTGAGGAAGCAACGATACCCCAAAGCTGGCTTGGTGTCTTCTCAACTGTCGACCTGAATATTTGTTATGGCGCAGACTGCAAAAACAGCATATGGTGCAGGCATTCATGACAGTATTTTCCATTCAAGGTGGTAGCCATAGCCTTGCTGCAGTGCTTGCTTGTGCGAGGCCTTTTCACCTTTGCGTTGTAGCTGATTAAACCCGGATAATAATAGAGGCAAGAAGAGGAAAAAAAAAACCAACCCCCACCTCAGAAGCCCTTGCTGGACTTGCGGTCTCGCTTACACTTTCAGGAGCTGTCGCTTTGAATCGGCAGAAGGCAGCCAGGCTGAAGATTTCCCACTGACTGGAGAGGAGTCGTTGGCCAGGCTTTCCTTGTCACTGGGAGTTAAGGCAGTCACTGATCCTAATGCTTACACTGTTGTTGCAGCATTCCAATTTTTAATCACTGCGTGACTTGTCAGACTTAATGAGGGCAGTCGGGTAAGAATGATCAACATACCAATAATGAGAACATCACAGGCTGAGGACGACTTCCTGTTTTAAATATATATCTGTCTCGGATGTTGTGTAGCCACAAATATAAAAAAATAAGTTTTTCATGAGTGTGATGATGAAAAACAACAGTGCTGGATGTTGCCTTTGGACTTATTGGTTGCCAAGGTGACTGCTAACACTTAAACCATCTTATGTAATCACACTTTTCCATCAAACTCGCCAATGCAAAAACTGCATACAGCTCACCTTTTCCACAAATTATGCAGACATGTTTAAGATGAGGGAAAAGTTTAAAAAAACAGGATCTGTAGCATTGATTTGTCAGATGATGTCCACACTGTGGACATCTGCAGGAGCCCTTATACAAAGTTTGTCCTTGGTGTGCATGTGTGTGTGTGTGCACTCAGGCACCTTTGTGTGTGTGTGTGTGTGTGTGTGTGTGTGTGTGTATATGTAGAGAAATCCAAGCCAAAGCTGAGTGTGGCTGGCGTGTGTTCTGTCAGATGTCTCTCCCCTCTTTAATCCTTTGTGTGTAAGAGGGTCAAGAGGCAGGCAGACTCCTACTGTAGTGGTTGGGTGCAACACTGCAGTCGAAAGACTCTCCAGCTCTCCACCTTTGGTCATGCGAACTTGGCTTTGAAAGTCTTCAGCTGCAACTCCAGAATGAGAGTTGTCAGTTTTAGGCCAAACACTTAGATCTCCCTTTTAGACGCTTTGCAAATGTATTTATTAGTTTTAAATGTGCAACTATGCCAAACTTTTAATTTAATGCAGATTTTACGATGCAAGTTTCAACAAAGTTGGAAAGGAATAAAAAAAAATATTCAAGGATCAATTCCAAAGATGTCCAATCAATCTGTTGCTTATTTACTTTATTCAAAAAGTGCAGTGATGATGAGCCCATGAACAAGATATGTAAAGAGATGCATTTTACAGTAAATCTAAGACAAGAAAAAGGAGCTTGTTTTTAATTTATAGGTTAAGCACCTATAAACAAAAGTTCTGCCACTACAAATGACATTTATATCTATAAAGGGAGTTCTAAAAACATAGTTTATATTCTGTTTATATATGTATGTTTATTTGTTTTTTATTGTTTGTTATTAGTCACCTGAGCCAACAGTTCCACCCTCAATGAGTAAAATGGCAAATACTAGCAACAATAGCAATTTTAGAGGACACAGTAGGGGTTAAAGGTCGACTAGGGGCGCCAGTGTGTTGCTGTCTCTTTTATTAATAAACAACATTCATTAAAGGAGGACTGAGGAGCACCGTAACTGAATATTACCACATCTCTCCCTTCCTTTGTGTGATAAGAAGAACCCCGGTGATTCCTCACATGCCTCCAAGAGCTACGGGGGAATTTCTCTCAGAAGCTGCCCCTTCAGCTCAATTCCTCCCCACATTTCCGAAAGCTTTTCATTCGTATCCCCTGGAAACCGCTCCACATTCTTTAAACTCTCCTTCAAGAAAAAAAAAAAAAAAAAAAAAAAAAAAAAATGGGGGGGTGGGGGGGGGGGGGGGGGTTGGTCTAACACGAGATATAAATAACAGTGACAA
>JAQMCX010000032.1:6725514-6755695 GCA_029814765.1 Acanthurus leucopareius
AACAGTTTTAAAATAGGCCATTCATTGAAGGTGCGCCTTATAATCCGATGCGCCTTATAGTGCGGAAAATACAGTAATATCTATGTATTTTCAGAAGACAGAACTTCCGTTTACATTAGAATGTGTTAAAAAGCAAAACTATCACCATGGGACAACAGCAAATATTTCCTAAATGTTGAATCTATCATTTTTCTCCAAATGATTCTTAATGTTTTCTGTAAATAACATTTAAATTCTGATAATGCAACCTGTATATATCAAAATTTTGGGTCTTTTGAAAAACTCCATAAATTATTAGCAATGGTCTGTTGTTACTGTATTTTACGAATCTTTCGATAAAGCTGCATGAATTTAATCCATCTGTCACATACTGCAGAGGCCTGCTTCAACACGTCAGATATAGCAGAAGACATGACATCTCAAATGAGGCTTTTAGCAGAGATATTTATCATGTATCACCAAAGTTAATGTTTGGTCCACATCCTCCAGCCTTTAGAAACATTAAGACAAGTGTTGTGGTCTGCTCTGCTGTGGCCTCTACAGACAGCCTTGTTCTTTCTTTGCAAAATTAAATAGTCACACATATATGTCTCTTAAGGGAGAAATTGTTTTAAAAAGGTTCAGATGCAAACTACTATTGGAAACCACAAAGTGCTCTTCATGTACCTTCAAAAGAAGGCCACTTCACCACCATGAAACAGGACACAAAAGGCAGGCTCACCCTATTTCCTCTTTAGTCTCAAATCTGGCCTCTTGTGAATTGCTGACAAGCTAATCTGAGGCATTCTCAAACTGTTAACTCCCAGTATCACTGGAGTTGACATTACATCTTGTTGTGTTTGTTCTAAGGATTAAATCCTCAGCGTATCCACACACTCCATCCAGACATGGATCACAGACTATTACACACTCCTTCTTCCGGATGGATGTTCCCGTATCTTCCTGGATGGGAGCAGTGCCACGGAAGGTTGGCAAATTTAATTACATGTACACACAATTGTCCCCTCCTCTCAAGACCAAACACCTAATCATGATACTGGATGTGCGGCTGCATTTCCACTGTGTCTCCCTTACTTTCCAGGAGGGTCAGGAGCTTCACCGGTTAGCTACTTTGACGAGGTACCCTATATTGTCTCTTGCCTGGGAGAAAGAACCCTTCGCCTTGTCTCAGTGTCAAACTTTAACCTTTCTCAACTTTAATTACACTAAGTAAGTTTGGAGTGTGCCGCGGTGCTGTCTGGCCGACTCAGCTCCTTCCCTGCACTGATGGGAAGCCTGCATGGGTGCCACGGCCCCCGCTGTCCTCTGACACACTGATGCTACACAGCACTGACGCCGGTGCTGACGCTTGCTTTGGCCTGCTTCCTGATCATGCAAACACAGGCGCAAACACACAGACACACACTGCTGAAAATGTCCATAGGAGCCGTATTAAAACAATATTTGGAGATTTCTCGCTCTTAGGTTTATTTGCAGATCAGCAAATTTATAAAACATAATGAGATGGCACTGAGTTTGCTGTGTTTATAAATGTATATGTAAGACTAAAACTCATAGAAAGGCACTTCTAAACAACAAGCACTGCTTAATAAAGACTTACTTTAGCCATCTTATAACAGATGAAGACAACATCACATTGTAGATGACCTTTTTACAAGGAAAATCTGCACTATGCCAATAACACCACTTGATATTTCATTTGTTTGTCTGTGTGTGTGAAAGAGTGTGAGAGAGGGAGGGAGAGAGAGAGAGAACTAAAGAAAAATAGAGCTTGGATGTGTTTGCTCGTTTCTCACTCCTCTGCAGGGGTGAAATGACTGTTTTTTTCCTGTTATGTCATCAAAACTTCCACTTTGGTTATAAAGCAGATTTTATTGTTGAAGTGCCATTGTGCATTTCAAAAAAATACATGAATGAGTGTATTGTATTTATCTGCATTCTCTTCTTTGATATGGACTGCATCTGCATGTGCAGCTGCCCATTCATCACCGGCCAAATGGTGAAAAACCATTCTGAGCAAGTGATCCATAGTCCTTTATAATAAGTAAGAAATCACTATCTGCTGCTGTTTAAAAGAGCAATCTAATATTTAGCAGTAAAGCAAAGAAAAATACTGTACAATATCTGAAAATCCAGCATATTCTTCCCACACTTTGGCTTTATTTTTAAACTCACATGTTGAGTGCTTGACTCAGACAGTTCGATCGATTCACAGGTAGTCGATTGCGCCACTCACATGCACACCCTTATGATAATAGGCCTTTTCAGAGTCATCTAATTCTGATGATGAATTGGACTTCCATAGAAAGCCAAAAAGGAGTTACTGTGGTAACCGCATGGCCTGTCAATCACTTGCAATCAGCCTTTTTTCTCTGTTCATTGCTTGATGCGTCAAGATTAGGACCTTCTCCGTGGGGGGCTTCAAAACACTCAGAGGAAATGAAGAACCGTGTGGAAGTTCTGCGGCTGATGTTTGGAAACTTTGCAGAATGTGACCCTTTGGCTTTGACTTACTTGCAGCTGAGAGGACTTGAAAACTTGACTTTCTGGTGACATGGAGGTACCCAACTCCAATTACACACCAACAGGACACACACACACACCAAAAAAAAAAAAAGCTGTGAGAAAATGAATCCTTAAAAAAATTACTCCTGCACGCTAACCTCTTCTGCGGTGTTGGTGCTCTTCATCTACGTCAGCTACAGAGACAGCATGTGTTTCTGACCACAGAGGCTTATAATGAAATGCCCACATTAAGAATAGAAGGCCATTTAAATGCTAATGCTTTCCATGTATAAGTGTTAGGCAGGGGTTGAATAAGTCCTGTATACCATGCCTGTATTATAGATAATGACATAATCTTTAATGCTTTAATGTTAGAAGCTGCTTATAATAAAAAAAAACAAAAAATAACATTACATGTTATATTTGAGTTGGATAGACTGAATAAGCTTTATTTTCTTGTCTTTCATGGTTTTTCTGGAATAACTGTGGTCTTGAGAGAGCACATGCTCTTTTAATTAAGTTACATTTTAGCATACGTAGCACACTGGCAGCAGTTAAACATTAAGGGGAAGTGCAACTAATTCGCTGGGCAGGACTATGAACTGTGGCATTACATCCTTGAAGAAAAGGGGAAAAGCCATATAACAGAAGCACACAGGCTCTAAAGATCTTAATTCCCCATTAGTTCCTTATTCTCTCCAGTGACAAAGACGGGGCCCTTTCAGTCTTGTGTTCCCTTGCATACCAAAGTCATTCAACAGAGGAGACCTTTACCGAGAGCAATGCTCTATTCAAGCCATGTTAATTACAATTTTAAACCATTATTTGTTTCAACACCTGGTTAACCTATTCAGACCTGTTTAAATCCTCTTTATTATCCCAGGTGTGATGGGAAGGCACTAAGGAGTGAAAGGGTCCTGTGTGTGCCAGGAACATAATCAAGCCAGCACTACATAGTGCTGAATAGCTTTTGGGATAAGATCAGATGTTAGACACTCCATTCCTCAAGTAAAATGGTGCTAGGTGGATTATGTCTGAAAAGAGGATTTTGTCAAGGATGTGTCCTCAACTTTTCTTTTTCGGCAGTAAAGCATCATGAATAGCACACTGCTTCTTCAGCAGCTGTATTAGGACTGGAAAACTCAATTGCGGGCTTAAAAGCAATTGGCTTTGTTGTGCATTTCTGTGCATATATTTGTGTTGCAGTTAGAGGCTTTGAGACCGAGAGGCCATGCTGCGTCATGAGAATGTATTGTGTTCCTATTAGAGGACGTGGTCATAGAGAGGTCTCCTCATCTCCTAAGCTCCTTTTCTCCCTCCATCTCTCACCTACTTTGAAGTTGTAGTTAGACCACAGCCCTCCGTCCATTATGATGTCATTAACAGGGGCTTTACACAGGAACTTGACCCCTGTGGAGCCTTTGTTAGCGCGGCCACTCACGGCTTACCTGTCTTAGGTACTTGTTTGAGGATGATCCCATTTCAATAGGAAATATCAACAGAGTGGCATAATAGGACAACAAGATGGAAAATAGGGGAAAACACATGAAAAAGAGAATATTACACCATCATGAGAGCTTTTTTTTTCCTGACTTCACTCAATGCCTTTTCTAATTTCCTGGCCCAGCACCTACATCCACAATGGCTAGAGGCTGTTTGTATACACCTCCCGCTGTGTAGCTCACATATACTGCAGACTTCAATATAGTAAAGGATAGCCACACAAAGTTCTGATTAACAAATTAACACCCCCTAATAGCCCTTCACCATCCACCCTTAAATGGATTAAGGCTCCTCTCTAACACTTTCTTTTGCACAAAATTTAATTAAGATTTAGATTTGGTTTGAACATGCCAGGACAGATTCGCACTGCATTCATGATGTACTTCAATTAAGGAGCAAAGCAACTTAAGCAGCTTCACCAATAATTAGACTATCTCCTTTTTTAAATGGTATCTAATTATGCTTTATCCCTGTGTAATTCGATTTCTTTTGTAGGTTACAGCGCGGATACTGGGACCATCTATTTACATTTTAAAGGTCATCTTCTTCAATTTTGGGGTTGTACTGAGTGCCATCTCTTTAAACACATGGCTTGTTATTAGCTTTGTAATGCAACTGTGCATTACAGCAACAGCAAATATTCAATTAGATGCCACTTTAATCCTCCGCCATGCCTGACAACACGCTCTCAGTTAGCATCCAATAAGCAGCTTCTCGAGAAAATATGTAGAATAAATAAAGCTTCATGTCTTGTGTTTACATACATGATGCGCCTCCAAAGATTTTTTTTTTATGTCTTTGTTGACATTTGGCCTCCTGAGGTTATTGCCCATGTATTTGTATAGTGATTTAAAACAACTGAGAATGTCCTGCCTAGTGTTAATTTACTCAAAGCAGCAGGGGTCGCTGGCCTGGCCACTGACCATTACACAGTAGGACAGGAGTGTCCAGCTGACGTTCCTTTTAATCGACAACAGCAGGCCTAAGGAATTTAACAGCATGGGATTCACCAGTTTTTCCCCAACAAATAACGTTTATGGAAGATTTACGAGTTGCCGGAATTGTCTGGGCTTTCCTTCCTTTGAGTTCATTCAATTAGCGGTTGTGAATGTCTTGGTTAAAGGGGGTGACGAGACAATTGAAGGTGTCATCTAATTATTTTAGCCTGGCGCTACGCAAAACCACTCCCGCGCTGGAATCCCTGGCCTTGGCTTGGTGATATGAAGTAAATGGGTTAAAGCAGCAGGGGTGATGCAATATGTGGCTCTCCTGGAGATGTTCCGCAACCTCTAGCATCTTTAAAATGAATCAAGGACCTGCAGGACTGCAATTTGATTAGATAGAAAATATACACAGTGGAAGGTAAATCAAATCACCTACTTTACATGCACATTTATGAGTAGACTGTATCTTGTAAGGTCAGATACTGTACAGGATTCACTCAGTGTGCTCTCACATCCACTGCTTTTGAGAGTGGGCCAAAGTACACATGGCTGTGGTGAAGAAATAAGTGATCCTTGTCCCAACTCCGTCAGCCCACATGGAAGTTTCAAATGCTCTACTTTTACCCTGAGCCGGCCAAGGGAAACTAGGATTGAGAAGTCATGTGAACAGTGCAGAGCAATAGCAGGAGGCCACAAGCTGAAGCCTGTCCTGCAGCCAGGTTTTTCCCTTGTTTGTAAATTAGCTGTGAGTAATGAATTCTGGGAAGCTGCCCTGCTGCAGGGTTTGCTCCCTCGCCGCCGGACCCTCCCATGCTCCCCCGTCGGCATTGCCTTCCCAAATCTGTCCTGATGTTCCTAGTCTGTCAGGAGCCGCCCCAGGGGGCAGTGCGATAGCCCGCTCGGCCTGCCCCCTTTCCCCTCTCTGGGCCCAAGCCAGCTGAACCGTGTAAGTCCCTGTCACTGCAAACATGGTGACCCCAAACTGGATTGACAGATCGCAGACCGTGGATGCTAGGCCACCAGTCCAGTGACATCAGTCTCTACTGGTGGCAAAAAAACTGCTAGCATGAAGTGATCACATTGACAATTTGCAGTGTGCACAGCTACAGAATGCCAGCAGTGGACATAAAGAAAATTTAGGCCGTGATGGCTTTACTTATGTGTAAACAACTGTGCAGCTGAAGCAAATGCCTTTAAATTCAGTTTGCATTAGATTTGCACTGTATCAAATTCAAAGAACATGCCACCTCTGCTTTTACTGCTACACTTATCCTTGTGTCTGTATAAAGGCTCGGCTATGACTACCACATGGGTCCCCAAGCGCACATTAGAGAGCCTGGGGGGTCCCTAAGTGTCACCCATGAAATCAGGATGTTAGGGTATGAAAAACGGGGGAGGGACCGCTAGTAATTCTCATTATTGTTAAATGTTCATCGTCCCTGGTGTTGACTTTGCCTTAGTCTGGCTCCGCTGCCAAGAAGGAACATGACTACTTCACCCGCAGTCGGGTTTAAGAGCTAACAGATATGAGGAAAATCTTCTTAAGTCTGAGTGTGACCCTAAATTAATTACAACATCTGACCATTAAAGGTTGCAAATTTTCCTCACCACTGCTTCTCTTATAATTGTCAAAAGAAATCCCAAATCAGCTCTTTGTGAAACACGAATAATTATATGGTAATAAATGCTAAATTTTCTAATTCTTATTTCAAAAAGGTCAATATCAAATTGTCAGCAATTAACGTAAAGGAGGAACTGCAGGGTACCTACATCATTTACACTGTGGCCCTGCAGAATCTATTCTGCAGCTTTGACTGGCAGAGAGAAAAGAACTTCTCAATGGCAGATTTTTGACGTCCATAATGGCTTAACGTCTGCATTTGACAGAGATATTGGGGAAAGAAGAGTGACTCTTTGCGCATTGGCGTGGCCCAGAGGCTTTTGCTGTCACAGCTGATGACAGTAACTTTCTCCATGCAGATTAAATTGGTGTTTACAGATTTGCCCTGGGTGTACATTTTTCCCCCTGCTGGGCTCCACTAGCTGATGATGAGTCGCAGATGAGACCGACCGTTCTCGACACTGATGCTTATGCTTCCATCACACAGAGCCTGTAGTGGCTTAACAGGCATCCGGCACTATACCACAGCACAGAGTCTTCCACTCTTACACAGAACATGGTACAGTAAAATCAGAGTTTTTAACATGCATCTGCTGCTGCTGCTGCAACATCTGTCATGTGGTACTTCCTCCATGCCAGAGTTGCTTGGCGTAGGAAGATGAAATGATGCTGAGAAAATTAAACATCAGTCATGATGTTGATAGTAGACTCCGACCAAAGGAGGCAGAGTGTTACATTAGACATCACTGGCTTTGTAGTGTTGTTGTACTGCTGGAGTTGTTACAGCTGGTCGGTAAGAATGTGCTCAAAGTTTAAAGACACAGCGAGTTGTTTTCACAGATGCCGCTTTTTTCTTGAGACCCCACTTCAAAAAGGGAATGGAACTTGGCTCTTTTTAAAGGAAAGCTTGGTTTTATGTATGTGAATCCCCTCCAAAAAGCCAAATAAAGAGATAAAAGAGACATTCTCTGTTGAGTTGGATTTAGAGAAGAATCAAACATACTTGAATAGAATTTCAAAATATAAAGCTATGCATTTTCTTGAGCACATTTTGGTAAACATTTGTGCGGACGCGTGGCCTTCTGCTGCCCAGTGAGTGATAAGCTTCGACAGCTATTGTCCCAATGGTGCGATGCAAATATTAAGTAATTTGTTACATGTAATTTGCATTGATTAAACTTTAAGTGCACAATGGTGGGGCAGAGTATGCTGATTGCCTGAAGTGTTTGATGCTGAATATTTACTCTGAAGGGCACTTTGTTAGTGTAAATTAACTGCACTGAAAAATCAATGAACAGAATAGTTTGAACTTGCCTGGTCGAGAGGTTAACAAACTGTACAGTATATCTATGACAATCATGTAGGTTTAATTTTTTAATGTATTCATTATTAGATCTTAATTTAACACACCCCACATGACATGGTGTGTATTAGTGGTCAGCTTCCTGTACAACAGTCATTATTTAAATATAAATGAACTCTTCTTCAGACACAAAAGTGTCTGTAGATGAGCAGTGAATATCCAGAGCAGCATCTATGTGTGTATTCATTTCAGGTTGTAAACAGTAGTCTCTGACACTGGGTTGTTATCGAGTTGTGGCCCCCGGCGTAGGATTGATCCACTTCAGTCCAGCAGCAGGGGGGCGGGAGCTCTGGAGGGGCTCAGCAGGGCTCCAAATCAATAAGGTTAATAGATGTGGGGGCCACGCAGTCAGAGGTGTGCAGCCTGGCATTTTCGGTGCCAATGAGGAAAATTCCTGATGACGAGGTGTCTCTTTTGGAGCCTGCATTAATGTCAGTCTGATTACCTGGAGCCAGGATGTCAGATGCAGCGGGTTAGTGGAGCCTTGTTCCCTGGCCATTAACTGGAATTAGCTTTACAAGGAGACCCTTTAGATTGGAGACTTTAACTTGCCACCTCTTCATCCGCTGTCCATTGAGAACAAATTGCCAACCCCCTCCCCCTTTTCCTCCCAACTCTATTCTTTCACTCTGATTTCTATAATGCCAACAGTTTCATAATCACTTGATGAGTAATTTCCTCTCATTTGGGATTTGGTGAGAGAGGTTTCATTAAGAAGTTTCTTTCTTTTTTTCCACCCCTCCCACTCTCATTTTTACGCTATTTCAAGAGTAGAGGGTTTTGGGGGGGGAGGGGGTGACGGCATGGTGCAAAAATGAAACGTTAAAGAGTACAGACGAAAAACGGAGTGTGGTTAAAATCTTGTTTAACTGACGAAATCCAAATTAAAGCTCTCAATTACAGGATTTGCGCTTGCACATTTGCTGCTGGATTTGGCTTTTGCCATATTACAGCCTCTCCTTCAGGAACTAAACTGAATTTTTTTTTTTTTTTACCCCTATTATTTGTTTCAGGGACAATAAGCTAACAGCTCACAGTAAGTCTTTTGTAAATTTTCCTCACACAGAAAGTTTGTGCTTAGCTTTCCCACACTGTGATACCCACTGGACTATTAAGATTTCTGAATAGGGCCCTTCAGTTTCTCTCAGACTTACAGCAGAGTTTGAATGGCGAAAATGCAAATAAGGGTGCTTGCTGATCTATTCTCTCAGTACCTGGCTAATGTCTATACAGAAAAGCCAAGCGTCTGAGTGCGTGTCTGCATGTGCGTGGATGGAGGTTGCACAGAGAGGTGGAGGCTGGCCAGTGCCACACCTGCAATTAGCCATGCACCTGCATTAGCTGAATTTAAGTGTGCAGGCAGAAGTCATGCTGGCTTCACTACCCTCAGCCGCCCCCCCAAACAAAACACTGAAGTCATTTGCAATAAAAGAATCGGTTGTCCCCCCACCCCCTTTCGAAAGGTCCCTTTGCATAGGAAATCAGTTGTCTCTCCCTTCATGGACATCATGCAGTGTGGGCTCCCATGGAAATGAGTTTTGGCATTGTTGTGCCGAGGCGCTCCCCCCCTAATAAATTGAGGAGGATTAAGGGAGAAGAATGTAATAAAGGATAGTCATTTCATCATGACAGCCATTTTTAGAGGGGGTTGGGGCAGCCGGAGATTTAAAGGATAATCAGCCCCGGGTTTATTTCCATAACATGCATTACAATCTGCTTCTTTGAACTTTGCTGCCACTTAGGTTACTAGATTTGTGGGAAGAAAAAGAAAAAAAAAGGGCATTATCACCAAATGTTTAGTGTTTGAGACTTGAGTGACATATTAGAGACATCTGAGTGAGTTGTTAAACCGTTATGGCTCTTGGAGATTATTACGCATTAATCTAAGCACTTTGAAGTGTGTGTGTTTCTACAGAGGAATAAGCATACATTTTGGCTTGCAAAATAAGGCCGTCATTGTAAAATGATACTTAAGAAAGAGTCTCGCGTGTTCTCACTTTGAAATTTACTGCTGTCCCCTTCCTTGATTCTTATTTATATGCAAAGAAATATCATGTTCAAATGCAGAAGAGCCTCAAGTGGCCCAAAACATTTTGTTGAGTCTGATCACGCTGCCAAATTTCTCCACGCATGGTTTTAGTTTTTATTGATCATGAAGTCAGCTCCGACCCTGCCCCTCCCGACTGTTTGTTTAGTCTCTGTATGTGATTGGAAACACTTCAGAAATGGTGACCGGCAGCAGGTGAAGGGGTGCGTGGGCTTTGAAGTCCGTGCTCCTTATTGATCCTGTGCATATTCTAAAAAAATTCAAAGAAGGCATCAAAGGCATAGCTAAACTCTTAAAGACTCTGCACGCACCAAAAAAGGGCACCAACGACAGCGTGAACAAGCAAAGCAGGTGGTGGCTGCCGGTCGGAGCAATCACCCCTCTAACCCCCGTCACGCCCCAGACAGACTGCTGAAGGCTTCTATTTTAATGTTGGACAGCAGTATGGCTCCCACTCTGACTGGCACTTGTCTCTCATTAGAGGAAGGAAAGGCAGCTTGGGGAAATCTTCAGTCCAAATTAATTAGTCTGCCAAGCCAACACACTGTAGACACTTGGCTGCAGAGGATAGATGGTTGGAATATAACATTTGGAGTAATTAGTAGATACAGATACTTTAGACAATGTGATTTATGTCATCAAACTAATACTATAAATTATAAAAAAAGGTGCTAATCTTCATTGTGTACCATTTTGGGAGTTGCGAGAAATGATTAGTCTGTCCAATATATCAGCTGGGCAGACACATCAGCCGAGCATTAAAACTGATCACTCTGAATGAGTGTGTATGAGGGCTGATAAATAAGAAGCTGCAGGTCAGAGATGCCAAAGAAGTACCTTAGAAAAGTATTGCCATCATTAATTTTGTCCTTTAGAGAGGACTGACACTTAGTTTTACAAGAGGAAAATTCCTCACTTAGAACATAACTTGATCATTTTGTAAAAAACTATTCAAGCCTTCCTTGTAATAAATGTCTACATATGTTTTGTGTTTATGTTAAAAACTGTATCCACTCGTACACTGTTAGTACTTACTTAAACAGTCAAATATGATATTAGTGTCGGCTCTATAAGTTATTATTATAAGCTTAATATCTTTGATGTTATCTTAATTTAGCGTTTAGTATCTAATTTCTGCCTCTAGGGGGCTCTCTATAAAAAACAAGATCACTAAACACACTAAGAAAGTACGCAGCAAAGGACCATGGGATTTGTTTATTTCATTGTTAAAACAGTCAAGGCTCAGGCAGAAATGTTTGTAGACGAGGTAATTTATTTAAGTTTTATTCATCTAAGATTTAGTCATGTTTGCCGACATTTTTCCCTACTCCGACTGTTGTTACCCCAGGAGTCAACAGGAACAGGAAATAAAATTATACATACCATTACCTTGAATGAAATAACAGATTTTTCTGAGTTTGAACTTTGTTATAGATGCTTTGGATAATGTAAATACCAAACTCAACAAAATAAATAAAGATTTAGTTTTTTTTTAAACATTTCCAAGCAAAAAGGGATACATAGTTAATATTTAATTCTCCTTTCATAAACGGAAATCTAAACTGTTCGACTGTTTCGCTTTAAAACAGACGAAACTCTCACATCAACTTATTTTTCAAGTTTTTTTTATCTTTTGCTGTGAAACAATCTGTATAACATTCTTATTTTAAAGTTGAATTTACTCTCTGTTTTCTTGTTTCTAGTTGTGAACATGCTACAGTTTACAAAAAGAAAATTAGGGTTAAATGTAAGATTGAAAACATAGTGTTTCAAGACCTCAGCTGTACAGTAACCCATCTTTGTGACAGCAGACAGTACACAGAGCCATCACCAAAGTCAATGACTCCACTATTGGCAGAATTGATGACAATAAAAGCAGGCTGCAATTGGAACATCTCTCTGAAACTCCCAGATAAATCCACACTCCTTCAACCTCCAGCTCCCCCTCTGATGTATGCCTGTCCTCTGCTCTCCTTGGGTGCACATGGGAGTTATTTGAGCCTTTCTGGGACCAGCGGGAAGCAGCGCTGCCACACCGGCTCACTGTTGGATTACCCTCATTGCGTGAGTCTTTGGCCTCTTTCCCTTTCGTGACGACACAGGGTCGAGTTCACAAGGGGCTGATTTAACTCATTCACCGCAGTGCACTGCCACTAGCCACATGCCTGCCAGCCCAGTAATTCTAACACAACACTAACTGTTCATGAAATGAGGAGACAAAATGCCTCTTTGAGTCGATTCACAAAGATTGAATTTTTTAGGGGGGGAAGGGGGTGATGGGTTGATTTACGCCTAACACTCTCCGGGGAGTTAATCCCAAAGAAATTTAGCTCAGACCAGCAACTGTAAACGTGAATCTTACAACAAGACTTTCTGTCTTGTCTGTTAAACTCCGATGATGTTTGGCCGTCTTTCAGGAAATCGAAGCTGAAGCTACTTGTTGACCAGTTCATTGAGGAAACATGCATCTGCAACTTCTTTATTGATACATGCAGCAAAAATGTCAAACATTATCTTGATAGAGCTTCATAACTGTGACAATCTGTTTCTCTGTTTAACAGCAAAGCAAACTGAAAGTTTTTGGGCTTTGGACAGTTGGATGCACAAAAACAAGCAATTTTAGACTGCAGCCTTGAGATTTCAGAAATGTGATCACATATTTACAATTTTCTGACATTTTCTTGATCAAAAGACTAAATAGTTAATCATGGAAATCTGCAAAGTGACTCAATAATTAGATAATGCTAAGTTGCTTTCCCAAGTGCTTTATATACATGAAAACTGACTTGAGTATCCATATCCAAACCTGTATAAGTACTTATTATAATACACTTAACTGGCATCCACAGAAACTGCAGCTCCTCGAATGATGACTTAAGGCTCCAAAAGTGATTTTGATCCCCATTGAGACCTATATTAAAATACTCAACTTTATGGCAGTAATAAAGGGTTATAGGGTTATGAAAAATGGTTTTGGTCACTATTTCTTAATTGCCAATATATGGAAACTGTATTCTGGGCACATTTTTATGGCCTATAACTCACTTGTTTAAATTCTATAGTCTTAAAGTCATGTATAATTAAGGGTGTGGCTACTTTGAGTGATAGCTAACCGCTAGCTGTTTGCTAAGCGTCAGCAACGGGGCTTTATCCGGTCTGCCTCAGCTCCGGCCACGCTTCACCTCTCTTCCCATTTTTTGGATTAGCTGGCACGGCCAAGATGGCGACAGCTCGAACCACCACAGTGAGATTTTAATGGCTATTAGAAATCCTACGATTGGTGTCACTGAGATTACATCCATGTTTTGTGCAGTCTACGGATGCACCTCTGGGAACTTTCTGAAACATTTTCTAACTGTGGATTTCATTCCAAAAAACACGTTTTCACTATCAAAGCCTTGGTCTCTGGAACAATGGAGATGTTTACAAAAGCCCCCTATGTCCTATGTCATTAGTTTGTGTGAACTTTCCTCACATTGCTTAAAAACAAACAAACAAACAAACAAAAAAACCCCTGATATAGTGCCTTTGTTGTGTCTGGTGCAATGATATGCACGTGTATGACACAGCGTTTTGTTGCCATCATCACCTGTGGCATAAATGCTATCCTTAATACAGCTTTGCAATTATGACAAACAATGCAGTATTAACTTAATCAAAACTAGCACACTGCTGTGATTACATGAATGAATATAAAGTTACTTAACACAACATAACCATTATCAAGCTGTACAGTGTAATTCTGACTGTCACTGTCGCCCTTGACAACTTGTGTAATTTCAGGAGAGTTTTAAACTTATACATGAAGACGCTTCAGTTTTTTTAATTCAAATATGAGCAGTCTACAAATTAAACCCAAATACAGAAATATATATATATGAACTATTACCTCAAAAATAACTAATAATATCAAATAGACTTTGCTTTTAAAAAACTTCCCTCCTAATTGTACATGGATTATCCGTCTCGTTATCCGGGATGTTGTCAGTGAGCTTAAGAGAAAAAAAAAAAACAAAAGCTTATCCTGCCTTTTCCCAAGAGACTTAACAATAATACATACAATGAACCTACTGACCCTTGAAACTCCTCTTTTTACTCAGTGCGAGGATTTCGTGTTTTTATTGGCCGTGTTTCTTAAGTGCTCCAATTGCTGTAAGTAGCCTGTACAGCAAATGTCTTTGGCCTCCCTAGCTGAGGTATCCCGTCATCCCAACAGAAGCTTCCCACTGACATCCCAGGAGACGCAACTTGAGTAATGTTCTCACATTAACAGGGCAAACAAGGGATACTCTTTACATCAGGACAATTAATTCAAGATCCTGCAGTGTTCTGGCTCTTCGTTATGATGAATCTCATGTGATGTAATTTTTCCAACATGGTTAAAATGTCAGAAAAAAGAAGATTTTACAGGATGAGTTTAATTTCTTATGTTCTTTTCTTAAACTTTTAGTCCTACTGGTTGGCTATGATGAGAAGAGCCATCTCTAATTCATTAGAGGCAGCAGGACAAGTGAACATCGGCTGTGGGTGTGGGAGGATGTTTCCTCCACTTTGGTGTTTGTGATCCGTGTCATGTCGTTAAAGCCCAAACACACCAAGTCAGCTCTTTGGCACATTAATTGACGTCTTTTCAGAAAATTGATGTCAAGTCAGAAAATGTTCCAAATACGCTGTGCATTTCCACTTTGTGTGACACTAAACATGCACTCCAACATATTTGTATTTCTTGACATACTCTCTTCCACAGTGTTTCAGCGTGGGACAATCAGAACATTTAGAAAAGGGTGTGAAAAAGTCTGCTGCCTGTGGCCAAAAGAATGAACTATGGCAGACTGGAGATTGTGAATAGGCCTTTTACAGGTCACAGAATCCATTCAGACCACTGACATTGTTATTATCTGACCATCATAGATGGGCCTAATTAATATTCTAATCATAGGCCTCCGGAACATTGTAAACAAAATTATCCACTGAGTACCATTTGCTTTTTCAGTCGCTTGTTGACTCTGGTATAGAGAAACAAGCACTCTGGAGAAAATTACTATAAGTAAAGGCTAAGTTAAAGTTAAGCAAAAGCTCTTTTCATTGTTGAAATTTCTCTTTTCATTTCTGTTGTTTTGACATGAGTGCCTCAAAAGAAAGGAAACAAACATTTAACTTTAAATCCAGTTCATGAAAACAAATACAGTGCAGTTTTGCTTCATGTAGGAACAATATAAGTTTGGTTTTTACAAATATGGCAGAACAGAAATCTTAAATAGATAAATAATGACCAATTTGGACATCTTGCTAGTGATCAAAGCCTCTGTTTGGTAATTTTTCCTCCCTAATCAAGCTCAACTGAGAAGTGATAGGCAAAGCTTCTGCTATCTTGACAACATGATTGTGTTTAAATGTGCATATTTAGACAAGTCAATCCTAATGAAGAGCTACAAGCATTTATAGCTTTAAAATATCTCATTATCTCAAATCAAAATTTTAAGTGTTTAAACCCTCTTGCAGAGATTCACGAAATGTAGAAAAGGCTCCTTTTTGAGCTGAAAGTGATGGATGAGCGAATAATATCATATATTTTCATCCTTTTAGACACGTCCTCTGCTAAGAAATCAAATCAGTGATGTGCGTGAATTGTTGTATTAATGCACATAGATTAAGCAAATTTAAATAACAGCTTTGCATTGGTGCCCAATATTGGAACTCTGTTTTAACAGTCTGTTGTTTATGAAGTGCCTGCAAAAGTCATGCTGCAAATCTCCATCATTATTGTTCCCTGTCAACTTAGAGATGTCTCCCTCCGTGGGGTGTTGGGAGAGTTATGGAGTGTCGTGACGAAGGGGACCTGACGCTGACAGACATCTTTTCTGGGTACGCGGTCTCATGACGGAGCTCCTTCAGATGGGAGAGTGAACAGACTGAAATGCTAATTTCCACACGATGATAAATCTGCAGTATGAAATTGTCGGTACGGAGCTCTCTCGCCCCGAGGCTGTGCGTTATTGCTTTATTCTATTAGTCAGTTATTACCAGCAATCACAGTCAACCCCCACTGCCCCCCACACACAAAGCCCCTTTTACATTACATTTATCAGGCGTTGTACAAACGTTGAAAACATATGACGGCAGCCTTCAGAGCTGTGCTTCCTCCGGGGCTGGGGGGCCTCTGCTGAGGGAGGGGACCTCCAGCTGGCCCATAGTGCATCTGTTCACTGGGCAGGGCGGCAGTGACACCATGAGGGCCACTTACATTCTCCTCCATCAGGCTCTACACGCATCCGCCTATAGATTCCAGTTTTTTAAACTCATGTTTATGTACATGTCTGAGGATCTCTTGAAACCAACTCATGGAAAGTGAGAATAATGCTGTGAAATATATGTTTCTGCTAACGCCTGTATGATGTAGCTAATCACCTGACTATACACTTGTAATTGTGTTACCTCTTCACCCAGATGTTCAGCCCTGTGCCCTCTCTCCACTGCCTTTTATGGGAGCAGCAGCCTGAGGCTATTTAAATCGCTATCTGTAGAGTAATTACCATACTGTTTTATATAATGCCAAGGCAATCATAGGGTGATAACATGCAATTAAGCAGTGTTCTCTGATTTGTACGTAGGCAATCTTGCATCTCTCCAGCCCTGAAGATTAAGTGCCCATCTCAAAATGTCAGATTGTATTGGGGCTTAATCTGATTATTTTCAATTAATATGCATGTCTCTCTGTCTTGGGATTGCCGTCGTTATTGGCATTGATAAATTGAGCTCATTTCGATCCGATTTTGGACCAGAGACACTCCATTTGGGTGAATGTCACCAGTTATTTTCTCCAATCTCTTTTTTCTTTGCTTTCTTCAGGCTAAAGCTGAAATCTATGGAGCCCCTGAGACGCCAAAGGGAGAAAATGTATGGAGGCCATGTTTTTCTTTTCTTTTTTTTGCGACATTGGTCTGTTCAGCTCAGATGCTGTGTCTGATAGAAAAGAGACAATACTGTATGTACATGTTGTCTGAGAAACTTCACATTACACTTAACAGAATTAATTACAGCTGTGAGATACTTTTAGAATAAAATAAATACATATGAAATACATTTTAAATTCCTGGCTTGTTGTCTGCTTCTCATTAGATTATGCATAAATGTTGATGATACAACAATTTAGCGTTTTATAAATTTGGGTCTTTTTCAGCTGAAACAGTTTGGAAAAACCTTTGCTCAAGCTATGAATGTCTGGCTCAAAACAAACAGAGGTTTTTCACAAACTGTTGTTTGTACATCAATAAGAATGATGGATTCAACATTGCAGGCCTTTGTACACTTTTTTGTGTGTTGGTGCACAAATTACCAAACCTTTGTACCCAATTGTATTTCAGGTTCTCAAAAATGGTATTTTGAGTACTTTTCTATCCCTTTTTTAAGTAAAATGTGGTCTGGATGTACATGTACATAATTTTTCTCACTCTAGCCAAAAGGACTCAGTAGAAATCTACAACACTGCTTTTGTTTTAGGATTCTTGAAATGAGCAACACACTCATCGAGGGGTGCTGGCCTATAATTGTTTGTCGTGTTATTTCTCCAACTTGCAAATTCCCTGTGAGTCCTGTTGGAAGGGAGCAGGCAGACGTGGATGACAGGTGCCAGGGGGGCTAGGTGTTTATAGTGTCACCCAGGGGAGTTGTGCAGGACTGGGCCTCGTGGGACAGCGCCGTCTGCCTGTCTTATACAAGGAGCTCTACAATACAGCTTCACAAACTGAGCTGCAGAGCTTGTAAATATCACGGAGATTTGAGAGAAAAACGGAGCAAGAGCTGTTACATTCTTAGATTTTTTTCAAAATTTGCACTTAAATATAAATTCATTTTGGATGACATTCATTTTCTGAAAATTTCTTTGAAAGGGAGGGGGGCTCTGAGCTGTTGTAGTGAATGGGCTGCTCAAACGGGTAGGCAGCTCCGTCACATTTGAGCAGATTCTTCCATGTAGCCTGAGGGAGCGTGGTGCTCACCGTTTGAAGATTAAAACATCCACTGTCATTTCCTGCTCCAGTGGTTGCTTTCCCAAGAAGAGTGGAGATATGAATTGTGTTTTCCACCCCCTTCAGAGCTGATTATCAAGAGCCAGCCTTTCAGTGGCCTCCATGTTTCATGGTGGTCTCAGGAACAAGCCACCAAAGAGGTGGGATCGGAGGGGTGCAGATCAGCTGTGTGTTGTATTTGTGTAAGCCATTGTTCCAACCAAATACAAAAGGTGAAGCATGGCTAAATCCTTTCTGCTTCCTTGTGTGTATGTGCGCGCAGCCGAGTCCAAGGATCGTCCTTAACATGCATGTGCCCGGCTCTGTTTTTATGTGTGTTGGTCTATTGGCGCGTCTTTGAATGTGGCTGTTGGTATGTTTAGACCCTCCATTTAGTCTTCCCCCTTAGCCCATCAGTGCGTTGTCAGCAGCACGTCCAGTCCGGAGGAAGGGCTGAGATGGGACTAGGTGCCGTGGTGGGGGGCTCTAATAGAGCCATCAGTCAAGTGCCTGTCCAGCCGACCATACCGCGGGGCGTTAGCGTTAATGCTGAGGCACATGGCGTAAGCGCTGAGGAGCAGGGCTGTTTGTCAAAGTGCATCCAATGTGAAGGAAGTTGTTAGTTAAGTATGTTCACACGGCTGCACGGCCATCCCACTGGAACATGCTCTTCAGCTGGTTTTTAGCCTCCTTTTCTTATGCAGGCAGCATTTCAGGAGTTATTTTTTACAGTGTGGTATTTCATAAGAAACGTCAACCACGGTTGTAATGGTTTGATTGTTTAAACTTGAAAAGCTACTGAAATAATCAGTCCATTAATCAGACAGTTAATGGATAATAAGTAGGGCAATTGATTAGTCGTTTATCAAGCTAAAATGTGAAACATTGGCTGGTTCCACCTTCAGAACTTTCTTTTTCTCCCTGTTTTATATCATCATATATGGACTCTCTCTCACATATGTTTTTGGACTGTTGATCAGATAAAACAAGCAATAAGAGGTTAATTTGACTTTTAGAAAATGATGTTTTACCTTGTTTTTTTCATTTTAACATTACATTTATAAACATTATTAGCCAATATAATGTTATCTGACTTTTTTAGACAACATTAATTTCAATATCGGCCTTAAAAATTAAATTACCTGAAAAATAATCAGCAAAAAATGTACTGGACATCTATAACAAACTCATGCTGCACAGTCAACTCCTCAAACCTACAAATCTATTTAATGTTCTAGTGACATCTACGTTTTTAAATATATCAAACAAGCAGAATTTAGGGAAAAAATGTGTGTAAAGTGATGCAGAGGACATCTCATTTTTCCATTCCAGAGGCCATGAAAAATCAGAGTCGGAAATAGTCAGTATTAATATATGATACTGTCAGAATCTAATAAGATTATTTTAAAAACTTTCAGGCTACTTAAGGTGAAAGAAAGGGGAGAAAACTGGATGTTAAAGGCTTCATTAATAATAAAAAGAAAATGATTGTAACAAAACAAAAAGCTAGTTTACAGCGTAGCAGTTCACATTTATTTGCTGTGTGAGAGGCCCGAGCTGAAGATCTCTATGGCTATTTTAAGAGGTTGGCCCAGAAAGTGTGTGCGTGTGTGCGTAAGCCACTTCCTGTGTGACCTTCTGGAGTGTGAGAGGAGCCACAGCGAGACACACACCGACTCTGCATGGAGCAACAACCAGCACTGCCCACTCTGCATCATCAGATCAGCATATCACTCCAGTTCTGCTGCAACACGCATCACCCCTCAGCACAATATTTGGCCATTTCTGCATGCCATTTTAACCCTGACGTGTCCTACTCATGCATGTTGCTTTTCCCTTTCTAGTACTTGGGGCATCTTATATTTCTCACTAAGCACATATGAAAGTGCACTACCTTTATTTCAGAGCTCAGAATAGTGATACAACCCAGGGCATCAGTTTCATTTTCACCTTTTTTATTGTTTTTCTACAAATACAGACTTTCACATGTGGACCATGTGTTGTTGTGTGTGTGACATATGTATATCTCTGTTCATAACCTCCTCTGAGACACCCCGTTTGACACCGTTTACAAAAGTAAATCATACATTTATTCTACAGATTTGATCGTTTAAAATAGAATACGATTCAAAAACATACCTGAGCTCATTAACACAAAAAACATGTTTTATGATAAATAGCACATTTGCACCTTGGGAAGCTCAGAAGTGGTTCAGGATAGACTTCTTGGAAAATATTTCTGACACATCGTACGCTGCAATCGAGACACTTCTTTGAGAGGAGAATGTTGCCTCGGGCTGCGAATGAAATGGTTCAGCTGTTTCCAATACAACAGCTCTCCTTTAGCAAAAACAGAAGTCGAGATGTAAAGATAGCACGTGTTGGAGCATATAGATCTTATTTTCACATGGGACTGGCTGCTTGTTTAGAGAATCCCTGATCAAAGCCACCCCTCCTGAGAATGGCTTTATTAGATTTCACACCTTCCCCCTAGGAGCCGGGTAAAAACACAAAGCATATTTTCCTGCATCAATAAATATTCATTTTTCCTCTCAGATCAATCCCTTTTTCAAGTTTGTCATTACATCCCGGCACATTACGGTTTTATCAGGTCAGGGTGATGATCGTTTTGACACAAATACTTAATATATAAGCCTTGTAAAAATCATCCCATATGTCCTGCCCCCCCACACCCCCCCCTTCCACCCGCAAAAAAACAAAACTCTACCTTCCTGGTGATGAACTGCAGTCTCATCAGCATAACGACAGAGGAGGGAAAGCAACACCATCTTTTAATTGGCTGGGATTAAGTTTGGATTGAGAAGACTTTTTGGTTGAATGAGATCTGGGCACGCTGCCAAATGAATAGAAAATGGTGTTTCGCTTCCTCTCGACCGGCCGTGGCACTCCCTCGTCATTAGGACGGGGAGTGCATGTGAGCCGTTCCAGATTTGATTTTAATAATGCCAATGTCTTCATTCTGCCTCCCAGCCTCTTTAAATTGTGGGTTTTTGGGCAAATGCGTTACAGCATTCACTCCCCCTCCCCTCCTTCCCCCGTTTGGGAACTTAGATGAAAACACCTCTCAGTTCTTTTGAATCTCTGCTCGAGGACTATCAGGTGTGTCTGGCAGGAGTATTTGAGGGCAATCCTCTGAAAACTGAGGAATTGCATTAGCTTTCGTGAAATAAAGTGAACCTTCCTCTGCCATGTGTTGATGTCTGATGTCTTTAGTGTTTTGGTTTTACAATAGATGTTGTAATTAATTTTAATAAGATCTCTATAATATCTCTACGTGGGCCTTATTGCCTTTTACTGTGTCACAGATTCTCCCCGTATGGCCTCATGGATGCCACAAAGTGTTTGACAGATAGCGCCACATTGTCCCCGTTTCACCTTCTTCCCGTGCTGTCAGCATACAAACAAACAGGCAGAGTGCTCTCGCTAAAGGAGCCGTCTGGCCTGGGAGCCAGCTAAAGCCAGAGGTTAGCGCTCCCATTTTCCTCCCTCCTCGCCGCATCGCCATGACAACGGATATAGAAATCACACTGTCTACTGGGAGGAAAGCCTGGTTGACACCACACAGTGGCACTTTTGTGGTACATAAGGGGAGCAGGGTTCATTTAGGCGAGCCGGTCAAGGATGAGTATTCAGCTCTGTGAAGAGGAGAGATCAGGCTGGACGGGTGTGGGGGGGGGGGCTTTGGTCAAAGAGCTGTGATGCGGCTCCAACCACTGAATTCACCAGCCGGAAAGGGAGAGGTGACTCATTTACTCCCAAAATAGTCAACAAACCTGTTAAGTGATAAAGCTTCTCTGAGGGTCATTAAAAAACATGAAACTCTCCTCTTGCACTTCCTCTTCTGAACGTCTTGTCGTCATTCATATATGCAATGTGACTTGTATCATTCAGATTGTCTGTTTAGCTTTTGCTCATGCAGTTCCCTAACTTCCATCAAGGGGTACATAAGACATGAGAGGCCTCTACTGGCTGCTGAGGTCCTAACATCTGTCACATGAGTGGGAAACAAACCACATCCTGCACAAGGGACGATGACATAAGAGGCATAAGGAGGAAGTAGCTGCTGTAAAATAAGCAGAACAGCAACGTCTGAAATCCAAGCGCAGCTGTGTATAGTGTGGCTTGCGCTCCAGATCAGAAGCTTATTAAAATTCAATGCACATGTTGTTTGATGGATTAAATCTAAGAACTGAAAAGTCTTCATCCTCTCCGTGTTTAAGAGCATGTGTCGAAAGCCGTTCAATAAACCAGTCAAAGTCTTCACACTGTTCGCTGAACAATAAAAATCGATACCATTAAACACTTCTTTAAGAAACCTTAAGTGTTTCTCCAGAGGCCTCGTCAGTTTCTATGTATCATATCTTTTTACAGTCTCTTGTCAATAAAACATTCACAGGAGCTTAAATTCTTCATTACGTCTCTGAGGCAGAGGTCTCCACGCGTCTTTTTTTTCTCCCCTCCCCCCCGCTCGCCGACTTTTTTTTGAAGATTCAGGTAACTGATAGATCAATAGACAATACTCTTAGAGGAGTGAACGTACCTTTCATGCAGCGCTAACTTGTTTCTTCCTGCGCCCCAGGTGTCTGAGGCATCCGTCCAATCAGCGGATCCCGTAAGAAGCGGCCCGACCGACCACAAGCCTGATCATTCGCTTCCTGAATGCATTCCAATTCCTTCACAGGCGTATAAGCAATTTTTACAGTAGTTAAGCAGAGGTGGAACTGCTTCACATAATCTCGCTTAGACCGTCTCCACTGTCGGCCCAGTGACAAATCATGTTAAATCCAAGGCTGAGCTCAAGCACAAAGTGGAATAAGCTTTTTTTTTTTTTTTTTGTGGCAATAAACATCCGAGCGCGGACAGGGAAAAAACACTCCAGCGATCAGTGTTATCCATCCTTTCAGAGCACCAAAACATCCTCCACCCAGCAAGTCACAGCTTGTGGTAATGGATGTTTAATTTGAGCCTGGACTTATTTTGCCTCTTACCAAATGTAACTTAACTAATAATTCAGAGCTAAAACAGCATGCTCTGACAGCATTTACAGTAAATTCTGCTGGATTTGATCAGTGATGTTAGGGTTGTGGTCTCAAGCCATCAGGGGTCTGTGTTTGGTGTGATGCCTTGAGGGAGTCAGCAGGTCGGTAAACTATTAACCAAGACGAGTTATTTCCCTTTTTTTTCCTCCTCTTTTACTTAAAACCACTGGTTTCCACGCCTAACCTGACATTCACTTGACTCTGGGGAGCTGCCTCTGCTGCTTAACCTTAAGCTGACCATGACAAAGTGGCCCTTTCAAACTAGCCAACCGGCTTATTTCCACTACAAATAACAATGTTGAGGTGACGACTGCATTCAAGACTTTAAAACAAAATGAAAATACAAAATTGCTTGCTTGAAACACAAGTGTAGACAGTGAGGGGACACTGAAAACATCCCATTATAGGACTTGGACACCTAGAGGACAATATATCTTTAAAAATATATATAAAAATGATCTTATTTGTTTATAATCTTAGTTTGTTGTTTATTTTGTTTAACGCTTACTTAAATGTTTATGAAGATGTTTATATTATTTTTTTGAACAGTTTTGTTACATGCCAAACTGAGTTTTGCTGATTCAATCATCGTCAAAATATTTATTGATTATTTTTTCAGTTTATCTGTTAATTGTTTCATCATAAAACAGCAAAAAAAACCCCCACCATTTCTTAAAGAGCTCGGGGAGATTTTTGATAATATACACCAGAAACATTAAATTTACACTAAAAAGTAAAAATTAGCAAGTCCTCACATTTGATTAAAACTGAAACCAGAAAATGATACATACGAGGTTTTTTTCTAACTGACTTAAATGTTGTATCAGGGATCAAACCTCTGATCAGTCTCCTGTTGTCTCATCACTTCAGCTCTAATCTTTATCACTACATTTGACAGAAACTATACAAGAACAGCAACAAGAAGTTTAACTCGTTTTACTGTACCTGACCCTGGTCTTTAAAGAGTCACTGCAGAATATATTTCAAACTTCTTCACCTGAGTTTGTTATATTTATGCTTTGTGTACCGACAAACCTGTTTTTTTCTCTGCTGAGACTGACTCTTGACACTTCTTGGTCTTGAGGCCCTCTGAAGACCGTGGCATGCATCCCACTCCCCCCCTCCTTGCCTCATCGTCCGCCCCCTCCCCCTCCGCCCCGTCCTGTTTGAGCTTCATCAAAGCAAAAGTAGCTCAAGGATTGCTAATGCTTCAGATGGTAGCACTAGTCCTAACAACCCTGAGGTTGAGGAATTCTTTGCAGCAGACTAAGGTCACTTTTTTTTCCTCCATTCTCTCCCTCACTTTCTCTCTCCATCTAACCCCCTCTCTCCCCCAAAATGCTTTTCTCTATTAATCAGAGCTCACAGCTCAAACTGGTCTTCAACTTCCTCCCCAATCCTCGCTAAGCCTGTCATTTCTGGCTATTATTTACTTTAATGGGCTTTGGCTGATCCCTGGCGAAGCCTTGGATCTGAGAATAATGCGGCTGAGGGTAGAAGGCCCAGACGCAAGCGCGGGGCTGCCTGTAGATTAGCTATGGCAGATGGGCTTTACAGGGGCTTCCTGTGAGCAGGAGTGTTGATTGAGAGGGCATAATGAGAGAGGTGGTGTCCTCACAATGGACCCAGCCACCTCGCTGCACCTCTTGCGTCCAAACAACCTCCGAGCCCCTCAGCGCGCTCTCTCCCTCTCCCCTCCGTCTCCCTCCCCCTCTCTAGGTCTCTCCTCCCCCCTCTCTCTCCCTCTCCCCCTCCTCTGTGTGGAAGTCGGGAGTGCAGAAACAAGCACAAAAGCAACTGTAAATAACCATGAATGTTAATCCAGCATTAATTGGTTCCCTCTTAAACTGGGTGTGCACTTTCACAGGCTGGGCTCCTCCGCGGGTCATTAAAGGCATAGACCCCTTTTCATTGTTTACTTAACTAGCTTCTTCTATATTTCAAGAGACAGACTAATAAAATTGACCATGGCTACAGTATCAAGATGACCTCGCTTGATGGGGTTTTGTCTGAAAGAGAGAGTGTAAAATCTGAGTGATGGTGATATCTCAGAGCCCCCGAACGTCCTGTAAAAACTCTCTTCAGCCCCCTGCAAAGTTCCTCTTTTAAGACTTTTTGTCTGCACTTCACAATGTTCAAAGTGTGGATAAAACTGAAACACTGTCGTTGTTGTCACGATTTGCTTTCCAGCATCGCTGTTCGCTGTTGATTCTCTGAACACAGTGGTAGAGATCGACTGATTTATCTGTTCGGCCTTTTAATCAGAATCTACAGGACTTCTTAAAAACTCGGGATTGACGAAACTTGGTTCCAGTAGCAGATTGTTGCGCCTCCACCACCGGTCATGCAGAGATGTATCTCACCAATTCGCATGGGCTCAATATAAACTGGTGTGAGTGACTGTCAGAAAATAGCTCAAAATAAAAGCTGCTCACACCAAGATTTTCTGAAGTTAATTTAATATTCATGTCCATATTTAAGATTTCCAGGTTTCATGATCAGTGACCCAGATTTACTTATTAATCTCTTTAGGTGTCTGTTACTTTGAAGTTCAGCTCATAAAGTCAAAGATGAGTGTCGTTATCAGCAAATTAATCGGCTTTCCAGCTTCGAAACTCTCGTTCTTTTATCGGCCTTTTCCAAAATCCGCTATCGGTCGACCTCTACACTGCCGTGTTGACACTGGGCCCCGGGCCACGCTGGGGCAAACACTCTGCGAACGAAGTGTGGAAAACCCCGCAGCAGTCCCGGGGTCAAGTTTGTATACAAGAGTTTAAATTTTGTTGCGTCCGACTCTCTCTGTCTCCAGCTCTGGAAGTTTCCACACAAGGGCCACTACACAATCCACAGACTCCAATTATCCCCTTCCTCTGAGCGCCTTAAGCAAGTTTTTCTAAACTCCTTTCACTTCGCTCTTGTCAAGCAATGAAAGAAAAACTAACCACCATGTCAAGAGAACTCAGCTGCCTAGCAACAGGGCCACAGTTTAATTCTGATTTGCTTCAGGTTTTGAGTAATGGGAATTGACAATGTTAAGCCAGTCACAAGTGTTGTTTGTCACCCCTGAAATGCAAACAAAAATGCATTGTTTTTCCAAAGTATTGAGCATGATTGATGTTTAGAGACCACAATGGTATCATTCATTTCTCCCTTGTGTTTTTGCCAGGATTGATGTCATATCTTTTCATGGCAAGTTAAAGGTTTTGAAGGAGCATGAAAACGCACAGCTTTTCATCTCGCAGCAGACGGCAGCGCGGCACATGCATTCCTATAACTGGTGAAGTTTAATGATTCTATTCAGCCTCTGTTCATCTCACCCAGAAATAATTTAATAAGAAACTTTGGCCTTTAGAAGTCTCTGTGTCGTGTCACAATGGTCGCAGGATGGACAAAAGACAACCTGAATACAACAAGAAGAAAAGGCCTGAATATGAAAGCCTTTGATATTCTTCATTTATTTGTTCTGTGACTTTTTTGTAGGATTTGTCTTCCGTGACAGACTTTCATGCTAAAATACTTGGATTTGCAGCTTAACACTCGTTCTATGAGCGAGTGTCAAAAAAAGCAAAAAGGATGACATTTTTTTCATTTTAAATGTGGTTAAGAGCCAAAAAAAAGGTAAGATCAGACATTTTTAGCGTCATTTTATTGTGCCATTTTTTTTATTGTATCACATATTTGACTGTTTTTATAACATATGTGAGACATTATATGGATTTGTGAGGGACGACTTCTTGTACCAAGTCATGACTGAGCAATTCAAGAGCAAAGCAACAAAAAGGTTATAGTGTTATAGATGGATATGATATAAATTAATAGAGAATAATTCATGTGATAAAATTTCTATTTAAAGACATTTTTCCAGAATACACTGATATTCTGCTGCTTTAAAGTTGTGTTTATTTTTATAGACTTTTAACTTTGAGCAATGTGAGCATTTTTAAAATCAGCTATACCAGATACATTTCTTTTGCAATTTAGACCATTTTGGATGAACCTCTGTGTCCTACACACAAGTTTATTTTTCCTCAGAACTGTGCTTGTGATTGTATGATTTGGTAATTTCTTCTGCTTCAAGGAGCATTTTTCAAAAGGCGCAAATGACACAATAAGAAAGCCATCCATCACAAAGGAAAATTAGCGCAGAAATAAATGGCAGTCTTTGCTCTCTCTCCCTCTCTCTCTCTGTCTGTCTGTCTGTCTCTCTCTCCTCTGTGTCCCATGTGAAGCGCAGATGAATATCGAGGCAGACAGCAGAGAACAGTCAACAATAACCTCAGTGACATCAAAGGCCCAGACAGTGGTACTGGGGAAGCCCACAGAGGGCCAAAGCCAAAATAAACAGTGGCTATGTCAGAGCCCACATATTTCCACCTCCAACTCCCCCTTCAGACGTGTTACCGGTGCAGGTCTTCTGCATCCATGCTGCTGTGTTTCTGCTGCCATCTGCAATAGATTGTAAGGCTTAATCTTTGCTGCAAATAATTTTCTCCCACCCGGGGATAACACTGGCCCCTGTGATAATGCACCATCTTATCCTTACCAGACAACAGTAAAGACTTAATTTTCTTAATTGTTAAAAACCCCACTGTTCACTATATGTGTCTCACATGTGCTGCCATTTCAAAGGACTTTTTTCTATATATGAAAACCGTAATCTCTCGCAGGCATTTAGGTCCTCCCCCTTATATGCATTCAATTCATGTTGTATGAAGTGAAAATGAAATGCATGTAATATCAGTGCAAAAGTCAGGCGTCTGGTGCATGTAATTTCACAAGCGCACATCACAACTGCGTCTATGTCTCTGTTCGTTTCTGTCCTACTGATCGTATCACAATACATGTTTCCATATTTAACATATGGAAGCAAGTTTATGCTTTGATCAAACATGGGTAATTTTGTTAAAAGGTCTTGTAGTGATCAATGGTATCATTTGACACAATGTTTAAAAGAAAATGTGGCGGGATGATGAAACGTTTCAAGTCTGTCATCAGTTTAAAAAAAAATGTATATTTTAGCAAATGCGCATCTATACGCCAAAGTCACAGCGCACTGAGAGAAGCCTGAGCTCGTTTATAATCATCATCACGCTGGAATAATCAACGACTACACCACCACAACAAATAGTGCTCGGTGTTAAAAAACATATCTGATGTCTCTCAGGTTCTGACATTGTCTGAAATGTCTTCCTGCATCCAGAACAAATGGCTTTCAGCGCTCATGCCATCTGTCCTTAATGAGTCCATTTTCTCTCCAAGCCATTTCCATACTGTATTGTGCATTGCCTTACATGCATTTGCATAATTGTTCAAAGATTTTGCGCCAAAATAGATATCCATGCTGGGACTGAGTGTGAGAGGATGAAGCCGGAGAAGAAAAGAGAGGGAGAGAAAGAAGGCAGAGTGAAGATGTTTGTGAAATAATGTGCAGGGAGAATCCATTTTTTTCCCCCTCTAAGCCCTGCAGTAACCTAATCAGGAGTTGCTTTATCTGCTAATCCACATTTAAACTTTAACCTGTAGGGGGGCTCTTTGTGTTACTTAATGTAAGCATAAAAGCAGAGGCCGGCCTGAATGACTAATCAGATCCATCATACATTGTAAAACCAAATAGCTTTTCCAAAAGGAAATCAGAATTAGCGTGACTTCCATCCGAGGAGAAGCAGGGTAAACTTTAAATGAAACAATGGCCATATAACAAAATGGTGGAGTGGAATAAATTAGTGCTCAAAAGGCAACTTCTTAATCAGCTCAGCTGTCTAAGCCCGACACAAACGGGGATGTTGGGTCATTTGGTAAATGAAGGCACGGGAAAGGGGGCAGAACCTAAAGATGCAGATAGGCAGCTGCTAATGGAGCCAAGTTCAAGATGAAATGCGAGGACAGGCATGTAAACGGCAACAAACGCTGGCAATTCAATAAGAAGTAATTGGGAGGAAATCTTTGCAGGCCCACAGGACATGCTGCAGCTACGATGATAAATGACGGCCATGACAGGTGACATATTAGGCTTTTAATATTTCAGTATATAAAGAGAATTAAAAGTTTGAGCTGAAAGCGGGACGCAAATGAGATCATCCAACAACAATGGTTAATTCACTGCAGCGTTTAAGATGTATCAGCTGCAAGGAGACTTTCTATTGAGTGGAAACGCCAGCTGAACAGAAAAGAGGTGATGAAATGTTGTGTTTTTGTTTAGGAAACACTTCTGAACCCCCTTTTGATAGAAATTATCTAATAACTGGCACAAAAACAAGCTTAAACATATATAAAAGAATTTGTTTAATGTCTCTCAATCAACACAAGCTATGAATATTCATAAAGGCTGTGAAACAGTGCATTATTTACAGTGACACAAATACTCCACGCTGGATTCTGAAGTCAATTACCTGTCACAACTGTTATATGCTAAATGGCGCAATTCACGTGAGAGTTCAAGAGAAATGGTGATTTTTTTTTTCTTCTTTTCTTTTTTTTCACAGCATTAAACATCTGTTGACAGAGTTCACGTTTAGTCCTGTGGGACCAGCACTTAAATATGTTTTCCTTCAATCTTCCATTACGTTGTGTCAAGACACTGAGCCGGTGTCTGTGGCACAACAGTGACATATGGAGCTTCACACAGGATGTACACAACATTCAGATAAAACCAGTGATGCTAAGAGATGTCTGATTTGTATTATAAAGCAATACAAACGGTTTCAAAACTGTTTTTTCTTATTTTTTTTAATTTTTATTCTATTATTCTTTCCTTTTAATAAAGGGACTGTACTGTACTATTTATATCTGTGTAAAAATTGGCCTGGTAATGCTCACTAATTACAGTATTTTTTTTCTGCTTTTATCCATCATTACCACTAAAATGCCACTCTTGGATTCAAAGCTAAAAGAGGAGATTTAAAAAAAAAAAAAAAGAATAGCATGTCACTTTGCTCCCTTATCGATGTACCTAACTATATAATTTTCTCTCCATTAGAGACTCAGATTTGCTTCAGTATCAGCATTATCATATCACACAGTAAGGCAAGTCGTCAGCCAGTTTCATGATGCATTTGATTCATGGGGGGGGGGGGGGGGGGGGGGGGGGGGGGGGGGGGGGGGGGGGGGGGGGGGGGGGGGGGGGGGGGGGGGG
>JAQMCX010000032.1:6755795-6811465 GCA_029814765.1 Acanthurus leucopareius
TTTAATATTTTTTGCTTTTGTTTAATTTTTATATTATAACAATTTATGGAATTTGTTCTGCCTTTTTATTTTTGTTTTTTTTTTTTTGCCCCCCCCCCCCCTTTGCTCTGTCTGTCCCTTGAAAAAAATAAAAAACAACTCTTATATGATCATAATGGACACTGAGATTCATCATAAAGAAAATACCGTAAAAAATAAAAAAAAATGTTACAAATCACAAACTCAGACTAGATGTGGATTTTAAGCATTTTTCTTAAACCATCACGCTTGTTTAAGCTTAAAACCTGGAAGGAGTTTCGCAGCAGTTTGACACTTTAAAAGAGAGTTTGAAGGTGTAAAAAAAGCAGGTTGTCACTTAAAATACATAAAAACATAAAAAGCCTGTTCTGGCCATACAGAACCTGCTTGCATATAGCTGTATGTTTAATCCAAACACTAGCATAGGTAATTAGCTCACTGTATGAGAGGGGTTGAAAGCTGGGGGATGCACTAGGGGTGATTATCATTTTCATTTTAATAAAAGGTAGCTGCTCCCATGGCATGTAGTGTATAGTCTATTTATGAATACTAAATAAGAGCAGGCCAGTGGAAGATTGTGCTGTGGTCTCTATGCAGGAAACTATGCATTCTCGCTTCCCAAGGTCTGAGCACATGAAGGGGGCTACGTGTCCTCTGCTTCACTTCTGCTGTTATTGTCTTGTTTCTGCCAAGGTCCCAAAGCTCTTCTGTAGGATCTAACTCCATCTAGTGGCCCAGCAGACTCTCTTCAGCCCAAGCCAGACTTCACCTATAGCTGTGTGTGCACTACTTCGCCTCTTACAACCTCTAAACATTTTAAAACATATATTTTACCTCACAGGACACGAATTAAATTGTATAATTACATGTTTTTTGCATTTTTACACCATTTTTATAAAATATTTTGTACTTTTCCTCTTGTTTTCAATAGCTGGGGTGACTATAGTCGTGCTTCTCTAGGACCAGTCAGCCGGAGGCTCGGGGTAATAAAACAATTTTTGGGAGCCAACACTCGGAGCCTAACAATAAAAGAAGCCATCTCAAGGGACATGTAATCTTTGTACATCCTCTAAAGCTCATTATTACCATAATACCACAATAAAGTTGTCTCTGTCATATTAATGTTACCCACTTTCTCTTTTTTTCTTAGAATTCTAATGAAGTTGTCCGGTCCGTTTTCATTTAGCAGATTACGTTATGTAAAGAAACAATAAGGGAGGCCAAGGCTTTGCGACTGTAATCACGCAATTTACCAGCACTCTCAGGTCTTATATGACAGGCCAATTTCCACACTTATTAAGCCTCTGACACACTTGAAATAATCGTATTAGCGTTTTTTTGTGAAATTAGCCCAATTTCTGGGAGACATTCTTAAATCGACGTAATAGACTCTTATGCATAACTTGTGATGTCTCTATTGCTGCTCAGCACCAGGCAGGGGGTGGAAAGGCCGCTCCTTACTCGGAGCCATCAGTCAAACCCTTCCCCACGCTCGGCCTGCTATGTGCTGCACTTTAAGTTCCTTTCTGATATTTCTAATCAAGGATGTGGTGCTAAATGATTTTCGCTCGCTCTGGAAAGAAAGACGGAATATTTTAACACTTCCAGCGACTCCCTGCAGAGGAGGTCAGGAGCAACTCCGAGACCTTCCACTCCACGGCTACGAGGGAAAACAACTTCTTGACTTGTTTTTCACCCGCTATGTTTAACACGACTGACATTTTGCCTCGGTGCCGTTGGTAAACATTGCCAAAGTAGCGAGCACAAAACTCGCGGTGTCATAACTCACCACTGCAAAATGAGGCCGCTCACTGGGAGCGCTGGAGAGAAGAAACACAAGGCACTCGGCTCATCGCCCCCCTCCAGTGAGGAATGCACACACTGCAGACCGGTCTCTAGTTTGGGTTCGCCACATCCTGGTACTTTTATCTTTAACCCCTGACCCCGAGCACATCTGGAAACATAGTTGGACTCAAACATGAGGAAGTTTTCTTTTCTCTTCGCTCAAAGCGATTATGGAAGAAAAGCTTTTAAGTTTCTCTGCAACGCGGTGGACATGGCTTTCTTAGAGCAGGGATGTTTAATGGCCGCACTGGCTATGAACTCTGGGATATTGACCATTCGAGCAGTACAGTGAGCGCGCATGGGACGCTGAGACGGTGAGAAAATACTATTGTTCTCTTTGGCTGGGCGGCTTCGAGACTCGCACGCAGATAAACATCTCAGCTGGAGCTGCACGTCTTTGATGTTGGAGGGCGACGATGTGCCAATGCAAACACAGCAAGCAGGTTATTCTGAAGCAACGCACACAGACACCTTTTTTTTCTGTCTTTGGAAAAACTGTTTCCAATCAGCTCTTTATTAGTTCTTTTATTAGAGAGCCTGTTTTGCTAAGTGGCATAAGGTGGAACACGCTGAACTTTCTTGCTCTGTGTTTCTGTGGTTGTTTCTCAGAGACGGGCTGCTTGTGCATCCTCTGCATACATACAGCACATATTGTCATCCTCGTGTAAAATCATCCCCTTATAGTGGCTGCGTCTGGGCCTCTTTGACAGCATGAGTCAGCCTGAGGGTGTCTCAGGGATACAAACAATAATCTTTCCCTCTGCTAGCCTTCTCTGAATCAAAGCAGCAATCAAGTCAGATATAATTAGTAGAATATATGCAAGTATTTATTAGCCGTTCATTATCTGCACCAAGAGGGTGTGTGTGTGAGTCAGTATCTTCGACTGAGGAGGTGGTCATTTCTAAGTAGAAGAAATTACTTGTACATCAATCTGTCTGCTGGGACTTGTCAGTGAGGTTATGATTTGATCATCGAAGGCTTGCAGCAGAGATTGGTAACCTCCTCAGGTTTTATGATGGGTGTTATTTTTAATGTTGCTGGGGGAGGTTTTAGGGCCGTTTAGTAGTGCGGACATTTACTGGAGCAACGGTTTTTATATGCCACCGCCTTCTGCTGCGTCCAGCAACAGCTGCTAAATGACTATTTCACAGATAACACCGAATCTCACAATGATATGGATGGACAAAAGTGGGAAAGGAAAGGCTATAATAAAGAGTCTCGATAGGAAAAGTGTCTACAGGGACTATTTTTCATCGGTCCACTGTCTCTCTCAAAGGAAATCTGTGTACAAATGATGCTTTTGTACACTCTCACTTCCTCAAAGGAATAAAAGGTATCTCCAAGGAAAACCCTCCATTTATCTGCCATTTCAAGCATGAACAGACACAAACAGTTCACATTTATACTTTGTTTTTTATTAAACTTTTCTTTCCTTTTTTTAAATTTTCTACTGATTTATCTTCCTACAACTTGAACGCGACACCTAAAAGCAAAGTGCGACATTTAAAATATCAATCCATCAGTTTCGAAGAGATAAACTTTGAAAACAAAAAACTCCCTCTCTTGTAAAATAAATAAATGTATTTAATGAGATATGAAATGCTTATAAATGTCTTCTCACTGCACGGTTAATTGCAGCTTGTCACCCTAAAGCATTCAGTGATATATTACTGCACAGCAGAGAGTTTTCTGTTTTCAGTGCGTGACTTTTACATCACATTTAGGCTCTACAAAGAGTTTTCAAAATGGATACACAGTGTCACTGTTGTCTGTTCGGTAAATTAAATATGTATAATCATATTAATCATTGGAGGTTTAATATGTAAGCGTACATCATTTAGCATCTCAGACATCAAATCATGCTTGCAGAAAATCCAAGCTTTTTTTTCCCATTAACAGTGAGCAGGTTCCATGTACATCAACCGCTGCAGCCATTTACATCGAAAAATTCTCCGATAGTCAGTGTGCTGTGAAAAAAAAAAAAAAAAAAAAGGCCATATTTTTACATCTGTGACCCTTGCTGAGCGAGACGGCACGGGGAAGACTATTTCACACATCTTACTACCCTGTGGTGTCCTGGCTTGCAGTCTCAGAGTCCATGTTCTCCACATTTTCCTGTATGCTCTGCCTCGTTAACTCTTACTCAGACCTGACAGTGTGAAAAGACATTTTGCTTCGTCGTTCTTGAGTGTTATCTGGGCAACTTTGTTTCCAAATTTACTTTTATCAAAGAAGAAATAATAAAAGAAATAAAGAAGTTACACAACCCGAGAAGCCTTTACCAGCTGCTATCTGAACTCAGATGCTCCGTTAGAACAAAAAACTGACCGACTAGAGTCTCCAAACTGATTCGGAAAGCAATTGGAAAGGCTTTGATCGCTCGTGCATGTGTTGGCTGTCAAGTGTTTATAATAAAAAGAACACAAACGCTGAATTCTGACCTCCGCTTTTCCTGCCGATAATATGTGAAGAGAGTGATGGAGAGAGAATGTGATTGAATGTGGCAGCAATAAAGAAAAAAAAAAGATGACAGAAGTGCTGACTTCACAGCAACTCTTCCTTTTACATTAGACTCGTGTGTGCTATCAGAGGGAGCGCATCAGCAGCCATCAGAGGCCGGTTCACCAGGCAAGACAAGAAATCCAGTAAAGAGTCTGGGAGGCAACAGATTAGAGGAGGTCACATCATGCTAATGAGAGTCATTACTATCACATGATAGCCAAATAAACTAATTGCCAGCTTATTTACGAGACAGAGCGTCCTAAATCAAAAGGTTAATTACATCTGAGACAGAGTCCTTCACTGGAAATTGACCTTTAGATTTTCTGTTTTCTTGCTCTTTTTCTTTTTCCGTCTTCCTTCTTCTTTTCTGTACGAGATACAAAAGGCCACATCCAGATAGAGTTGCCTGCATGTTTCTTGATAAGCTTCAGGCGCAGACCCTTGCCTATTACTTTTTTGTGTTTTTTCCCAGGAAGTGCCTGGCTGCATAATTAGCAAACATCATCAGACAAGACTTGGTGCCACCAAGGACTTTATTTTTCCTGAAGTTTCTGCGCCCCGAAGCTTTCCCCCAGCCACCAAAGAATGTTTGTTCTTCCTGAAATTAGATGGGTTTAATTGCTGTGGAACAACAGCAAAACACCCCCCTTTCTCCCTCCCCCGTGCACACACAACAAACACACACACACACATACACATGAACACACTCTCATGCATAAAAAGTCTAAGATCAGGCTGGCTAATTATGCTAATAGCCGATTGTTCAACCATGGTGATATGTTTACTGAGGGAGTTGATGTGTTTCCTTTTGCTTCGTCATAAGCAGCCTGTCTACGGGTCCTCTGTGAGATCGCTGCACCTGAAGGCAAGAGGACTGTGCCCTCATCCATCCTGCCTAACCCATTACCCTTGGACAGGGAAGAAGATAAATATTGTTGCAGATGCCTAACTCTCTGCAAATGAGATTTTTCGGGCCAGATTTATCAAGCCTTGGCGGGGTGTTTAAGGCTCCAAAACTTGGCCCTCGGCATGATAAAATGGCAGCACATGTTTCTGAATCACCCACCACAGTGTTGTTGCCAAAGGGTTATGATGATATAGTCAACTGCCTTTTTCCTGTTGTGCATCACAGCCTTTGATGTTCTTATATTCTGTTTTCTCCGAGCCTGAGATCTTAAATAATTTGGATAGAGCAGGATCTTTATCTTTTTATGTGGCTGCTTTTATTTTTTTATTTCATAGCACAATATTTCTTCTTCATGGCATGAACTAATTGAGAATCTTCATGCAGTGTATTTTACTGAATAAAAATGTCTAGAAATGACAAAGTTGCACCAGTCAAAAAGAAAAACCTGTCAGGATTTTGTTCCAATTTAAGTGGAGACATAAAGTTCAGGTTCTCCAGGTTGAATCAAGAAATCTCTCTCACTCCACTGTGTCGGGCGTATCTATTTTAAAATACAAAAAATTTAAATATGAGAGGAGGAGGACATATTTTTCTCTCTTATTTCAATTTTTTCTTTTTCGTTTAAGCTTCAAATCATCTCCCATCAGCATCAGAGTTTTTTTCTAAAGGATACACAGTGTGCGGCCTCTGCTCACACCCAAACATGCCGAGGAAGCATTGATGGGAGAAATTCATAGGGCCTGCAGTAAAAGTTGTGTATCTGAACCTGTTGCTGCCAAGCCTACGGTCCTAACGACCCTCCTTGGAGCATCCCACCGTGAAGTGCCATATTTATGTTGGCAATATATGCGAAAGAATTAGGATCATAAAACTCTACGGCCACACAAAAGCTCTTAAGGACTGCTGTTTTGTGCGGCTGGCTTTATTTATGCAACTGCAGGCTGAAGTCAGGTTGTCCGCCTCTTCTTACGTCCAAAACAATATTTCCTTTCTTGCCCATCTTTGTAGCTGGAACGACCGAAAAAGATTCATGACTTTAAAATATTTAGAGTGAAGCGCATGTTTTCCTTTCCATGTTTTTACTGTAGTTTACTGTTTGTTTTGTCGGACCACCAGGATGAATCCGGCCACACAACACTACAGAGCAAGCGAGTGCAACATGGCATGTCTCCTGCAGGCCATCATGCCTGAAGGACACAATGAGAAGCTGGAAAACACACACAAATATGTGCCTGCTCTTTTAAACTCATGCAAGGCTCTTAACTTCCAAATGTGCAAAAATGTGTATAGTTTTTGCTCAGTATATGAACAACAATAAATGTTGATCAATGTAGAAACAAAAGGTCATTCTCTACTGTATGTGAGCTGTTGAAAAAATGATCCCTGATCTCGACATCAGTTACGTCTCAGCCTCTTGGGTGACTTAGGTGTTGAAAATGTCAAAGTTCACGACCAGATGACCCAAATATCATATGTACTTTTTCTGGGCAAAGAGGCGCTTGGAAATTCAGACATGCTGCAGTGCATTTCTATTTTTGTACGAGCATGCATACCTGTGTGTGCAATGTCACTAATTCGAAGAATGTCGCATCAAAAAGTGTGGAAAAGTGAAGCATCTTTTGTTGGATGCATTTTTTTTTTTTAAAGGGTTCTGGTTGTCTTAAAGGTGTCACTTCGCTTTATCATAACTGACAGTATACAGGAGGAAGGAATAACAGTAGAAAACTAACACCAGAGTCCAAGAATACTGTAACTCTACACTGGAAAAAACTCTCTGCCCACCCCATCATCTCCACCTCCAGAGGCAGCTCCAACCAGCAGCAGCAGCAGTGGAGGCAGCAGGGGTCGCTCGTAAAATAAACACAAAACCCAGGCTGAAGACTTTACCTGCCCTTTGAGTCGAGAGAGGAAATGCAGACAGGAAGTCTGCTTTTTTACCTCTTTTTCTCATCTTCACTGTGGGTAGTGGGAACCAATAACATAAAAACCAATATTATAATGTCAAAACCTGAAATGAAATCACAAAATAAAACTTTTACGCACTGGAGATTCCCAGGAAGGACACTCAATTAAAGGATGGCGCGGTGTCTCCATAAATGTGACCTCTGACACTGCGTTTCCACTCCAAATCAACACTCTGCTCACACGCTCGGCTCGAGCCAACAGGGAGCCCGGAGTTTCTGCAAATGAACGATCTGTCAGGAGGCTGTTTATATCCCCTCGCCCGCTCCTTTATTTAACACTCCCGCATTAAAAGGGAAGAGCTTTTTAATTAGCTATGGACTCTCCTATTTTAATCAACTCACAAGCGGAGTCCAGCTGTGACAGCCTTGACAGGCGAAGAGTGGTGACGTTCCGACTGCTGACTTTTCCTTCCCCGAAAAAAGAGAAAGACGGAGTGAGGGAGAGGAGGCCGGTGAATCTGGGATCTCTAGCACTTTAGCGAGATAGATGGGTTTTGAATTAAAGTGTAACAGCCTGTCTCTTACCAGCTAGAGGACTGTTTGCAGGAATTTTAATTGAGTTTCCTTAAACATACACGAGTTGTCTTTACATTATGGACGTCTGCTGTCTGTTTCAGGTTTGCACGGAGCTGATCAGGGAGCAGACAGTGTAATAAGTCCTGTATGATTTACTGTATGTCCTCCTGATGCCTGCTCTCAGTCACATAACATCAGTGCATTAAAGCATTTGATTAGACTGGACATTCTTCCAAAATGTGCACACTTGCTGGTATAATCAGCTTGCTTCATCCACATCATTTGCTTCATCTTCCCTTCACTTCCGCCGCCGACTTCTTTTCTCTCGTCTTTCACCCCTGGAGTGGCTTAAAGCTCTTAAGCAAAAACACAACAAACAAAGAAAAAGTGTAACAGAGGTTCTCGTTTCAGCCATTTGATGTAGCTGCCAGGCAGCCAGTGGGATGCTTTGAATTTAATTTCCTCTATTCATGATGCAGCTTTTATTTACATGACAGGACTGGACAGATTGCGTCGGCCTTGGAAAAGATAAATGAGAGGAGGGGAGAAAAAAAAAACAAAAAACAAACTTGGACAAATTAAAGCAGATATTTGCCAGACAATTTAATGCAATTAAAACAGAGAGAGAGAGCTGTCGAGTATGTAATGTTAGTCCTCTCACTTCAACCACCAGTGACTTTTTGATCTTTTATTACACATAGGAGAGTAGCCTACTGTTAGACTATGATGTGCAATCTGCTCGCCTCTCATACTGTCATGCAAATACATTAGCTTAGGTGATGGGTCCCTCCACAGTACTCTCAGTGGACAACACTCATTAAACTAATTACACACTGAACCAAAACTGAGTGGAGCGTAATGAGGTATGTGATATTCACAAGGAACTTGTGCTATTGGGAGCACGCCAGTGGAAAATTGTGATGCCACCATTCCACACCTACCTGAAACAGGACAAACACAGTAGAAACGATGCTCTCTCTGAACTATCCGAGGCGCTGATTTGTTTAATTTGGCCTCTCGGAATCACTCTGAATGCAAAACGTGACTGATTTCCTGGGTGTAAGTTTCGAATTTCCATTTTAAATGAAAGGTTTAGGCTTTGGGGGATAACCGTGAGTTCCTGAGAATCAGATGAGCAAATCAACACCAGCCTCACACCATCAGAACCGGATATTACTGAGAGAGTTGACACCTTCAAAGATAGTCAATGGGGTGACACATAAACAGTTCAGAATGAGGCAAAAGTAGAGACCTAAAGCAAAACTGTTAATGGTGTAACTGAAGCCAGAAGCCTGGTTGTATTGTGACTCCCTAAGCTACCATTTATGGTAAAAAAAAAAACTTAGTGGAGGGCACAGAAGTAAACTCTGAACCTTCTTGTTTAATTAGCCAACATACCAGACAGTGTATGGCTTCAGCTTTCTTCATTAAGGAGAAGCAAACAATGACAGAAAAGTACACAACTAAAATAAACTGTCACACCAACAATCTTCCTCTGAACCTAACCAAATTGTTTTGCTAAGTGAACCTAACCAAACTGAGTCACTTTTACACGGATGACTATGTGTAGATCATTTCTTAACTTTAGTGGGGTTTTTTCGGCCAAACTGAAACAGATCTACAATGTAAACTATGTGTCTGGCAAAGCTTTGTGGCCTTAGTTCTTTGGACACTAAAGAGTACCATGTGCATCCGAGTCAGATGATGTCTGTATCTGTTTCAGCTCTGGAGGATGTCACTTGACTGTCCCCTGTTCCAGCTGGAGAATTGGAGAAGAACTGGAGTATTTCCAGGACCAGAAGGACTTGACTGTCTCCGAACTGGGTTTATAATATTTCAAGATATTTGTAAGACGATTCCTTTTGGCTAAAGCGGCCTCTCTGTTTGTATCACAGTTTACTGGAACAAAAGTCATACTGGGATATTCTGTCATCGACTGCCAGAAAGCAAAGTCTGTTTTAATATTCAAACATATCGTTGTCCCTCTGACACAGAGAAGCAGGCTTCCTGCTCTCTGCTGCCACAGACTCTCAAACACAGACAAAGTCACTGGCTGCACTGTCATCCAGTTGTGGGACACATGGATGTCAAAGGACCAGTTTTCTCACAGCTTTGGTAAATTCCTGGCTTAAATGGGTAACTTAACACACATGGACTGCTGTGTGGCCTTTACCGTACACAGAAACGCATACAAGTGTATTATTTCAACAGAAACTTGAAAAACTGAAAAGAAAAACTTAAAAAATATGAGGACATCTCTCTTTTTTCACCCTCCTATGAGTGTGTGTGTTGGTCTACGAGGAGGAAAGCATTTAATTCTTTGTGCACACCATGCAACCTTCAGAGAAGCATGAAGAATTAATTCATTGCTACTTTTATACATTGCTAATAAATTTGCGCTGCTATGTTTATTGCATCTCACACTGAGGAGAGGGGATCACATTTCATTTGGCAGGACCGTTTGTTTTAATGTTTTATTTCACTGCAAACTCTCATTCTCTGGCTTTAGTTTTCAAGCCACCCCGCCTGCTTTCGTTCCCCTTTTATTTTTTCTCTCCTCACTTCAGTAAATGTATCCAGACTGGCTGTGATGGTGTGTGCTGGAAGTTTTCCATGCATCATAATTGTTTCGCTAATTTACTATGCTAATTGAGTAATTAATTCGGGAACAGGAGATTAGAAGGGGGCAAAAATACAGAAATAAATAAACAAGTAAAGCGTTGAGTGTTACCGCCGGGGCTACCGTTTTGTTCTGACATTAAGGATGCAAACTGACTCAAATACTCCAGCATGTTTGCTTCCTTTGCCCAAGGCTAGCTAGCTGATGTGCTTGGTGTGCAGGCACAGAGTTAGCATCCCTAACTTCTCACCATGGGACTCGCAAACATTCAGCCACTAACTGCATGATACGACGCATCAATTGAGCTCCAGTGGCGTGGTCAAACGTAATAGTTATCACTGCGTACACTTCCAGTGATTTAGCTGCTGCTTTATTGCTGAGCACCTTAAAACTGAACACATAAAGGACAGGGTCATTTAAGTGTCACTGTAATTTTCAAGAATCCCGGTTGCAGAGAAGTTTCATGAGGCAGAAAAGTAGAAAGGAGTTTAATGTTTAGGGAAAATGTGATGAACATAAGGAAGGGAATGAAAAGAAAATCTCAGTCTTTGACAAAGTAAACGGACATTTTGCAAGCCCAAATTATTTTTACTACTACAACTACTTTTATTAAAGTGTTGAGGGTGATTTAGGTGGTTCCTGTTGTTTAGATGCTATTTATACTTTCAACATTAGGTTCACCTCTTGAGCTGAACTATACAAATATGACCTCTTCTGTTGCACAACTGCAAAAAACACTAAATAAGGGAAGCATTTTATTTAACCTTAGGTAGTGACCGAATATGCTTTATCTCAGGACTTGGGGCAAGAAATCTCAGCTCTCACTCGAAACACACATTTCTGCTGCAGTGAAATAGATTTCTTTATTACACTGAATGGATCGATGGATTTCGTGTAATTGAGATGAGAAGCCACAAGATGGCAGCCACAAGATTCACATCATAAAATCAATGTCTGCTTTGCTGCACTCTGAATAACAATCTGCTGTGATGTCTTCATTTTGGTTAAGATATTGATCCACTTGGGACAACTTGTGCTCATTTATTGATTTTCAGACTGGCAGACTGAGCCACACACACATACACACACACACACACACACACACACACACACACACACACACACACACACAAAAGTTTAACTCGCACCAAAAGTTCATGGTTGCAGTAACTGGTGCTAAATCACATCCAATGACATGGTTATTGTTCTGTATTGTAAAGGTTAATAACAAATCAATGCCTCAATGATTACACTCAAATAATTATTGAAGAACAGTTCTTTTTAAAAACATGCAAGAATCATTTTAATGTAACTTTTATTGAAATAAGAACTATCAATACTATTAGAAATGTAGAATTACAATCTCAAGTAAAAGAGAGTTACTGAGAAGAAAGAATTGCAGAAATCAGACGAGTGAGAAGCTCTTATTCAGCTGTTAATTCATGTGTCCACCGTGGGGCAGAGTTGAGACATGGGAAAGACTTCAGGAGTATAAGTGCTTCATTTCACCAAACTGAAAAAAAAAAAAACTCACTGTGCTCAACAATTAAAAAAACAAATCTCTTCATACATTGAAATCATGATAATAAGTTAAAATACACTGTCTATGTGAGCTGTAGATCTCCTTGGCATTGAGTCACATACGGCCCTTAAAATGTCCATATTTCCTCATAGCAGCAGAAAACACACCAGACACACACACAAAAGTAGGCACATTGTGGATAAAATACGGAAAATCTCATTAGTGGCGATAAGAACGAGAGTGTGAGCTGTGACTGGAAGTGATCTAGTGGCCTACAGCCAACCTGACCAATGGGACAGGACCTCCTCCTTCTTCTTCTAGGAACAGTGTCCTTGTGTTTATGAGCTGTGATACACATCCTCATGCAGTGACATCAGTGCAGCCTGGTTACGCACGGTTAACAACCTGTCCGGTGACGCCTTTGTTTCTCTGTGTTTCAGCTAGCGAGACATGAGTGTCCTTAATGGATGTAAAGCTGAAAAAGGGCACTGTAAGGTCCTTTCATGTGCCTTACTTTACAGACCTTTGGGTGACGTCAGTAGAGTCCTCTTTATTGTTGTGTGCATGGTCTGAGCAGATGGCCTCTCTGGTGCTATATAATGGTATATGTCATGGCTAAGGTATGGCAGTGTTTGACAGGTTTTGAAGCCACCGCTTAAATATTTAGTCAAGCGATGAAAAAGGGACCCTGACAGAGCCCAATAAAAGTGTAGACTAATTTGGTGGTTACGAAAGTTCATCAGTCACAATGTGTGTCATCCTTTTTTGACAGTACAACATCCATGGAACTTGGAATGGCCTTGGAAAAATAATAATAATGAATTAATTCTTCTTTAATTCTTCCTTTATTCCTTCATTCTGTAATTCCCTCCATACTGAATTTCTGTATTTCTTGATTCTTTACATCCTTCCTTCTTTATTTTCTTTATATTTTCTCTTCATTATTCTATTCTTATTCCTCTGCACTTGATTCCTGTATTATTTAATTCCTTCCTTTAAAAGTCGATTACTCCTACCTCATTTTCTTTCTCAATTTCCTTAATCGCCCCCTTCCTTTAAAGAACCCTTCTGGTGAAAATCAAGCTTTTGACCTTGTTGACTTACCCATATGTTGTTTTTTATATGCCATAAAACATTTCATGAGCAGAATAAGTAGTCGGCACCATGTCAGAGACAGCCAGGGTTTAATAGCTACCATACCCAAGGAATCAATCCCATTTATTTGCAAGGTGGAGCTACCGTGAAATGATGACTATCAGGGGAGAAAACAGGTGTTACTTATTGGCATTTGAAAAATTGAGTTTCATAATCTTCAAAAACCATGGCAGAGATGTGTTTTGGGTTGCAAGGTTGCTTCGGGAGGTTTGGTGAGCTTTACCAAAGGATCGGAAAACCCAAGAGCCGAACCACTTCCTGCAGGGGTTTCCTAAAGTACTTTTCTGCCATAAAACTTTTATTGAAGCCAGATTTTGTTCCATTTACTTATTCCAAAACTAACACAGTACAAGTCAACATGTTGGTCAACCAGTAGGATTATTTTTTCTCCATTTTCCTCTGGTGAATGTGTCCAAACAAATCTGCAGTGAGCTAGATAATGTTAGCTAGTATTATCCAGCTAAGCTGCGAGATGATTGATGTCAGATGCTGACAGGACTTTGTATATGGCTCGGGGGTGTTGACAAAAGCTGGTTACACTATGTTCAACATCCACAGATTTGGGACAGGACATTGTGTGGGGTTTCCCCCTGTACACATACAGCAAACAGCCATGAATTATCCATGTCAGGCATGTCCTCACAAACGAAAATATTCCATTGGGTTTAAATGAGAGGCTGTTTTGTTTTGATACATACTACATGTGAAAATGGAAGTATCTGCATTATTAAATGAAGAGTGGAAAGCAATATTTAGACAGGCAGAAAAGAGTAGGGAGTGAATGCATTCAGTGCATTTTAGATCCCAGAGGAGACAGAAAGCTGCAGTTCTTGTGTTTGAGTCCAGCGGCAGTGTGAGAACATCAACATGCCCACTCGCTCGGAGTGAATTTTCAGGACAAACACCTGCACTATTCACACTGAGGTTTTCCTGTTAGTTGATGTTAGTTACACAGGTTCAAGAGTAAGGAGCTCTAACATTAAAGGTCATGCTAAAACAGCTGGACTTTTGCTTTCACACGAACATCATAACAGTATTCCTATTCCTAGTATTGATAATTCCAACCCCAGTTTCTTTCTACCAAACTCCCTTTATGCCTCACCCCTTTTATTCCTGTCTTAAATCTGTTTTTTTCATTCCTTACTTCCTTTATTTCTTGATTTTTTCTTTTTATAATTCAAGTCTTGAATATACAAAAAGACTAAAATTCTGACTGTCCCAAAATTTCAAATCGTGTATGAATAAAGTGAGAGGCAACTGACATTGTCATGTGAAATTTGTCTCTTATTGATTAAACACTCTGAAAGTCCTTAAAAAAACCCTCAAACATGTTTGCTATGATCATGTCAACTCTGGCTGGTAAAACACACTTCAAGATAATGTGTGCAAAAGTCCATGGTGACCTTCCTCCTTTTTTAACGGACCGTTGCAGACTGGCTGGGCTTTTTTTTAGTCAGTCATGATCATCAGCCTTAGACAATAACATCAGACAATAACAGGAAGATCAGAAGGATACCAAATATTACAGAGGGGGCCTCATAAGAGTTACCTAAAATACAACAGTTGGATTGGGTTTCTTCAGTAAACCTACATCTTATTTTAAAATATATTGTCTTGAGTTTATGCCAGTTGTACAGCCTGTTGGCACGTGAATCACACCTCCAGACAAATTGTGTTGCACAACCTCTATGGGAAACTGCCTCTATCAAAACCAGTTCAACGAGGCTCCTACAAACTTGCCATGATCAGCATTTTTTAATTGATTAATGTCTATTTGGCTTCAAGCAATTACATGAGTATCAGGAACATGTTGCATATGAAGGAGGGAGCCTAATAAGAGATAACTAAAATACGTTAACTGCATCTAATCAGTAAACTCACATCTTATCTTGAGACTTGCCCTCTTCAACTTATGACAAATCACAGTTTGGCCTTCAACCTGTTGGAAGCATGAGTTTGTCTCCAGACTCCTTCTTTTCCTCTGAAAAAACTGTGTTGCACAACCTACATGGGAAACAGGCATGGGAAACTGCCTCCTTCAAAACCGGCTGAACCTTGCAAAGAAATGGCCAGGGAGCTCAACATGACCATGGAGGGAAACCTCTGAATGCTTCACATGTGTCCAGGACTGAACGCAGAGGTCATGACAACAAAACCCAAGCGTCATCTGCTGAGAGCAATATGGGAAGATGTCCCTCAAATGTCACTTCAACACAATATAGAGGGGTTCCTCTCAAGTAATTTGCCCTGGGGAGTGTAAGTTATGCTATACATAATATGAAACAGATGTACAGTAAAGGCTGTGACCCCTGAGAGGAAGAATGACAAGTGTTTGTTTTACATGTGTTGAAACTTGGAGAATTTTTAAAGCTTTGCTGTTCTTGAACATGTCTGTGGGACATTAATGGAGTTTGATGCAACTTTTTTTTTTTTAACTCTGACTCTGATTAACATTCAGATTACTGAACTAATCAACTCTTGTCTCAGTTCAACAGATTGACTGTCAACAAAGCAGAAAATGAGGAGTGACCAGGCATCAAACAAGGAACTACGTAACAGTTTAAACATGGCCGAAGACAGGGGCATTGACGATGAAGTGATATTTAAAATTGAAATACTGATATTGTGCAAATAATGCAGCATCTCTTAAATCATTTGTTTCTCTCCATTCTTTCCTTGTCATAGCAGACGGCAGTAATGCTACCTTAAGGTGGCTGCAGACACGATAAAATGGAAAACTTTATTAAGTTTAATAGGGTTGTTTTGTAAGCCTTTGTACAGTTGTGGCTCCAGACTCTCTCCACCTGTTTACACTTGTCTTTGAGTGAAATTAATTGTCAAAAAAGAGAAAAAAACTCACAATAAACATAGCTAAAGATGAGATGATTGATTATAATAACATTCTTCAAGCTGAAACTAAAGAAAAAATTGACATATTATGGAAATCAGTAACTCATGTTCATTCTTTTATGTTTAGACTATGTTAAATCATTATCAATATGCCCAGCTAAACTCTGGACAATTGCAATCCAAAAAACAACTTCTGCATCAATCAGTGGCTTTGCTTTCCATTGCCTGCCTTGTTAGAGCTCATGATGGGTCTGAGTCTTTGTATTTAGCACTGTTGTCCTTTATCTGATGTAATTAGGCAGGCGATTGAGACTAAAAGCTAATGAGCATTGTCTGTTGTGAGGAAGGTCAGCGACAAACTAAAACCCTGATATGAGGAAAAGTGAGAAAGCGTGTGTGTGTGGGTGTGTGGGTGTATGTGTGTGTGTGTGTGTGTGTGTGTGTGTGCGACAATCTAACAGTAGGGGCAGATGCACTCTGGGATTGATGTAGCCCAGTGTCTCATGTCCAAATCTATATGGCCCTTTTAATCCAATGAAAAATGAGAAGTGTGCTGTAACTTTGTTAGAAGTGGGTAATGCAGCCAGGGGAAATGGAACAGAGGCCAGGTTTGCAGGCCTCCTCCACGTTCAGTGTAAAAGCTAACCTGATTTGCACTGCGCTAGCTCCGAGACCAATATCTGCCTGCATCACCAAAAGCCCATCAGGAGTGATTAAATCAACATGATGGACAGTTTTCTGAGAACCTATTAACTGTGACATCTGCTTAGCATGTGCTTGTCCTTACAAATGTGTCCTATTAAAGTCAAATCTGGTGTTTTACACTGCGGAGGTGTTGCCCTCTCTCCCACCTTTCTGTGGGTTATTAACTTAGTCTCAAAATTTTTAAATACAGACTTTTATGAGCAGGATCATTTCAGATAAAAACACAGACTGCACATTTGATACTCTGTAGGATATAGAAGAGGCTGGAAACTGTAATAACATGAGCTGAATCTATCAAGTTTGATGAAGACACGTGAGTTATCCGTCTCCGTGGTTTGTTTTGGCCACACTTTAACTGACTGGAGGCTTATGTGAGAACTTAACCTCATCACTCCGTATCGCCGCCATCAGTAAGTAATGATTTTCAAATTACCAGGATAACTGAGGGAGTTTAGGCTCTGAAAAGTTTGGAAGATACACAGTTTCAACAGTTTCCTCAGCATGGCTGGTACATCTCACATGTCAAGGATTGATTATGTGTGCCTGTGTGTGTATTTATAGGCTGTGCAGAGATGAGTTAAAGTATCCATGATAAAGTCTGTATATTATTTCAATTAGCAGTGCACTGATTCATCCTTTGCACTAATAAAAAAATCTTAAAACACTTTATTTCAGTGTGCAGTTGGTAATATTTTTCTTAATTTGACCGTATCCCCTGCTGCAGTTTAATCTTTATTAAAGAAAACAGCACCGTCTTATTAAAGAGAGTTGTATTTCCCCTTTGTGAGACTATCAGCAGCTTATTGCTGTTATAATTGTGGCTATTTAGACGATTAAATATTATAAATGCCTGTCCGGGATAGAAAGTAAAACAAGATTTTGAATCTCAAAGCAGCGTGTACTTAATAAATAGTCACAGCAAGACAAACAGTATAATCATGTGATTGTGTGTGAAACAGACATGAGAACATAAACGCTACGGGATGATAGAAATAAAGATATTTCTGGAAGGCGCCCTGCTAGCTCACCTGGAAGATCACAGGCTAAATGTGCTGTATATTATCCTTTTAGCTGTCTCCCTGTTTATGCTATCTCTCTCCTCCACCGCTATAAATATAGCATAAATGTCAAAAAATAACTTGCAAGAAGAAAAGAGAGAAAGAAAGACTTGTCTTCACAGGTTTTATTGAGGCAGCTGCACATTTAATAGCTACAGTTAAATGAAGTCACTGTTATTGTTGCACATCAATCAACAGGTCTGTTGGATCTATTGAATGTACAGGATCTGTGGTGTCAGTGTGTGATAACAATAATGGCTTGAGGTGTTAAATAAACTGGATCAACCAAAAATAAACACTGCAAACTGGTTATGTCATCTGAGAACACTTTATTAATTGGTTTACAGACATGTGTATTGCTGCATATTGATAGTTATATATTAATTTTTTTCTAACCTGCGATAAGAGCTTTTATCCATATGGCTGTAATAAAATAAGAGTCCAATCGTTACCAGCTTTTTAAAGTCACAATGATTAAACCATATTGATCCCAAGTGTTTTTAATTAGGACTTGACTTAATTAACTGAAGACGTAATCCAGTAAGATCTGATTACACATTACTTATGGGTTTAATTAGCTGAAGCAAGTGGTACAGACTGCCTGGGTTTTCTGTATGAGAAAAGTCTGGCAACTATATAATGAAAGGTGAAATTTAAGTTGCAAGTTACAATTATTTTCATTCAGCATTTCATGTACTTTTTTTCTGAATAATCACTTGTTCTATTAAATTTCAGGAGATGGTGAAAAATGTCAAATACGGCTATTTAAATCAGAGTTACATATTGTCCAGTTGTTTAAATCCAAAATATATTCAGGTTTCTATCGCATAAGTCAAACAAAAGTAGTTTATTGGGGAGATGAAACCAGCTAAAAAATGACTTGAAATATGATATTGACAACAAATTTCTGGTGATTGATGAATTAAAATCAACTAAACCTTACAGCTCTACAACAACCATTTTAAAGCACTGCTGAAAATACAGAATTATGAAACTAATCTGACTGATCTTAGAGCCCAAATGAATCGGAAATGCACAGCTGAAGCTAAAATGCAAAACCGGTAAAATGAGAGTTGAACTACTTGAACTATAAGAGTTGAAGTACATTGATAGAAAAGCTGGAAACTGAAGTGTTATACTGACAGAGCTGGAAGCAGGAATGAATTGCATGAAGAGGCTGGAAGTTCAGATGCAAATGCACGGCATGTTGCCCTGGCGGTTGTAACGTGCTCCTCACTGCAACCTAAGACCCGGCAAAGTTAAACACGTATGAAGAGCTATTTTTACGTGCCTGTGCACACGTGTTACGATGTGTATGTGATTAAAGGACAGGATGGGGTTGCACACAGGGTGTTGATGTGGACGGTTTCCAACAACAGTCGAGTGACCACTTATCCAGTTCCTCCCGTCTCAGTCACTCTCCACTCCTCAGTGATTAATTAGGAAAGTAAGGGGAATTAGTCTATCAGCATGCTGAGGGAGAGGATGAAAATATTTACAGAGCTCCCAGGAAGGGATTTCATTAGGAGTCAACTCATGGTGAGTCGCCTCCTCTCTCTTCATGCCGACGCAGAGTGGGAGTATTGACCCTTAATGTCAAGTCAAGTGGTTACTGAGTTAAAATGCCATAAAAGCAGCAACAATACAGACATCAGGCAGAAAATAGGATGCTCATTTACTTATAGTTTCAATCCAGACAAATGGAATATGTGTCATAGAAAGTAATGGGAATTAAATTTCCTCAGAACATAAAGCTAAAAGTTATTGTGTACGAGGAACCAAAGCATAACCCCACTGAGACGTATGATTCAAGTTATAGTACGCGCATTAACTACTCACTCCTCTCAAGGGTAAAAACATCAACCCACACAGTCTTGGGAAAACGGTAAGCATCAGTCTTTGGGCTAATGTTTCTCACTTTGCTGTAGGTTGATTGGCAGGAGATACCCCGCTGCTGTGTTATTTCCTCTAGCTGTACTCTTCATCTCCAGCTCTCTCAGCAGGGGTTAACTGACCTCAGAAAACACACAGTTTTGGTACCCACGGGGCAGCTAAATGCCTCTGTGATTACCAGGGGAATAACGAAGCACATAAGTCTTATGACCAATTTAGGAGCCCTGAACTCTATCCATAATCGTAAGGATATATAAAAAAAATGATAGTAAGTGGTTTTCTTTGTCTTAACTGTCGTCTTACCATCTGTGGTTTTTTGTTAACTGCGAGTCCATTTTAAACGGATAACAGTTTGAAGAGCTGACCTTCACAACACACAGAGTTCAGGATTACTTGAAGGTGAAAAACTGACACGTTAATGAAGAAGGACACCTTTACTTCATGAATTTGCGACTAAACCTTTATAAACTTTTCATCTTATATCAAAAAGTTACAGATACTTTTTGTGTTTCCCTGCATTCATGTAATTTTTGTTGAGTCTGTTACCATGATGTATTAGTCACTAGCCAAAACGTTCGTTGCCACTGAAAACATGCCGAGTAATTTTTGGCTCCAGTTGCAGAACATCTTGGCTTAGCTTTTAAATATTTGACAACGTTAATCACTGAAAGGAGGAGGCATGAGCCAATATGCTCAACAACAACAGCTACGGGGCTTTACTTGCTCTTATCAATCAATGTGTCTGGGAGAATATTTCGTTTGGAGTCCATTAGTTTAATCTCTTTGTTTTGTGTTTGGATGTTAATTAGGGAGGATGCTAGATAAAGCGTAAACACTAACAGTCACCCGGTGCCCCAACCTCCCGTTCAAGCTAGCCTGATCAGCTGACAGACCCGCCAGCTGCACCGTTAACTGAGCTGAGAAACTAACAGCAGCTACAAGCAAAGACAGCTGCGGCAAAGAGTGTACTAAGCTGCAGTTAAGGTTTTCTCTGGTGATATTCTGTCCACTACCACGTTAATAGTTTGCACCTTTAAATCAGCTATTATGCATCAACATCCAATCAGAAGAAAGCCTTGTCAACATTACGTTGCCTAAAACAGCATGGCTTCGATCTAAATAGCTGGATTCCATTCACTACAAAAAAAAAGAAAAAGGTGAAGGAGGCGTGTGAAAGGTTAGCATCTAGTTCTGAATCTTTGTTGATCTCTAGAGACTCCTGTTCTCTTTCACGCCCACTTTAAGTCAAACCCAGTGAAATCCCTGAACAATGCATTCACATTCCTCCTGAAATTATCCCTTGTAAATACGTCACAACACAGAATCTAAAGATGGCTTATTGAGTTTCCAAGAACAGGACAAGAACAGAAAAACAAAATTAGCAACAAGCATCACGACCAGCTCCTCCTTCTCAGACACTATGTGCTGATTACAAGACCCCGGTGCCATCCACTGAATCGCCCTCCTCCAGAACAGGGCCAAGACAAACTCCCTTCCCAGCAGTAAATGCTGGAAATGGGCAGGAAAAGTTTTACTGAATGTTCTAAACTCCTGGCCATGTGTAGAAAAAAAAATAGGCAGACACATCAGCAGTTTTGCGTCTCCATCAAAAGGAATTGAGATTAATTTCCTGGTTGCATGACTAAACACAAGCACTGCATTTCTGAACGTGCCTGCTAGCTGCGTTTCATCGTAACACAGCAGGACTGAGGGACGGACAGAAGACTGCTCGAGCTGCCTGGAACAAAGTTCTTGACCTGTTGATTTCTTTAGGTCAAGTGAACTCAGCGTCCCAGAGTGTGCAGTGTCATGGCGGAGCCACATGACGGAGGGAGAGACATGACTAAAATATGCAAGTTAAGGCCATTCGGAGCCTGGTTTCTAGATTACAAATTGTTGTTGTTGTTGTTGTTTGCACTCGATGTTACCAGTAGAGCCCAACTGAGAATTGTGTTACAGCAAATACAGCATGTTCTCGTAAAAGGTTAATGTCTCCATTTACTGAGTCACGGCCTGTAGAACACGCAAGGGAGAAAAAAACTAAAGAGGAATTACAGGAAAATATTACAGTAGCAGATGTATGGAGATTATAACAGTACAAAGAGAAATAAAGCACAGCAGAGTTTCCTCTTGAGGCAATAATCATGTGGCTTCTTGTTTGTGCATTTGTGATGTTTCTCTTGCTTCACATTCTGGAGGTTATCAGTGTGTTTCAACACGTTAGCGGTTCAATAGATGTTTAACTGGATAAGAGACATTTGCATTTGTGCTCTGTGATACTTAACAAGAAGAGTTGTGTTCTAAATATGATGAAAGCCAAAACTGATTGTTCAGTATCCTAAATAATGATTTTACCAACCCATTGATACACTGGAAAATTATATCTGATTGTTTGCCATGTTTACAATGAACAAGCTGTGTGTAAATATTTCTTAAAAATGAGGGAGTCTCGTAAAGTCCAAAAGAACTTGTCAAATAAATTTTCCTCAAAGATGATTCTTGTTATTTTAGGCAATTCTGTTATTGCTGGCTTATGTTCTAGCGTTCATTTTTATGATGAGTTTGTTTTTAATAACATATTTGCTGCTAAAAAAGTGTAACTTAGTGATTGTCAGCTGACACCTGCGACTGAGTCAAACGGGTATGTGAGCAAAAGCGCGATACGAGACTCAACCGATTACTTCTGTGCGGAATCTGGCTCTAGATGGCAAGATGGCAGCGTCATTAATAGTGACATCTTTGCTTCATACTGGAACAAGTGGAAAAGCATTTTCAAAACTTTTGGAGTTGGAGTTGTGCTACAATAAAAACTGAGCGTTTAAGCTGACCAGTGAACAAGCAGAATATTCTTCAATGTGCACAGGGTTTGTACTTTAAAATCAAGACAGAAACTGTATTTTGCAACGTTTTGGGAAAAATATGACTGTTGGAAAACACTGAGCTGAAAGCTGGAGAACAGAGATGTGGATTTCACATATTTTTGATGCCTGTTTTTTCCATAAAACTCATCGCCAATTTTCTTTCTATACACCATAAATCAAAGTTCCCATATTACAAACTTTGAGTTGTGTTAAGTCATAATGTGAATGAGAAGAGTACATCGTTTAATGTCTCCTAATAGTCTCAGAGTCATAATCTGCTCTATTCAGTGAAGGTTACCATGATTTGTTTTAACTGCATTATACACGGCTCCAATAAAAAATCTTGTAAAAACAATTGTACGCCTGTTTATTAGTGATATGACAGAGTCTTCAAAGACTGAGCCATTACCCTCCAAACACATCTGTCAAGGACTGATCTGTTTGTTACTCGGGAGATGAGGACTTGACAAAACACTGCCAGCATGGCGCGAGTCACCCTCTTCCCGGAGGACGGGGTGTTTATACGGTCTGGAGGGCCTCAGGGCTATTGACTCAGCTGAGCTCCAAACTCCCCAGCAGGGCCAGAGAGAAACAACGTGGCCATGGGGGGCTGGGTTTTGAAAGGGAAGTAGGTACAAGTTGAGATACAGGACCCTCTCAGATACAGTCACACACAGATGTATCTGATTCAGATGTGATTTCATGGATTTTTACTATCAATATTTGATTTATTCTTGCATCAAAAACTGGGTTGACTTGATTTCACTACTCTTTGGTAATGTTTCGTTGCCTGGTTTACCAAAATAATAAAAACAACAGAAAAAAAAGAGGAGGGGTCATGGGTGAGAAAAAAAACTTGATGTTGTTCACATGCTGTTTACACAAGGAAAGCCTGGCTGGGGATAAGAACAGGTTCCAGACCATTCGTCTGCCAGTGTGTGTGTGTGTGAAACTCTCTCTCACACACACCCACACACACACACTCAACACGCGCGCACACACACATACACACAGACACACACACAGCAGGAACAGATAAAGTAACTTCTCTCATACGGACACAAACACAAAATGAATGTATGTATCTTAGAGTTAAGTGGCAGTGACAGTTTAAGAGCACTAATGAGCATTTGACCCGACACACACGCACTCACACAGCTCTTCTACAACGTAAAAAGATTAAGAAATAACAAACTGTTAGGATAAAAGGACACAGAGGCAAATTTATTTGTTTACGCTCTTACAATCTGTGTCTGAGGTGTCTGAATGTGATGACAAATCCCTTTAATAAACACAAACAAACCAAGCAACATACTCACTTCCTTGCTTGAGGGCAACATTTCGTCTTCCTCCATTATCTTAGTCTATAATGCTCCTTTGGCTCAGCGCACAGTACCTTAAGGAAGCAAAATACATCTGCATGACAGTTTACTGTTTTTATTGAATTCAGATGACATCTGATACTGATAAAGCTCACAGGACTGGAAGGAAGTACAAATCTATTTTTTTAATCCTCCATAGATCTAATAGAGAGCTTAAAATATTCATGGGAGAGGTTACACTGAATGAGAAGTAGCAGGCCTCCCTCAGCACCCCCCTCAGTATTTTCCCATCCCTCCCTGTGTATGTTGTCGTTGTAAAAAGCCAACCTTGGGGAGCCCAGACCTAAACAATGTGATCTCTTAGAGGCCCGTTACAGGCCTTCCCACCACTTTCCTCCCAATCTCTTGGAAGCTTCCTGTTTGTGTAAAAGATTTGTTGTCTTTGACATATTTGTTCTTTTGCTCCAATCAAGAGGAGTGTGGCGGCTACATAATTTTACATTTTTTGGGGTCAAACTGTGGGTCAGCGATTTCCGAGAGCGAGAACTGAAGCTTGGGGTCAAAAGGTCAAACCCCCAAAACCAGTGTGCTTACAGGTTGCATCCCTGACTTCTTACAGTAACAACTGCAAACTACACAGTTCAGGTGACAAAAGACACTTTCTGTTCTGTTACCCTGTGTCCAAGTGTGTGTCATCCTCCCACGCAAACAGAGTTTTTTTTCATTGAGGCTCTCACTGACATCAAGTAACGTTAACGAGGCAGGTCCATTCAGTGTGAGAGATGCAGTAAATATTTTCTGAGCCTTGACTGCACCAGAGGGATGGTGCTAGAGCTGTCCTTGACACCTACGCAGCACACCGAGAAAATAAAAGCCTTGTTAAAGTCACATTGGACGGTTCCCTCGTGGGCCATTCCAGGGTGATATATGCAGTCCTGAATGTTTGGGACTGTCAGCGGCCGAGAAATTAGTTCTGTGCAGATGGATGTTTGTTATGTCTATACAAAAGCGTGAAAGCGTTGAGTGTCCATAGTTAAAATACATGTTTTAAGGCTTTCTGGTGAAGTCCAGCCTTCCTGTCACATCAGCTACACTACAAGCAAACACACCACAAAACGTCTTTTACAGAGAACATGTTTTATAGCCTTTAACATCCCAGACCAGACGTAAATCAGTTACAGCATTTATGATGAACCACGAGGCTCCCCTCGATGAACATCAGTCTTAAACTAACAGCTCATATGTCCTTTAATTATATTCTAATCGCCGCAATACCATTTGTGTTAATTAGGTGGCTAATTAGGTTTATAAATCTCTTATTTAACATCTGTTCAAATGTCAGCATGTTTATACTATGTTTCTTAAACAAGTGTTTGTTTTGTTTCCATAAATAACAGATTTATAAGGAAAAGTGCTTCAAAATTTATGTATGTACATAAAAGTACATTATGTACACAAATGTGTCAGACAAAGCCCGACATAAAGTCCTGAGTGCTGTACTAAACATGGTGTTAGGGCATAAAAATGGCAAGATATGGGTGGTTCAGTTCGCCCAATGACATGTTGGGGATTTACCATGTGAATACAGAGTTGATATTTGGCATCTGGACTCTGACCTCATCACTCCCCGCCAGCATTCAGCAAGTTCAGCATAGCAGGATTTGGGAAGCAACCATAATAAACTTTCCTCTTCCACTTAAGAGACACTAAATGTAGATGCTGTGGTGGAGGCGGAGCTTGTGACATTCAACATATGGATGAACAGCAACAGAGACAACAGCAGCAGCAATGAGAGCAACAACAGTAATATAAGCAACAGCAGCGATGACAGAGACAGCAGCCCCTTGTTATAACATTAACAAAGCAGATGCAGAGAACAGTTTGCAAAAAAGCAGCACAGCAGATCAAAACAATACTTGGATCTTAGGAGAGCAAAATCTCCTCTTAAGATGCACTGAGAAGAGGACCATAAACATTTAGACAGGCAAAATATTAATGGGCTGAGTAGCCACAGCAATGATCACTAAACAAAAAAATTATGATAAAAATAATCTGCTGGGAAACTCTCACATACAAGGGTTAAACTGTTACATCACAACCATGTTACACAGATCTGCAGTCCCAAGTTCACTCAAAGTGCTGCGAGAAACCAGCACAAACACAACAGCAAGGCAACAAGGCAATGGCACTCACAAACAGCCAGCATAAGAGTATCTTCATAAAAAACCTTACAATTCCCAAGCAAAATCATACCAAGCTGTTGTCAACACAAACATTGTGGTTAGCAGCAGCACAAGCAAAAGCCAAAACATAACAAGCCACAAACACACACAGCATACAAATACAAACAACAGCACAGAGCCAAGATATTTACTCACAGTTTACATAATAACACACGCAGCAGATTCCTACCTTTATGAAGCAAACCAGTGAGTCTGAGGAGAGGAACTTCCCAAAACCTCCACAGCAGGGACTGAAAACTCCATTTCCAGTTTGAAGTTCAGGTTTAAGGCCGATGAAAAAACTTTTTTTTCGGGCAAAAGATGCAGGATGAATAATAAAAAAAAAATCCCCACAAAAGTAACCTGAGGCAGAAATGGATGCCATTGAGTTAACTCGTGAAAAGCTACGTTAGTGAGAGTAAACAGGTAACAGGTGCCACGTGTTTGTGGCATGTTTGGAGGGCGCAGGCGGCATCATTAGTGCCACTCTGACAGGTGGGCGGCGTGGCATTTTAATTAGACCGCCCTTATATGTGCAAGCTGCGTTCAATATCTGATGGAGCAAACAGCGCGACTGATGCGTCACCGCTAGTTATCGGCCTAACTCATATAAACTACATTATTTATCAACCTAACGTTAACTTAGTATTATTGCTCACATAGCCTCTTAGATATTCTCTTAAATATAATGTAACTATAACTCAAGTACTATACTTTGATTTACTGCATGCTTGTATTGTCTTTTAATGTCACTTCCCTCTGTTAAGTTACTCTGCTATGTTTTTAAAGGAACATACTTGTCCTTTTTACTCTATTATATTTACCTTATGGATTTAGTTACTTTACATTGTAAGGTTTTTCCACAATAAAAAATACAAGGAGGCAGTAAAATATAAAGTAAAAATAAAAGGTTGGGTTTTTGTTGTAAAAAAGTGTTTACATTTTTACTCTAGCAAAAGATCTAAATACTTCCTCCATCACAGGCAGTACCTTAAAAGGTAAAGCTGAAGTGTCCTTTCAGGCTGCATACATTTACATATATACTGTCAAGCACAGGTGTATCTAATAACATTATGATTGCTGCATTTCATTGCAGTGATTGCTGAAACAAAGCCGTGCTTAATGTTATTCTTTCCACCTGTGCTTCTCCTGCTATGACAAATCAAAGCATCTGCTGTTGCGAAACAGCACTATGAATGCAATTTATTTGAAAAAGATGGAGAACCTTTTATATTGAATTTAAAACATGTGCTTTTGAGGAAAAACTGATGATGCCTGTTACAACAACATGCCAATCAAATGTGAAATATGAAAAAGTCTGTCTGTCTCCTGCTCGTGCAGTTTGGAAAGGTTTAACTCATTTTTTTTTAACAGGAACTAATAAAGAACATGTGAGCACACACACAAATTATTAATAGTGTCATTTTAATGAATTCAACGTGGTCTCATGCCTCAAAATAAAAATACAAGTCAGTTTAGAAGTGGATTTTGATAGAAACAAACCTGTAAACATGCAGAATATATTTAGAAAGGTGAAAGAGATGATTCAATTACTTGTCGTTCAGTACTGGTGGGCAGTTTTCAGTTGTAGGTCAGTCTTCAGACTTCACAGAGTATTGTCTTTCTTCAGCAGGTGGCTATGTTGGGATTTGGCATTTTAGTGGCGGTGTTGTTCTGGTGAAAGAGCTCCGTCGTTCCCCGCAGTGCCCCGGGCTACCAGTAATTACCTCGGTCATCAATTCATTCTACTACAGCTTAAGTGCTAACACAGCTAATCTTGTTAGAGTGATATGATTAGCAAGAACATCGCCCACTATCACACCTCCAGGGTGTGAGCACTTGAGATGAAGCCTTGTCCTCTTTTTCTGGCCTTACTCACCCAGAAATGATGAATTACCCACCAGATGATGAGCGATCATGTTCCCTGGATTTTTGCTGGAGCTGCATCAGATTCCTAATTGTTGCACAATATGAATTTAGACACAATCTTGGAGTGACCATTTATGTGTTCTTTTAGAGCAAGTTCACGCTCAGGACATGGATTTTTACTTTGTGAATGCACCAACCTCAACCTGAAATAAATGCCACCCATACATGCTAAAAAGATGAAGTCCCTCAGGACATTTTATTACCCACCCAATGTTCCCAATGCAGATCTCTCTTTTTTAACCATCGACATCTGTTTCTGCTTGCACATGAGGAGTGTAAATCAGTGTTGTAGTGAAGAGTGTTGCAACAACATCCTGTCCCCACTGAGAATTATTTGTTTTGCGGAGAATGCAGTGCAGATTCGGAGCCTGATACATAACTCTCTCCTCGCTTCCTGAGGGGTCGTACGGATCAGATTTAGTTTGTTGATAATTCTTGTGGCAGCCGGACCGAGACCACGCGGGCAATTTGATCCTTACGGGTGCTTGTCGCTGTGACAGGATACGCAATAAGATAACATTTACCTAATGGATGATTCTTATCATTCGCAGTAATTGAAGACATAATGGATGCTGATCATAATCCTCTTTAGACGTGAGCTGTGCTTCATAGAAAGCAAACTCTAAACTTAGAAGCACTCTGCTGCATGTTATGTCTTCAAAAAAGTTTCCCGGATCTTTGTACCTGTTGCCTTGTGACCCTGTGCAGCCTCCATAGACAGCCTGGTAAATGCGATCATTCTCAAAGGACTAGGTCACACATGAGCGAGCAAAAGCCACCAAACAGGACCCCCACTTAGCTTAAAGTGTTTGTTTTTCCTTTCTTTCCTTGTTTGTCTTTAACCCAGGTGATGGCTTTCTCCACCGTCGACACTGTGGACACTGAAACTGAGGGGATTTAGGGGATGACAGCAATGCTGCCTCATCCATCACTATCCATCTCCAGGACAGTTGCGATAGCAGCTTCAGACTGAGGCAGAGAGGTGAGGAAGTGACCTACTTCTCAACACCTGTCAAAGACCTTGAGAAAGAGAAGAACAGTGAGAGACAAATAACTTCAGCCCTTAGGTTGGTTTGATGGATGTTTGCTAAAAATAGAAATTCTTATTATAGCTGGTTTACACAACCGCAACAAGTGCAGGCCTGGAATTCCTCCCTTTGGCACCAATCACAGTCTTTTAACCCACATGAAATTAGTCTTTGTGGTGCAGTTTTACTTGTCACATTCATCTGCAAGTGCCTCAATCACATTTAAATAGCCCGGATGAGGCCAGCTTGACCACAGGGAGTCGACAGCTCAGTCACCCTGACGTACATTCACATACATTCACACACTCTTAACAATACATCCACCTCTTTAACAAAAGAAAAAAAAAAATTGACATGTGAGTGACGGCTAAATCATGCTGGAAAACAGGAAATAGTTCGAGGAAGCTCAGCAAGGGGTGAAAGGAAAGCAGTAACCCAACTCCATAGCTCCACCCCGCCAGTTTATCCCCCCCCCCCCTTTCTAGTAGCCCCTGATACACCCTGATCCAAGCCAAGGGCGAGCTCGTGGCAGCTATTAATACAGTGTGTCGACAGGTCCAATCACAACCAGAGTCTGGCCATTCCTTTCATGCTGGGCAGAGGACAGGGGACGAGGGACTGTCATGGCATGAGAGATGATGGGCAGTGAGGGAAGAGAGCTGGTCGAGATATTAAAGTAAGAATATCCTCACTGCTCTTAAGGCTGGTGTGCATGTGTGTGTGTGTGTGTGTGTGGGTGTGTGTGTCTAGTTAATTAAACCGAACATCCTCAAAAGATTGTGCAACAGGCTCAGATTTGGTGCTTTAATCAGCTCCACCTGTCAAAGGCAGCAATCAATTTTACATGAAAGCGAAAGTGAGTGATTAAAAGCAGACATTAAGAGAGAGGGAAGAGAGATGGTGCTTGGGGAGTAGGGTGGAAAGAGGAGGAGGAGGAGAGAGGGAGGAGGAGGTGGAGGAGAAGTGCTATTGTGTAAGATATTGTGCTTGTGTGTTTGTGTGTGTGTGTGTGTGTGTGTATGCTGGCTGTTGGCCGCAGGGAGAGATGGGTCAGGACAATACGTAGCTCCACTATGATTCATTCATCGTGTAGTGTGTGCGTGTGTGTGCATGTGTGTGTGAGTGAGAGAGAGAAAGAGAGAGAGAGAGAGAGAGAGTTGTGTGGGGGTGTTTGAGTGTGTTTGTGTGTCGGACGGTATTCCTGCTCGTCTCGCTCCACCAGTTAAGTTAAATCAGAGGCGGTCACTGGCACACTGTGGTGGTCTCGCTGTCTCTCTGCCTGTCGTGCTCTCAAAGCATCAACAGCCTCCCTGTTCTGCACTACAGGTAAGAGCTCATGTTACCTCGCTCTATGGGATGTTTAACCAACTCTAAAAAGAGGGTTAAATTTAACTTTCTGTAAAGAGCATCTCTCATTTTATTAAAAAATCTGTACTCTTTAAAATCTTCTTTGAGGCATTACTGAAGTCCAAAAAGGGGTTGTGAGTCATATAAATAATTATATCTCAAGCTATTTGTTAAAAACTGCGGATGTTACCTTGGAAACCCACACAATGGAAGCGGATGCAACAAGCAAAGTGTTGGATGCGTTCACTGACTTAATCGGTGCTACCTGTTGTTGCTGTTTGTTCAAGTTGTTCATGTGAAAGTCCTGTGTGTGCCGAACCTTTAATAGAGCCACTGTATCCGTGCGTCAGGCAATGGAAGAATCCAGAACTGTATTATGCAAACTGTGCAGAGAAAAGGATGGAGTCTACAGTAAAGTTTACATTGTCTCATGTTTCCATAGAGAATTACAGCCACTTCCTGCTAAACAGTAGCTGTGTGCTCCCTAAAAATCCTCACTTTAAAAGTTTAGAGAAGCAAAAAAAAAAGGGGGGAGATGGTGAAAAAGCAAGGAAAGGTGGAACAGACGATGAGAAAAACAGGTGAAATTTTCCACATTGTCAGTGTAAGAGATGGGTTTAAAAATTCTGAAGAGGAGAGTGATTGGCTGCAGAATGCACATGTTAAGGAAGAGAGGAAAAGAAGAAATGGCTCCCCAGAGCGAGGCTGTTCAGAGTCACGCTCTTAAACCAAGAGCTTTGTGTGGTTTTCATTTTTATAGGCGCTTATTTTTCCCTCAAATGTCTCAATGCTGGATACAAAAGCTACTCTCAGAGCCAGTAAATGTGTTATTCAATATAATGGTTCTCCAGTTAAATAATCCTCCAACAAAATCTCCTGACAGTCAGTACAAGAGAAAAGGATTGATAATTCGCCATGCTGTTGTACTTGCAAACGTTTGTGACATATTTAATAAAAATACTTGTCTGGTGAATGAATGGGAGCAGCACAGGCTGAAGTTTGTCCTGGTTAGTTGTGCAAGTCATGTGAAAGCACAGTTTTTATAAACAGAAAGATGCAGACATGCTTTCTGAAGCCAATATTTCCATTAGCTTCTTCCCTACAAGCAGAAGTCAAGTCTTCATTTAGGTCATGGACACGGTTACTCTCACACGCACTCACTTAATCTAAATCTTCTGTCCTCCCTGGACCTTTAAGTATGAAATGCACATTTATTTAATGCAGACATGTGGTTGTGGTGCAGTTTTTTTTTAATTGCAATCAACTTCACTGCATCAATGGCATCAATGTATTTAGGATAAAGGAGGTTCTTTAGCCATGAATGAGTTTACATTTGCTCAAGTTTCCCACTTCAAAAACTCTTCGGTGAAGTGACTCCTTTGTAAGTTGAGACAGAGGAGGAAGAGAGCTGGAGGAGGCTGCAGATGATGTTACTCTGCAAGGAGGTGCAGAACAGTGACAAATTAGGCTGTAATACCATTTGTCAGCGCTTAAATTTTATTTGTATTCCTATGAGTTCTTTCAATATACAGAAGAAGTTTAAGTTTAGAGCAACGAAAACAAGCCTGAAACGAGGCCTGAATAAGAGGCTGATCATTAGGTGGCTGGCTGAGTTGGTGTGTTCCCTGTATAAGATGAACCTCACTTAATAATGGGCCGGTATAAATCATTAACTCCATCAACCACAGATTTTAGTGGCTTTCTCTATGGGCAGCCAGATGGTGGTGCTCATGTCAGAGCAGCCAGACACTCAGTCAGAAGCGCAGCTGCTTCAGATAGCTCTGTTGATGGGAACCGCCATTCTAACCAAGCCAAGTTCCAACTCCACCAGACCGGACTGTGAACTTCTTTAGGTTTAACTTTTGTAGAAATTCCCATGATCCCATGGTGAGGCTGCATTCAAATATCCCGAAATAGGATTAGAAATGGAATGTCGCTACTACAGTGTCATTCAGGAGTCAGCCCCCCCGCGCTGTGGAGCTAAAATGACGCAAACTTCCTCTCAATCTTGATTTTTATCATTCATTGTAAGCAGCTGTGTGTTTGCAAACTCAGTGTGCAGGGCCTCACTGTCCATTGTCATGTGTAAAGAGGATGCAGCTTGTTTGTGGACCTTGTGAATTGGGTGTTTACCTTCCTGTCTGTGGTCACCCAGGGGTTTATGGCTATCATTCAGTAATGTGCCATCTCACTCCGAGCTATAGCTTGCCGGACACTGCTGCACTAAATCACCGGCTTCCGAGTCGCCTTCTGTTTGTACCAACTCACCTTTATTACGGGTCTCACTTATAGACTGTATGAGCATATAGGAGGTAATAACTTTCAGCCATGTTTATATTCACTCTCCATAAATGTCCCCTCACCTTGAGCATCTCCCTCACGGAAAAATACTGGTGCTTTCAATGCCAACTGTACCAATAATTATAAAAGGCATGTAGTGTGGATTTTATCCTTTATTATTTCCATTTGTGGTCATCAGGAATTTTTCTTCACATCAAGAGATTTGTCTTAAATGGTTTTAAAATCCCTAAACTGTGTAACTGATACGTGTTATGTTGCTCTCCTCTGTGTCGTTTAAATTTACAGCCTCCCACTGTTATAGCCATTAAAGAAAGAAAACACATGTACAGTGAATCGAAGCAATGACATCTGTGTTGATGCTTTACCCTACCTACTACACCGGGGTCTGTGCAGGAAACTCGCACAGATATTTCATTATTCTGTTGCCCTTGGCACCCACTTGTCTTCCACGCTCAACCGTCCCCACATCTGCAACCGATAGGGCTGTTGCTTCAGTGCACTGAGTGAGTTTTTTCAAAGAATTCATCCGGTAAAACCTGGCGGAAAATGAGAAGATCTCTGACTTGGAGATAAAGTGGTTCTACTGGAAGGGCTCAGACTGTCTTAATGCCAACCAGAGGTCAAATGGAATGCAGAGAGGGAGTGCCTTTTAATTTTAGCAGCTGGATTACTGCAAAGGCAGAGATTAATTTTAAAATATTTTTAAATAAATATACACGTAGAATAGCTCACACTTAATTCATCGATAAGTTTCCATCATATATCATTGTACCGTGTCAGCTGTGAGATGGAAAAAAGAGTAAGATCTCAAAGCTAGAATGCCATCTTGTGGCAAAACACCAGCCAAGTTCAACTTAACAGCTTAAAAGAAAATTCCTATTTCAATTTTGGCAGCTCATACAGTTGTCTGCATTGTATACGTGTTTTGGAAAATATTGAGCTTCATATTCCAAAAAAAAAAACAAAAAAAAAAACCCAGCCCATGAGCTCAATGTTTTGCTTTCAGTATGGGATATCTGCCCACTCTGATCAAAGTCAGAGCTTTGTTTCCCCTCTGGCATCTGTCTGCTTTCAATTTTAGTCCAAAGATGTTGTTATTTTCATTTATTTAGCGACAGAAACTATCTTTGCAGCATTAGTAAAAGCACACATCAGGCTTATGTTAATATTATTACATCAGCCCCACTAATGATGCTCACTCAGCTATCCTATTAAACACAAAGACTCTTAACAAAGGGGAGAATCTGTTTTTTTTTTTTTTTGCTCCCATTTCACACTCTGTTTGTACAAATGAAGCAAAAAGTAGCCCCAAGGCAAATTTTCTGCAGCACGCAGGTTTGATTTTCTCACAGAGCAAAGTTTCCACAGAGCCGAATCCCTGCTGTCCTGTTTGTTTAGGTGTGTGCTGATTAGAAGTTCTCATGCTGGGTACAGTGTATCTCTGCACACCGTGGGTTTGATATGTGACATGTCTTTTACAGTGACTGGAGTCTCAATCCTCTCTTTCCCCACTCTCTCTCTGCTCCCTCAGTACCTCAGTGTTTAATGGCGTTGTTATCCAAGCTCGCACTTTGCCATGCAGTCTTCATTAACACAGGTCGTAACACGAGGCATAAATGTTCTCCTTCCGGGTGCTGACAGTCCACCCAGATGGACGAAACATTGGATAAACGCTGTGCAGTTTTTACGGTTGCTATTCATTAGCCAGGAGACGATTCAAAAGAGGGGGTGGAGAAATGCAGACGGTCTAAATAATGTTGATTCAAAGGGCATTTTTGGAATATTGAATAACATACAACATCTGTATTTAATTGCTGCTTATTTTACAGAAATAACATAAAGCGTCAGGATGGCTTTAATGTGCAGGTCTTTAATGAGCTGGTGTAGGGTGAGCACTTTCGTGGGTGCTCGTGTGAATTAGTGTTTATGGGCCATGCCAGCGGTAATGATGGCTCTTCCCCAAGACTGCCTGTGACATTTTTGTTGTGTTTCTTTTATAGGACTCGCTGAGGCTTTTTGCCCAAGGCCTGTATCAGTCACCACAGACGCACCCTGCTGACAGAGCCCCCCTGTTTAAAAGTCTCAGGATCTGGCACTAAAACAGGAAAAATGCAGAATACAACGGGAGGAGCGACAGACAGGATAAATCTGACATGCGGCATGTCTGGTAACCATGAATTCATCTTCACCCTGGTACCAATTGTCTACGGCTGTAACTTCGTCATCGGCATCGTTGGAAACAGCATGGTCGTGGCTGTCATCTACTGCTACATGAAGCTCAAGACGGTGGCCAACATTTTTGTGCTCAATCTCGCTGTTTCTGACCTCACCTTCCTCATCACTCTGCCCATGTGGGCCACCTTCACCGCCACAGGCTACCACTGGCCCTTTGGAGGATTCCTGTGCAAGGCCAGTGCAGGGCTGGTGATTTTTAACCTCTACACCAGCATCCTCTTCCTAACAGCACTCAGCATTGACCGTTACCTCGCCATCGTCCATCCGGTTCGATCGCGCAGGTTCCGCACTGTGGCGTACGCACGCATCACCTGTGTAGTGATCTGGCTTTTTGCCTTTGTGCTCAGTTTGCCCACAGCACTGACCAGAGATGTCCACGACATCAAAGATTCTAACAATACAGTCTGTGGCATCCTGCACACGACCACTGAGAATGCCATGAAGATGAAGGACCTCCTGCTGGCCATCAGCCTGATGAAAAGCCTGCTGGGCTTCCTGGTGCCCTTCATCATCATCATCACCTGTTACTGCCTCATCAGACGGGCACTGCTGGGGGCGAGACACATCCAGAAAAGCTCCCGTTCCCGGGATGACGAGGTTCTGCGCATGCTTGCAGCAGCTGTCCTGGCCTTCTTCCTGTGCTGGGTGCCCCATCAGGTGTTCCACCTAATGCAGGTGTTTACCCAGCTGACACCGGGGAATAACTGTGCTATTGTCGAAATCATCGACACAGCCATGCCCTTCACCATCTGCATCGCCTACTTGAACAGCTGCGTTAACCCCATTGTATACGGCTTTGTTGGGAATAACTTCCGCAAAAACTTACTGCGTCTGTTGCGCTGCTTGCCGGGCGAAGCCACAGGGCCCCATCCAAGCATCAGCTCCAAGATGAGCACCCTCTCCTTTCGTGCCTCTGAGGCCCTGAGCCTCATCGCCAAAAGTAAAGCCTCCTCTGACGTTAAGTGATAACAAAAAAGAAATAAAAACAAAGAAGGGACAAGTTTGCTCACCCGGCTCTTTTGGTCTGTGGTTAAGGAGCCGGGGATGGAGACATTCCATGCTTTTCAAACCCCAACTGTATTACCAAGCACTGAACCATGCAGAATGGTTGAAATGTTGTATTCATGTTCCTCCAAGAGACATTCACAGCCTTGTGCAATGCTTGTCTGCAGATCATAAGTCACAAAACACTCATGCTCAACACAAGTCTTTGGTGAACATAAAACATCAGGAAATAAGTGTAAGAATGGAGTACTGCCTTGGTAGAGAAGTCTATACATATTTGTGGATAGCTTATCCCATTATTTATACATGATATACATCCACTGAAGGATTTTGTCGCCATTGTGCCTTCAGGACATAGTGCAGTAATACATTGTGCAGTCGAAAGCGTTCCGTGTGCTCAGCAGGTCGGTCACCAGTTTGAACAGTCATCAAGTGCAAACCAAAAATACCAAAGATAAAAAGAAAAAAAAAGTCATAAGCCAGTCATGCATGCTCCGTCAGCAGCCGTTCACTTGAAGCAATCGGAAAAGTGTAGTAAAAATGTGACGCAAGTTTATACCAGTTAATAACATATTTGACTACAGTAACCAGTGCCTATACGGTATATGTGATAACGTCAAATAATGTGCTCCTTGTAATGTAAAATATGTGCTTGCATAATAAGACTGAAATGCTGAATTGCTGATGAAATGTTGCCTAGCCTGGGAGTAACTTGCTGTGTAAATAAGAGTTCTAAACAAACACTCCAGGCAATTTGATCACTTTCGATGTCTCTGGTGGTTGTCTTTGTGGTATTTAAACATGTTGATGGATTTTTTTTTCCTACTCTGTAATTGTACAGTTTTTGATTATATGAAAATGAGAATAAAATGAAAAAAAATCCACAGTCCTGAGTTGATTTTTTTTATAAACCTGCCTTATAAGGAAAAAGTGACAAATCATCTCCATTAGCCATGAGAACATGTCGCCAGTGATTAAGCCATCCAGAAATAACAGATGACCCTGAGATTAAGTAACTTCTTTACTAGGAGTCAAAACAAGTGACCTCAAAGCTCTTATAGCATCTGTTAATTATTGACTAAGCATCACAGCGGTCCCGTTTCCTTCCCGCAGCACTCAGAAATAACAGGTGCACAGTGCAAGATCTTTTTGGGAGGATGTATGACATGTTGCTGCATCACAGATGGGGATTGGTGGACGAGCGGCAGGTCAGGGTTTATAAGTGCCGTCGAGCAGTGTGATGAGTTTCACTGCCAACATGAGGATTCTTCTGCTTTTTGGATTTGTGGCTGTCGCCCTGGCCGACGTCACTCGCTTCGAGGGGTAAATCTCTCCGGTCTAGAATACATTATATTTCTTCCAATTATGTGTAACAATCTTCTTTTGACATGTCTAATTTTTATTAGTTAACATAAAGTAGCCTATGGATTCAGGCAGGCACACCCTGCTATGCATTTAAGGGTGATTTAAAGAAGTGAAAACAGCATTGGCCAGAATTATGGTTTAATGTAGTCAGCCTGCAATCAACTGGCAGTTTATCCCTTTTAATACATGAATGATTTGTCAAAGCAAGAAAAAAATGTTGTTTGTGCAACTTTTGTCCTCAGACAAATTGACACACTACTCCAGCAGTAGTTTATATCATTATTAATGTAGTTAAAACCAGTGATATGTCAACTGCCATAAGGCCTCCTAGAAAACACTGACTGCTCTAACTTTATGAAGCTGCAATTAAGCTTGCATTAGCTTTTTAGTTCAATTAGTTAAGTGGTGGAATTTAATTATTTTACTTTTTTTAAAATTTAAAATAGAAACAAACAATAACTGGGCGTATCCCCCTGCTTTTATACAGTGATTATTATATGGAATTTAATGCTGCAGGGTTGTTTCAACATGCAAGCATGTTTTTTGAGGGTGTTACTTCCCTCCAGCTAGATGACACCTTGCAAATATTAAATAAACATTAAACAATCAAACTAAATACCTTTATTGTGAAAAGCCAGTGAGTGTACACTTTGCTCTGTCATGTTGACCACAATACTGCTGCTATTGTACTGTATTTTCTTATCTCTCCCTCTCTTTTTCTTTCTTTTTTTTTTGATTTATTTACCAGCGAAAAGGTCCTCCGTCTCAAGCCTGTGCTTGACACGCATGTGGCCCTCATTAAGGACCTGGCTGAGAACATTGAGGTACCTTGCTGCCTTTACTTTCACACAAACACACACACACACACACACCTTATAATGCTTTTGTCTCTCACTTCAGGAGTTTAATTAGTTTAATAAAGATGGAAAAAGCTAAATTTGACTTTCTTTTGCTTATTTTTTCTTATAATTCGCTTAATGCCTACATGCATTAGATCAAATACTTTGCTACATTTGCTTGCTTTTTGGTATCCCACATTCACATCACAACAGGAATTAATTTCAATTTCAGGTATCACGGTTTGTGTAAAGAGAGACTAAAACGCTGTATTCAGTTATCATGTGTGAATGTCACTACATGCTCAAGTGTTTGGCTTTGGTGCCATCTGCAGGTTGATTTCTGGAGTCCCGACAGCGCTGAGCTGGTGACTGTCGACAGTGATGTGGACATCCGTGTGCCTGCCAGGTACCTCTCCATGGTGTACACCATGCTGCAGCAGACCGACATGCAGTCTGAGTAAGTCACTACACAAACATAAATAAAAGCATTTATCTGATTTCTTCTATATCAGTGGTCATGCAATTAAAATAAACTATTTTACACAAGATGATTAAACTTTTTTTCTTTTTAATTAATCCCTCCTCAGGGTTTTTATTGAGGATGTGCAGGCCGCTATTGAGGCCCAGGCTGACAGGCCCTCTCCCAGAGCCCACAGCTACACCAGTTACAACACCCTGGACGAGGTAAGAGGCAATAAAGATCCACAGTCTCAGTCTCTACCTTTCCTAGATAGTTATTTCATTTTCTTTTTTGTTCTTTATTTAATTCCAGATCGAGTCTTGGATCGAATCCATGGCCAGCTCCAATCCAAGTCTGATCAGCAAGCAGTCGATTGGAAACTCTTACGAGGGACGCACCATGACTCTTCTCAAGGTATTTTAAAGATTTATCTGCAGTCCCTTGAGTTTAAGTATTTCAGATATATGTACCAAAAATTCCATTAATCTTTTTTTTTTTTTAATTTCTTTTAACAACACAGCTTGGTAAGAAGTCCAGCTCCACCAAGCCTGCTATCTTCATGGACTGTGGTATCCACGCCAGGGAGTGGATCTCTCCTGCATTCTGCCAGTGGTTTGTCAAGGAGGTAAGGACGATAAATGGAAGGGAATGACAAGCATTTACACAGAAACCTCCAAAGACTACAGCACAGTTTTTTTTTCCCAATCCTCTTCAGGCTCTGGCCACCTATGGCAGTGATTCTCAGATGACCAGCCTGCTCAACGCAATGGATGTCTACGTTCTGCCCGTCTTCAATGTTGATGGCTACCACTACACCCATAACACCGTATGTTACAACTTTGGGCCCAAGTTCACAGTCTAACCTGATAGAAATCATGCTGTCCCGTTTATCTCGAAGAATTTGTTGATTTGTCTAATGCGTGTCTGACATGTTTATTTTGTTCACTTTGGGGACTTTAGGACAGGATGTGGAGGAAAACTCGCTCCAAGAACTATGGATCCAGCTGCATTGGAACTGATCCCAACAGGAACTTCGACGCTGGCTGGTGCTGTAAGTCAAACATATACACAGTTATACCTTAAAGTGGTACTCTAGTGATTTTACGCTGCACTTCCGCAAAGATGGGAGCTTATGTGAAACAGATTTGAAAAGGAACGGCTAAAATCTGTGCAGCAGATGCAGAGATATTTTCACTTTTGGTGCCTCATATGAGTCACATCCCCCAAAAAACTTGAATACTACATTTCCCACAGTGCAACTCGGTAGCATATTTAATCAGACTAGTAAATAGTCAAATCATTCAAACATCTGTTTTTTTTGTCTAAATTTTTGCGGTCTCATGATGAAACATAGGGTGGCCTGATGACATCACTATGATATCATTAGGATTATTTTTCCAGCATTAGAAAACTCCCTTTACAGCCACAGATGATATTATAAAACTATTTTTAGAGGCTCCACAGCACTTCACATTACAAATACATTTAACTTTCTGTCTAAATCAGTAACATGCATGATTAGGTCAGTAATAATACATTTGAAGAAGTGAAAATGCATCTATTAATCTAATTTTAATTGCAGCCATGGGAGCCTCCAGCAACCCCTGCAGCGACACCTACTGTGGGTCTAAGGCTGAGTCTGAGATCGAGGCCAAGAATGTGGCCAACTTCATCCGCAACAACAAGTCCAAAATCAAGGCCTACATCACCGTCCACTCCTACTCCCAGCTGTTGCTCTTCCCCTACTCCTACACCTACAGCCTGGCTAAGGACCACAGTGAGCTGGTATGTCATCATCATCTGACATAAATGTATGAACTGTACATGCAGCTGAATCAGGACGATGACTTTATCATCTAACCTGCTTAGTCAGTCACAGTGGCTATATAATTATTCATCATGTTAGTGTCACATGCATCGCTTTAGCGACAAAGCACAATAACACTAAATCGAATGCATCAGACATAGATATGTTAAATTTTTTAATAAAAATGGCTCTTCATGTAATAATGATCAGAGAAGCATCAAATGTAAAAATTGCAGCAATATATTATTATTATATATGGATTGTACTGGCAGCGGATTTGTGCATTTCTGATTTACTGAAAAAGTTTAAATTATATTACGACTATAAAAGAGTTTTATTTTGCTAAATCATACTATGTAGCATGAAATGTGTCTCCGTCATCTCAGTTCAAAGGCAAACAACCAAAAAATCCTCTCAGAGTTAAGAGTCTGGAAGGATAATATCAATAAAATACTAAGCAATTATAATACCTCTATAGGTGTTTTCAAAAGCTTAAGTAGGAATCCAATAAAGTCCCATTATGACTCTTATCTAAAGGCCACACTTAACTGCTGCAATGCAAATCATCCTCCTTCTCATGGCTCTTTTACCTCTCACTGGGGTGTCCAAAGGCTGCACAGTTAACACTCACACCCCTGCTCCAGCTCTCACACTAACCGAGGCAGATCACACGTCTCTGCCTCTCTATTACTCACTTGTAATTTAAGCTTTCTTCTGACACTTTACAGAACAAAAGAACTGCGGGGATCTGTCATAACTCATCTGTTCTGCCAGAAATATCATTTCCTGCTTTTGCATTTCTCTGGGGGATTCATTTCCTGTTGGAACTTATTGAAGCTTTTTAACGTTTTTAGGATTATAAAGGGAAAAAATAAGCTCTGAGACAGTGCAATGGATAGTAGATGCTGCGGGGCAAAAAAACACATGTTTGCTATTCTTACTACCATCTGTATTTGAATCGCTGATTGGTTCTGCTTAGTATTATTTCTTTATCAGACAGTCTTTTTACTTTAAAGTCAGAACATTACACTTTTATTCAATTAGTTATCTAGGTCTTACATCCACAAACAAAAGGTTTTATTCATAATCAATAATCAAAAGTCAATGTCACACAATTAATTTTACTAAGGTGGTTTTCTGATTCAACCCTACTTGGTCTGGTTCGACCAGCAGCTTATGTTAGGTAACATTAGCTAATGCTTGCTAACTTTAAAAAGAGATATTTCTGTGAAATTGACAAATGTTCTCTGATGGGGACAGATTAAGTTTATATAAATACATATGATCAAAAACCACCTGATTGGTACTTCAACAACCTGACTTGTCTTTCTTCTCTGTATTGTAGCTGAAGGTTGGTGAGGGAGCTGCTTCTGCTCTGCGTAGTCTTTATGGCACTCGCTACACCGTTGGACCCGGTGCCACAACCATCTGTGAGTACAACAAATATTGCAGCTGCAATTGTCTCTATTGGGAAAAAGTGTATTAAGGGGAAGCTCGATAGTCTATTTTCAGCATATAATAATATGCATTATGATGTGCTTGTGATGCAAATAAAAATCTTTTGAGAGATATGTTATCTGGAGGAAAAATAAAAAGCTGTTTCTAGAAAACAAAGGATTTTTTTTTTTTTTGGCCCTCAAAAGCAGCATTTTTTAAGAAACACATATTCAGGCTGTCCTAGGACATCAGCATAACCCGCTATCTCTCTCTCTCTCTGCCCTCAGACCCCGCTGCTGGAGGCTCTGACGACTGGTCCTACGACCTGGGAGTGAAGTATTCCTACACCTTCGAGTTGCGTGACACTGGTCGTTATGGCTTCCTGCTGCCCGAGTCTCAGATCAAGCCCACATGTGAGGAGACCATGCTGGCCGTCAAGTACATTGCCGCCCACGTGCAGAATAACCTCTATTAAAGAGCGGAACTGCCAGGACCCCTGCCAACTCAGCTTCTCTGTACCAGCCCCCAGACCCTCCAATCTCTCAGCCATCTCCAGCCCGTATCCATGGATACAGGCACCACCCGCCATGTTTCCTCGCTGTGCTTGACAGAATGTCAAGATGAGTGCAAACAATAAAATCAATGATCCATCCCCACATGCTGAATCAATTTTTTATGTGTATATGATGATATAGTGTCTGATGGGCTGAGTCTTTGTCGTTTGTGTGAAGATATACAGCAAAAACGGTGATGTATGGTGAGTAAAATAATGCTTACGTTTTTACAGCCCATCACTAATAGGCCTAAAGAACTTGTCTGCAGCCTTCACTGTCCAAGAAAACACAGTGAGACACTGAAATTTAACAACCGTCCAGTGTGTTAGCTTAAACTCAGTGTCTATGTACTTAAACTATACAATGCTTCTTTATCAAAAAAGCACACAAGAAACAAAAGCTGCCTCTAATTTACTGTATCAGCCCCTTTGAACCCCGGTGATCTCTCTTGTTCCGCTGGCATTGCTCCAGTGGTGGAGGTTGGGTGGGCGGCAGTGTCAGTCTTTTAAGGATTTCAGTCCAGCAGCACAGTACGTGACGAACACAGAGGGCTCCTTGGCAGCGTCTCCACTCGGCCAAGCATCTGCCTGAGTGGAGAAAATAAAGGAGCCAAAGATCAGCAGGGAATCTAACTGCATGGGCACACATTGCCGAAGCAGAAGGTAGAAACATAAAATTAGTGCTTGCTTTTGTAAACCTGCAAAATAAAAGTATCATGTTGGTAGATTTTTTTCCTCTAGGTTAGACTAGGCCTCCAAATGTGTTCAAAAGTCAATAGTGCAAAATATTCTAATATAAGTGCACTTAAAGTACACTCTCCTAGTGTTGTTTTTATGTGAATATAGAGAACAAATAAGTACAATTGATCCTCATTTATCTATTTTAAAATCAGACTCCAAAAGTCCCACTTGAACTGCAAAGCTCTGCTATAAACACCAAAAAAAAAAAAAAATTCAGGACAAAAAAATACAAGGACCTCCTCAACTGCCTCTGTTTGTCTTGTCACGTTGTACTATCTTTAACCACAAGATGGCGACAAAACACAAAACGTACATTGCAGAACATCTTGTTCCTGATTTCAGCACTTCATCATAATCATCACCTTCTCTGCATTGTCATGATTGAAGATGACACCAGCTAGGAAAGCTTCAAGACAGTTGTTTGAAAGGTCAAGGCTGCAGAGGGTAAAATTATGCCTCACCCCCACGTTGAAATCAGTAGCAAACAAAATTAAACGAGTAGAAAAAAAATAAAAAGATTATAAAACACAGTCTATTAAATTGTACTTGTGCATCTACATCTACAGGGGACATTTGTATAATGTATTGTTGAACTCCTTGAACTGCTGAAGGGCGTGAGCTCTTGTTAGTAGCAGGTGGGTGGGTGGGTGGGTGTGTGTGTGTGTGAGTGTGTGAGTGTGTGGAGCCAGTCACGTGACAGCGCTGTCATGCTGGTATAAATCTACCTCTGTATATTTAGTCAGCCCTTTCCTCCACGCAAAGCCGCCGTGTTCCCAAGTCCAGGCTACAAAGTAGCTTCGACTTCTTCTTCAGTCATGACAGGTACGTGACATTTTAACTTTTCAGACTGCAACACTGTGCAGACGCTTGAAGAGGTGACGGAGTAACTTTTCTCTCATGTTTTTAAAGTTTTAAGTCTCGCGGTCTTTGGTGATATTAAATGTAAGTGTGCTGCTGATGGGAAAATGTCTTGCTAATCGCTCAAGTAGCTTGTCTGTGTCTTGGTTACGATGTTTGTACAACCGCAGCGTCCTAAAAATGAGCCAAATGATGAAAGTACATTCTGTCTCCATCCGTGTCCAGCTGACCGTCAGCCATATCTGAAACGTGTTTGCCATATATGACAGCCAAGTGCCAGTGAAACTTGTCATTAACTGAGTGGTCCTCTCCATTAGCCAAGTCTGGAGACCCTTGTCATTTGGATCATGTCCGAGAACACTTGTCAGTCAAAAGATTCAGCTAATAAATCCTTAAATTTGCCTCTGGTAAAAACATCTAATAAATGAAATAACAGCAAAATCATTATTTCTGCAGGGAAACACTGTCAGCTTGGACCTTTAATTATAGGAACATTGTGCTACTGTATGTTATGATTCTCCATAACTCCCCTCCTACTTGTGGTATAATATTACTATGGGAAATATTGAAGGGGGTGTGTGCAGCAATTAAGTTCACTGAGCCCACATGTAAGCTGTGGTTAAACCCATTTTCTTCCCCCCTCATCCATTACGTGTTTCATGTTCGACTACATGCTTTAACTCCACAGCACTGGTTGTACCAATTGAAAAGGGGGTGTGATAGAAAGGGGGCGTGGCTCTGTGTACAGCCAGTGAGACAGAAAAACTTTTCCTGGCAGCAAGGATGGGCAAACACTGCAGTCTGAGCAACTGGCTCAAAAGTATTAAAAAAAAAAAAAATTCAAGACCATTAGCAGTTTATATAAATTGCACCTATTGTCTTACTTTCTGTGCCCATTATTAGTAGTATGGCACCAAGAGGTTAATATACAGCCCAAGTGGGATTCATGTTGGCCCACATGTGACTGTCACACAGCCCCTCCAGCAGCCGTGCTGACATCATCATCTTCGATTTATATGTTCCTTCACAAGCTAGTCATTGTTCTGAAACATGCCTTGGCAGGTAGCTGACACATTTTCCTCCATAACGTTAGAGGAGGTGGTATAGAGCAGGCACCACCCTGCAAATAAAAATTCACCTTAATGAGACATTTGATCTGGTGCTGGCTACTGAATTCTTATTATATGGAAACAAGTGAGAAATCTTCAATTGATGCCAGACCATAATGCTGGTAGAAACTCAGATTAAGTCTGAGTATTTGAAATGGCAGACTTGAAACAGAGATGGACTGGAACATTTAGTTCCCAGATGTTTGTTCTGTTGCAGACTTCAAGGAATCCACCCAGAAATTCTTCATCTATTACCTGGATTAAGAAAAAGCTGTTGCAGTTTTATTTTTTTTTTAATGCATTTTGTGCTAACTTTAGTGTTTAGCCTGTGTTTTATAATCATGAGTCAACTGACAAAATATGAGCCTTTGGACTTCATGGGAAAACATTTCAATGCAATTGTTATTTTGTAAATTACTTAAAATACTTTAAGCTATTTAAAGCATCATAAATTCTTATTTCGATGTGAGACAGTCAAATAGCAATGACTGCCTGTTAGACTTAACTTAATTCCAATTGTGCTTATCTTAACTGGAGCTCACTGCTTTTCACTTAATAAGCTGCTGGTGTTATTTTACTGTCAAAGATTGCCTTTGTCAACCAAACACCTGCAGATCTTTGTCATCTGAGTCTTTCATACCACATCTCCTTAGTGAAAGCAGACATTTTTCCAATATTACACACAAAATCCAGAGGAAAAGGGCGAAATGTGACTCACTTTACTGAGATCAGAGAGGATGGACTTCAAACATCTAACATCTAAACCTTATTGTGCTTCTCTCCTCCACAGACCAGGCTTTTGTGACGTTGGCCACCAATGACAACTATGCTCGGGGTGCCATGGTTTTGGGCGAGTCCCTCCGCTTCCACAACACATCCAAGAAGCTGGTGGCGCTCATCGGTCCACAAGTGTCACAGCCTTGCGAGTACGATACCTTAGAACCAGTGGTACAAATTTCTGAATGACACCTGCTAGCGTTCTTCTCAGGCTTTGTTTTCCACCTGGTTTGTTGATGGTGATTCATTCTATAGTGTTGTGAATCTTTAGGACCGTGCTGAAGAAAATCTTTGACGAGGTGAGGGTGGTGGATGTGCTCGACAGCGGCGACACAGCACACCTGGCCATGATGAAGAGGCCTGACCTGGGCGTCACCTTCACCAAACTCCATTGCTGGACTCTCACACATTACTCCAAATGTGTTTTCATGGATGCAGATACATTTGTGAGATTAACAGGGCATTTTACTTCAGTCATAAAGATTAAAGTTGTTGTACTGGTACGATAATTATGTTTGTCTGTGTTTGTTTCTGCATCCTAGGCGGTTTCAAATATAGATGAGCTGTTCAACAGAGAAGAGTTGTCAGCTGCTCCTGACCCCGGCTGGCCTGACTGCTTCAACTCTGGTGTGTTTGTTTTCCGTCCTTCTTTGGAGACTTATGGGAAACTGCTTCAGTATTCTACAGAGCACGGCAGCTTTGATGGTAAGTCAAGAGGAACATTTTGATTTATTCTTTGCTTTTGTGCTGAAACAATAAGTTTTCTTCTCCTAAAATATAGTCAATTAAGGGTTTCAGCTGTTGGTCGGATAATACGAGAAATTGAGGACATCATCATGGTCCACAGTGAACTCAATAACAATAATTGGTTGCAGCTCTACTTTGTCTAAAGGAACATTTTGGGAAATACTCCTAGATTTATTGCAAGAGATCAATACTAGCAAGAAACCATTATTTTATCTAAAACCAAGTTGTATTTATTAAACCCCCAAAATTGCATGAGAATAGGTGAAGTTGTTCCTTTTTTTCTTCCTTTTAAAGTTCAGCTTTGCTCGCTGTTTCCCTCAGTTTTCAGTCTTTATGCTAAGCTAAGCTAACCAACTCCTAGCTGCAGCTCTATCTTTTACAGCCCATCACTAAATAAGAGTGATATCAATCTTCTGATTTAACCCTTGATTAAATAAAATACTAATAAATGTATTTCACAAAGTATTTCCAATGATTCATATCCCTCATTCTTTATGCTAAGCCAAGCTAACCATCTCCCAGCTGTAGCTTCTTCTTTAACTGAAATATACTAAAAGTGGCATTAATCTTTTAACCTAACTCTCGAGAAGAAGGCAAAAAAAAATAATTTACTGAACTATTTCCTTTGATTGCTATCAATCTTTATGCTAAGCTTAGCGGGTCACCACCTAACTGTAGCTTCACATTTTCTAAATAAGAGTGGTAAAAGTCTTCTAACCTAACTCTCAAAAAGAAAGCGTGTAAATATTTTTTCAAATATTTCAACCCTTTGGACTTTTTTCTACATGCTGTTATTTGATAAAAATGCATGTTTTCCTGAAAACATACGTCTCACCTGCCATTGACAAATTCATCACAAAATAGGATTTTGATGTCTAATATTGCCAAACCACAGATGGTTTACACCACTGAGTTTTGATGTCCGCAGGGTTTTTTTCAGTGTTGAGTAACATTGAGTTCCTGGTAACACGATGTTAAACCGAGCTTGTTTATCTTTTCCTCTAAGTGAGGCCTTTATCGAGCCTGGTGCCCGGACACAAGGCCCTCCTGTCACAGACTGTCGAGCTCTGCTGAGTTATTCTCAGGGGCTCGCTGGGGTGGGGTGGAGGTTAAATTTGAGAGGGCCTGTTTTGCTCAGAGCCCTGGTTGGCATTCAACAACTCTTCCCCACGAAGTGTACTGTAACTGAATTGTGGTCGTCATTTTGGCTCCATATCAGGTTAACTGAACAGATCAAATCAGTGGCTGAGGAGATCATCGCTCTGTACTTGTTGGGTGCTGTGACCCTCATAAACTGCTTGTTTACTACCTTTGCTTTCTTGGAAAAGTTACAGAAGTTTTTAAATATTACATAAAAAACAGCTCTAGTCAGCCACTGCGCAGGAGGTATCCATAAAAAAATTTGAACATGACAGAATGCCCATTCACAGTAAGCTTTTTAATATCCGTTTTAACGCTTCAGCCTGCTAAAATATACAATAACGTCACCTTCAAATACACTGGGAACTCAGAACGATGCTGTGTTGAGCAGCTCTGTAAAACCAAACCCTGAGTCATGATAACTCACAATTTTTGGATGTAGATGTCTGATATAAAACTGAGAATCTTTGACTATTTTGAGACTATAAACACACCATGTTAAATTATTGAGAAAGTTATAAATATGGACACAATATAAACACACATAAAACTAAAAAAGCACTTGGGAGAGCACTGACCTCTGCTAGGGCAAAAAGTCCTGTCTTCTTTTTTTCAAAGCCCCATGATCTGTATTCACTCCAAAACTTAATTTTGGTCCATGCTTTCATGAAAATTGAGTCAATAGTTTGTCTGTAATCCTGCAGACAGACAAACAACGAACACACAAATCAATCCATAGACAAACCTCCTCGGTAGAAAAAATGTTCTATTAATAAATTGTGACAAAGTTAGGTACTAAAAGAGACATTTAACAGTTAATAAACTTGTCAGGACTCTCTGCTGCACAGACAACCAACACTGTGTTAAATGACCGTTAAACGTGTCTCTGACATTTCTCTAATGTAATTCAACTCAATTCAATTCCATCAACCAAAAATAAGTCAATACTATCGTCACTGTGTTTCACAAAATTGTCTCAACTCAAGATACATTTACAAGTTTTTTTTAAAGCTTTTGACCAAAGTTTCATAGTCATGTTATGTGTTGATGACGTTATGCTGAGATAACTTCATTCACTCTTCTAAATGAGACGTAGTTAAAAGCCTTCAAACTACAAAAACGGGACCTTAAATTAAAATAGTTTTCACTAAGTACTATTTCCAACCTAAAGAGCTTTCAAACTCATAAAAAGTCTGTGATCAGCTAAAATTATACCTGTCTATATATCTTTTAGGCTGTAAACAAACTCATTACGCCACAGGATGCTTAGACCTCAAAAATGCTACTAAACAAAGGAAACAGTTGTGGGATGAACAAATCAGGATGCACTTCTTTAGCGGCGCTTGTCCTTGTTAGCAGCAGTGAACGTTTTAAACATTAAATGACAAGCTGTTTTCCCTCGTGATACTGTGAAAGAGATTCCATCATGGAGAGTTCATCGGAAAAACCAATTAGTTTGTTTAATGGCGGCCAGGCTTTTCAAGCGCCGACTCATTCTGGCTGCCACAAGTGTTTGTTGTCTCGAGTTTTTCCATCACAATCCCAGCCTCAGACAAAGGAAGTTATTGTTTCTTTATTTTTTCAAGGAAAGACTCCTCTTTTTCCTTTTTTTTCAATGAAAACCCATGCAAATTGTATCTTCCTTTTTTTAAGATTTTTATTTACAATTTCTAAACGTGATGCATGGCGTCTGTACGACTGTTGGCATGCTAATGAATAAAGCTGTCTTATTTATAGCCGTGGATGGTCTTTTCATGTGCACTGGGGCATGAGCTGAAATTGCTTTGACCCTTAGCATTTCACTTCCACTCTACTGTAACGAATACATGATGTACACATGCAGCTCCGTCCCTCTGCACAGATATTGAAAAATAGCTGAGGGACAACAACAAGAAAATAATTTCTGTGGTTGGACCCAGAGGCTCTATCTCCTCATCTGTTGCTCCAGTGTTGCGTGCTGCCAACACAAACTGGCAGAGTTGGATGCACATTCTTGCTGAGCTCTGCTCATCCCCTCAAAATGAAGATCCTCAGTCCCATATTAAGTTTTGAAATCCCCAGTGGAGGCTGTGGATTTGGACAAACAGCAGCTATGTGTGTTATTTTAAACTGCAGCAGTCTGCGGTTTCACAGACTGTACAGTCCTGAGCTTTTTAGGAGCTACATGTGAAAGTTCTATTAAAGGCCAACATCTCGCCTCGTGCCAGAGTCAGTCCAGGGACCTGCTATGGTTACTATATGACGCAATTCAGCATGAACAGCCGATGGATGTGTCATGTTTTTACTTGGTTTCAGCATTCTGGCTGGTTGGTTGCAGATTCGATGATGTAACAGAGGAGATATTCACTGAAAAAGGGTTTATTAAAGGCTCAGTTCAGATCTGGTTGTATACTGGAACTGTAACTGACCTACTTAATGTCACATGCATCCCTGCATCCCAAACTGTTCTCTAAATTCTGTCTTTATGTAAGTTGCCGCCATGACAGTGCCCCAGTTCTAAATTAGCTAAATTGAGCAGGGACAAGTGACCGTCCAGCCCTTCAGTCGGGCCCCAGGACCTGAGGCGACCCGAGTCCACACTTTTAAACAAACTAATACAGTTAGCTTTAAGTAGAATTTTTTGTGAGAATGGCTGGATAATAAATACAAGTAAACATTACTTTGGTTTTCATATTAATGCCAAAATTACTTTCAAGATCCCTTACTTCAAAAAATATAAAATGCTTTTTATGCAGTAATATAAGAAAAATGCCCAATCAAAAAATACTATCTAAAAATAAGAAATAGAGTAAATTTTAAAAAAAAACTATGATGAAATTGGAAAGTTTTAGGTAAATGTGTGGAATACAAACCTGAACATTTTTAGCCTACAATGTTTACTTTCCTTAAATCTGTGAACACCTGCTTTTAATTACCTCTTGGACAGATACACTAAGTAAACCAAATTTAGGGTAAAACAATAAAAACACTTACAGATTTGTAAAAAAAACAACCAGAAATAAAAAAGAAGCTTCTCACACATGCAGGACACGTCCACACAGGTGTTTTCATTTACGGCTGATTAGCTGTCTTCTTTAGACTGTGTGGGTGTGTCCGGACTGTGTTTGACTGACATCCTGACTCACAATCCTGATGTTCAATGTCATTTCACTGCACTACAATTTTTTTTTAAATTTAGTGATTAAGTTTAGTCTAAATCTAAATCTAAATCTAAATATGTACTCAAACTGTTGGTCAAATGTGGTTGTGTAAATCCTATTTAAAAAGTCCAGAGAATTATCTACTGACTTAATTTTATAAGTTCTTTTAATTCATTGTATTTATTTTGTTTGCATGATAAAGTTGACAGCTATCAGGTAAACACAGCGGAACATTTAGCTGCTTTCAGTCAACCAAAATGAAACTAACTAACTAAACTAAGCACAGTTGCATTTTTGATGAACTCTCAGTGACTAATCCATCTGCTGACTACACCACACCCACAGCTTTGCTTGAATGCCTCCTGAGCAGATTATGAGTGACATTGCTGTCAAAAGCTATGTTGTCATTTTTCTAATATAATATTACTGAAAACAGCAAGTTGTTATCTGAAAATATAAACATCCTGAAATACATTTTGGTTGCTTTCTTTCCCACACTTCCTCCTCATCAGTCTCTTCTGTAACCACTGGTGTTCATATACATTATATCTCACAAGAAGCCTTTTCTACACATTCAAGTGAGGAATTTACTCATTGAGTTCCACTGATGAACAACAACATGGAGAATGTAAATAGCTGCCTGTTCACAGGTTGTGATACTGCAGCCTGTTGAAAGGCTTCAGGGTTGCTGAGCAGATTTTGACTTTAAACTGACCCAAGTGTTACAGGTCAGACACCAAACAGCAGTTTGGTATGAATAAATCCTCACTGCTGTGGTGGATTAGCCAAAGGAAGCCTGTCTTCCTATAGAATATACTATATATAAACCCCCGGGCCTTTTTACAACATACTGATCTTTGATATTTCGCCATCAGTGGAGAGTAGGATGTCAACAGTAATGTGCATGTGGCGGACACGATCTGTACATCAAGTCTCTTGTAACCCTCTGTGCAGCTCCTGTGCTGAGCACATGCGTGGCTTCATATGGTCGGATTTAGAAAACCCCTCACTGAGTTTTATCCCTGAAAATGAAAACGTATTCACATCATCCTTTGTCCTCTAGCAAGTCCGATTTATAATTTTTTTTTATATTAAATAACCAGAGCAACTTGTAAAGAAAAGAAAAACCAGCTCCACGCGCTAAATGTGTGGGAACAGCTCGTCAGTCCTAATCTCAGCGGACTGCTGACTAATGTAGATCAGGCGTGAAGGCTAATTAATCAAACTGTCACAGGTGGGCAGATCAACTGGCTGCACTCTCACTCAGCTTTTCCTCTTGTAAAAAAGCTCTGTCATACCCTAAACCTGTCAAAGCATGTTGTAGGCTGTGTTTCATAAGCTAAAGGCTGATTTCTACACCTACATTTTATCTAATCAGAGTCTGGGCAGTAGATTACATAAGTACCTGACAAATTTGCCGTTATGACACAATAACAGAATATTTCACATTGCGTCCATAATACTATTTCAAAAAAAGTAGATGAAAAATGACCTAACTCTCTTCTTTGAGTTTATATCGACACCTTAAGTTGCCCAAAGTTTTCATCTTTGAAAGACGAATGTTTCAAAATACCATGAACACAGACCTGGTTTATTTTTAGTGGGATTTTGTATAAGTACAAGCTTAAAGTTATACAGCAAATCAATCTAAAGGGGAATCTGTATTTAAATTATATTATCTAAAGTACTAAATTAAAATCTTTGTGGAAGTTTAACCACATCTGATGTTGCAAATTTGTACAGACTTTTTCCCGACAACTGTATGTCTTTAATATGACATGCTGATTTTTCTTTACTCCTCTCTATTACAGGAGGAGACCAAGGCGTCTTGAATGGCTTCTTCAACAAATGGGCAACAGCTGACATATCCAAACACCTCCCCTTCATCTACAACCTCAGCAGCATAGCCATCTACACTTACCTTCCAGCATTCAAGCAGTGAGTGTCTGTCTACTCAGGAGGTTTTGTCCCTGAAAAACATCACTCATTTTGAGCATTTAATTCTTGTGTTTTTCCACTGTTTAAGCTACTGCAGCTTACGGCATGCTTCCATAAGACTGTTGTAGTATAGTACAGCAGCAAGTCTGTCAATGTGACTGAAATCTTGAGTACTGGATGAAAAGCCAAGGTGTAAGCAGAGACCGGGTCACATGTGTGTGTAGTCCCATCGTGACATGACATCAGGTTACGAGCAAACGAGAAGATTCCAGTGGCCGGAGAATCCCCCCCGGCAGGCCTCAACGCTGGGTTGGATATCCACCTCTGAGCTCCTAACAGCTGAAACCAGATCCTAAAATAGAGGGGGTTTATTTAAAGACCTTTTATGTTGGCCTGTTGAACTGGTCATTGTGCTCTCTGTCTAAGCCTGACTGTCTTAAGCCCCCTCCTTCATTCTTGCCGCCTCTCAGTGTCTAAACCTCCCTCGTCATAAATATAAACCTCATCAGCGGGCTCTTAGGTTTCGTATTTCCTGGCAGCCAGAATGAGGTTGACAGGGGTGATCATCATGTACTTGTTGGTATTTATCAGCAATGATAATCCTTCATATGTCTAGCAAACACGACAAAACAACCCCCACAGGCCCAATGCATGTTTATCTGAGTGCAGTTTTGGCCAGGTTTGTAAATTTGATATAATTTTTTATATAATGTAGTTTAATACAAGTAGGAAGTTACCACCAACAAGAGGTACTTCAGCCTTTTAACTTATTGAAAACTGACAGTTTCGTGCCCTAATATTGTTTTATTAAATTATCAAATGTGGGCAGGGGACCTTCGACTATCTATTACATGTGCAATGCAACCGAAATAAATTATATTTTTGTTTTTAGTTTGTTTCAGTTGTTTTGATTAAGTATGTAAGTGCTAACAATGCAGGATTCTATATAAGTCTTGGTTAGCAGGAAGCATTTTTGCCCCTTTATTTTCAAAGAACCTAAATACTTTAAGCAACCTCATGTAGCTTATTGTGTCTCATGTTTGCTAACTTTAGGTAAAAGTTGTTGTCTCATAAAGTAACTTATGTAGCCACAATATGAAGGAGACAAGGTGAATCCACTTAATAAAACCACAAAAATGCATTTAACAATAAAAATGTCATTCAATTCTTATCAACTATATTATGTATTTCAGATATGGTGGCGATGCTAAGGTAGTCCATTTCCTGGGGAAGACCAAGCCTTGGAGTTACACATTTGACCTCAAAACCAAACAGGTCATAGGGAGTGTGCATGAGGCCACTGCACATTCCTCCTTCCTCCAGGAGTGGTGGATTCTGTACTCCGAATTTGTGGTGCCCATGCTGAAGCAGCAATATGGAGACCAGCTTTTCTTCTCCGGATGTGTGGAGGTGAGTGAGGACATTTATTTTCTTGTACCTGCAGTCTGCATTTACAGTGCAAGCAACTATTCCAACAGAAAATAGGTGGTGTTGAAGATAAAAAAAAAGCCTTTCAAACTATTAAATTATATATGTATTATGTGGTCGATTTTGCCTTTTTGAAATATCTCTTTTTGACTTGATATATTTATGACTAGCTTACAAGACAATGATAGAAACTACAGTTATAGTTGGACATTTTCTCACATTCATGGTCAAATGTAAAAGCCAGTGAAAACTCACAGCCATTGATAGTTTCTTTAGCATTTTCAGAGTGACACAACCAAATTTTTAGCTCATTACTTTTTTGACCATCGACCATCACACTCATCAAAATTTACTGGTTGCTCAGCCCTTTAAAAAACAGAGAGAATACATTTGTAGTGCTTGCATCGTTAATGCAGGAATATACAGTAAACGGGGAATATGTTGTACTGTATCTATGGAGACACTTGTGTTAACGTATACGTGTTATTTTTTCACCTGTAATTTCTTGTATTTTTTACCTCATATTTTGCTCCGATTCTGGATGATAGACATCCTTTCAGCTTCCTATACATCTAATAAAGTCCCAGTACAGTGACACAGTCACTTTTGAGAGTAAACAGGTATGGTGATGTATTGGTGTTTGAAATAACAGTTTGTTGGCACCTTTTTAATGCTATTACTGATCTCCCTCTAAATTCAGAGCTGGTTTAATGCTAATACTACTCTCCTCTTACAACAAAGCTTTCACTCGTGTTTGGCCATTAATTTAGCTACGTATGACTTGTTGATGACAGCAGTGAGTGCCAAGGATGTGTTCTTTGCGATCTGTGTTTCTCGTCATTAATTTGTTTTCTGTTTTCTGCTCTTTGTTTCACTGTTGTGTATTGTTTGATAATTTTTTTCTCAGGGCACGAGCGACCCTTCACTTTCACAACTCGGACCACAGCTGTCCTCAGAAGAACGGAAGCAGAATTGGGAGCAAGGTCAGGCAGACTACATGGGAATGGACTCATTTGACAATATCCAGAAAAAGCTTAATAGGTTTCTTAAGTAATAGAGCAGTGTATCAAAAGAGCGCTTGCTGTTTAACAAACCATCATGTCTCTCAAGAAGATAATGTAAAACAGTTTGCATTTTTCCTCACTACCTGTTTCTCAACTACAAAAAAAAGAGTTGAGTCTCTCCCTTCACTGGCACTTACTCCAAAGACAGCGCCGTTTAGATGGGAAATAAAAAGTGAAATATGATGAACGGCTTTAATTGTCTATGCAAGACTGTCAGTATTCAGTTTTTCCTGCAGGTACTTGCATTAAAAGTGTTACAATATTCTTATTTTTTCATGTCAATGCTCTTTTTATGAAAATAAGATGGCAACAAGAGATTTAACTGGGCCTTTTGTATCTGATTGCCCAAGATTAACAGTCACCTAAGTGAACTTTCTTAATTTTCCTTTCTTCTTTTTTTTTTTTTTTTTTTTTTAATTTGCAATCATTTATCATTCTTATGAATATTTGCTCATATGTTG
>JAQMCX010000032.1:6812232-6829679 GCA_029814765.1 Acanthurus leucopareius
ATTTGTGAGTTAAATAAGGTCAGAATTATTTAGTTGTTATTATTATTATTATTATTATTATTATTATTATTATTATTATTATTATTATTATTATTCCTCTTCCTCTTCCTATCAGAATTAATCAGGCAATTCATGAAACGTCTTTAAAGCCAAGAGGAAGAAACAAGAGACTTCACCCCAAGCCACTTCCGGTTTCGTTTGTATTCCGACTGAACTTCACTAAAGTTAATTAAAAAATTCTAGTAATATTTTTACACCTCTTGTAATACACAGAGGCTAAGTGAACAAAATGTAGTGGTTGGAAACCTCTTCCTAGTTTAAAATTGTTATTGAGAGTTAGTGATGTAGTTTCATAATTCGCTTTTTAGCTGGTTTTAGCCATTGTTTCAAGCCTTAGCTGCAACGTTACCAAAAAAATAAATAAATAAATGGGTGAGTTAGCAAGCTAAAAAAAATTTTGGATACCGTGATTAAAGAGTAACTGAATGTGAACAAGTTTTCTTAGAGTTAGTTCCTGGTCTGATTTCCCATTCTCCGTCAACTTGAATGCATCCTGGGGACTTTTGGGTGATTTGATCCAGGGGGCGTGCCGTGACCCCGCGGTGCTTTCGCCAGGAAAGTAAACACATCATTCCGTCAAGATGGCCCCGCTCTCCGTGTTCCGAGTGGCACTTCTGGTGTCGTTCTCAGTGTTTCTCACTGTTGTTTTGGGTTTGGGACTGCCTGCTTTGCTCAATGCAGCGATGAGGATGTTGGGTTTGCCGGAGACGAGTGTCACCGAGTGCATAGTCACGCTGTACTTACTTTTTGTGCTGTACATTGCGACGCCTCGAATCCCCAGAGGACTGGTGGAGGTAACGTTAATGTCAGTGTGCCCTTAGTTTCCAACACGACAATGAACTTATGTCCTGTAGACGAGTAACGGTACATTATGTTAAAACAAACGTTAGAAGAGTGCAAATATCACGGTATCAACTATGCAGGAAGACCATGGGAGTTACGCTGCTATATGGAATAATGCATTATTAGTTAAAGAAATTGCAGTAAATACTGAAGTGGTATGTTTTATGCATTAATAATCTAACCTAACGTTCATGCACGTTATATTGTGCACTGATAACTTTAGATTTTAGATTTTGCAAAAGATTTGGATTTTTTAAAATGTTTTTTATAATAATCTATAAATATAAATACATGTTTGCTTTTTTCAGAATAATTTGTAGATATTAATGCATGAAGGCTTTTCCGTTGTCCTTTTGTATATAGCTTTGTTTATCTCTTGGGGGGGAAAAAAATTGCAAAAGCCTGTAATATATTCTGCCCCTGTCTGCAGGTGAAGGGAAAAGCAGTGTTTGTTACAGGTTGTGACACTGGATTTGGCCATGCACTTGCTAAACATTTGCACAAGCTTGGCTTCACAGTCTTCGCTGGATGTCTTCTTAAGGTATTGATTATATATACAAAGACTACTTACTTACTTAACATCCCTTCAAAAGTGAGAATGATCAGCTTCTCAGTCTCAACTCACTGCCTGATGTTGCACTTAAAGTTTTTATGTTACTGTAACATGTCACATCAGATTTCGAATTCACTTGGGAGCATGTTATCTTATTGTCATGCATTAGTGGAACTAAGGTGACATGTCCTGCTTGCAGGATAAAGGTGGGGAGGGTGCAAAGGAACTGGAGGAATTTCATTCAGATCGAATGAAAGTGGTCCAGCTGGATGTCTGCAGTGATGAGCAGGTGAACCAGGCTGTGGAATATATCAAAGACAACCTACCTGACTCAGAAAAGGGTAAATAACTCAGTAACTTTAATCAGTTACTTAGACTTAAAAGGTTAGCGTGTTTGTACATTCACAGACTTTTTTTCCTCTCTGACGATCTGTCACCGGTCATGATCCAGGTCTGTGGGCTTTGGTGAACAACGCTGGGGTGTCAACGTTTGGAGAAGTAGAGTTTACCTCCATGGACACCTACAAGCAGGTGTCAGAGATCAACTTGTGGGGCACGATCAGGGTCACCAAAGCTGTTCTGCCGCTAATCCGGAAGGCCAAAGGTCAGCAGCTAAAAAATAACACTGTATATTTCATGTTAATACTTGATGAAGAAGTTAAAAAATGTCCAAAATGGCCGTGTCAAACTCCTACCACTTACAGGGACATGCACCTCGGGTTTTACTTATGTCATCATTTTTCTGGATTAGGGTTAGGGTTCCTATTAAAAGAAAAGAGTGGGGCCAACCAGTAAGTTGTGTCTCATGATTTCTGTGAGGAATGCTGACAATGCAAACAGGCCTTAAATCGAAAGACAATTTTTTTTTCTCCATAATGAAAAACATATGCAAGCACTTTTTCACCAGAGTTGCAAAGTGCTTGCAAGAAACTCAGAAGGCGTTAAAATTATGAAAATTTGCATGAAAAGTAAAACATAATCAAAAGCCAAATAAAGTGTCAAACAGGTGATTAAAAGAAACCAAAAAGCTTAAGTAATGTGGCTTATAGAGGGTTGTAGGTGCAGCGACAGTTTGATAGATGTTTTAAAGTAGAGCAAAGAGCAAATCTATAAAACTTGACAAAACTTGTCTGCACTTGTCCACGGTTATTAATACATTTCTACTGAATGCTTTATCAAGAAATTTAATTAAATTACTTTCTTATCTAAACACAGCTCCGGGGCATTTTCCTGTTCAGCATGTCTTTCAAACGGTTAAACGTTTGACCTGAAGGTTTAACAAGCTCTTTATTTGTCATTGCACAACACTGTTCATGCAAATTCAGCATTTGTTCTCATCAGATGTTTGGTTGAAGGAGAGTTTGAAAGCCTGACTTCATCTGTCTTGCCCACATCTCCGCAGGCCGCGTCGTGAACCTGGCCAGCATGTACGGGAGGATGGGAAATATCATGCGCTCGCCTTACTGTGTGTCCAAATACGGCGTTGAAGCCTTTTCTGATTGCCTTCGCTATGAGATGAAGTCCTGGGGAGTAAAAGTGTCCATAGTGGAACCTGGAAACTTCATCGTGGCCACCGGCATCATGACCCGTGACATTGTGGCCAACACGGCCAATAAGCTGTGGAATGAGGCACCCTCGCATGTGAGGGAGGATTATGGGAAATCCCACTTCGAGCAACACATGGCTCTGATGCGCTCTTACTGCAACAGCGGGCAGAAGGATGTGGCCCCCGTTTTAGATGACATCACCGATGCCATCACATCCAAGCGTCCTTACACGCGATACAACCCCATAGAGCCACACTGGTGGATCAGAGTGCAGCTGATGACCCATCTGCCCGGCGCCATATCCGACTTTCTTTACTTCTAAAAAAAGAAGCTGTTCCTGTTCTAGCATTCTCCCTTTCACTCCTGTCAGATCACAGATAGCAGCATTTTCTCCAACAACGTAGCACTACGCAGATCTACAAACTTAACCCCGAAGAGGGTCTCTGCTATGTATTCCTCAACACTACCAATCATTCACTGATCAAGCCTTAAAACTTAATAGTTTTTTAAACTATAAGTATATTATTGCACTTTTTGTATGTCTGACAAAAATCATATCTTTATACAGATGTATTCAATGATGAGCTGTAACTACTTTGTGTTGATTGTCCGCAGGGCTTTGACATACTCGCAGCTATCGTTATTGCTTCTTGTTTTATCTTCAAAACAACAACAACAAAAAAAAAGGATTGTGTTTGTTCCCTTATATCTATTTTCCCTGATACCATTAATGTTTTGCCTTATGGGAATCTGTTGGAGCCCCGCTGGTGCAAGGACCAAAAGCTGGTAGAGCTCAAGAGAAAGCTCCTGCTGTCCTGTTGTGGCTGAGTCCGGAACAAACCCACGTCAGCTACTGTAAATCTGGTGGTGAGATTTGGCTCGACTTGCCACAAAGTTACGTAACAACCAACACAAGCCCACTTTGTCTCCCATGGGCCATGAGATCCTGTGCGCTACTTAGACAGTGAGGTTGATTAATTTGATTAACGGGCAAGCTTGCACATAAAGGCCTTCCACTCCTTCCCACCTTCACAGGGGGGGAAAAGTATTTTGTACATGGAATGATGTGAATGAATAGAGTGTTTTATTTTGAAAATTTTACAGGCACAGAATCACTTTTTTCCAAGAATGATTTGAAATAAATTGACCAAAATGTGAACAAGTTCTGTTGGTTTGATTTGAGGTTATTAAGCCTGGGTGGTTCAAGTAGGTGTAATAATATAAACGGCCACTAAGTGGCACACATGCATCATATAAAACGACCACTGCCGTCCTCATGCATGAATCATGTGCTGTCTATCAGTTAATGTCCCAATTTCAGCTGCATTTTAATCTCATTATAGCACAGAAAAAAGAAAATCTACCCAGTTTTAATACAGTTATGACATTTAAACGTGAGACCGAGCTTTTAAAACCTCTCGACAATTAGTTCATTTTACAATTAAGTGAGGTACTGCTTTAAGATAATGATAAAGTGAAAGCACCATCCTTTATCAACCTTTTCTGACAGTATTCAAGCATTATGACGCATAAAAACAAACAAAAATAATCATTTTTGTATCGTTTATTACGTCTTTTGAACACTCTAATAAACTCTTCTAAATTATTACACCTGAAGACGATCTCCCCTCCATAAAAACAGTATTAAGAGCATGACAATAAATTTCACAGCACTGCCTTTATCATTCCACAGCATGGATCTGTTTTCTTCCCTCTCTCTCTCTCTCTCTTTCTTTCTTTCTCTCATACAGGAAAAAAGCTTTGTGAGACAAAGAACACCATAGAAATGTAAGCAGCACAAAAGCACCAAAGTTTAACACAGGGTCATTTGCACGGAATATTATCAAGAAATGGATCTTAATATTCAAGATTATCTCAGGCAGTCAGGAAGCAAGGAGCTCAAGCTGCGATGCAGTTCTCCATCATTAAAAATAGTCTGATAAACAAGCTCTTGATAATATTCCTCACAAGTGACTACAATGTCATTTTTAAGCAGATTTAAAAATCATTTCTGTACAGCTACAAGGCTCTGCTCATGCGGCCTCCGTTGGTGTAAAATGAAAAAGATCCCAGTTCATAACAATATCTATGCAGGGAGATACTGTAGTTCTGTATTTGAATATCAAGTAAAACATTTACGTATTGAGGATTTCTTTTTACATATTTAAGTGGCTAAACTGCAAAAGTGAATCTCTTACACTAGTCTTATATGAAATGCATACAGACATTTGAAAAAAAAACAAAACAAAAAAAAAAAACTTTTTCCTTGGAAACCATGACAGTTTCTTCACAACCAACAATATGTGATACCGTTAACGTGAGGTGCTCATACATATGAGATTCAGGTCATGATTACATCACACCTGGGGGGTTATGTTTCTGAATGAACATCAGCACATATTTTTATACTGTACATTTAGGCATTCACTGTTCAATTAAGAAGTTATACTCGATGAAATCAGCAAAGGTAAGGTCACTTGAAACTACACACAAGACCACCTAATGGGCATTTAATGCATGACAAAAAAAAAAAAAAAAAAGACATTTTTTTCAGCCTACATCAACAACACGAGCGCTCGATGAGGAAATATCCTCCTCTGCAAGGATGTTTTTAGACGTCGCTCACCGATCAGACTTAACTGACGCACATGCAAAGCTTCAACCAAATAGCACGCAAGTGGTGACAAGAGAAGAGGAAGAACAAGATAAACTATTAGGGGGGAATAAACTAAAAAGGGGACACTGAACCTTTGGTTGACAGAAAGCTGTGAAGGCACATTAAAATCTCCTCCTAAATCCTTCAAACTGGGGCACATTGCGTTGGCGTTTGTCACTTTATTGCTGCGTAATAACGCAGATGCTGCAGAGCTGGAAGTCAGGGAGGAAATTTCACAAAAAAAAAAAAAAAAAACTGGGTTGCTGACGGCAGTTGATTACTGCTGAGGGCAAACTATTTCGCATAAAGTGTCAGGAAAAAAAATAAATGGCACCGATACAAAGCAGCCAGGGATTGGATGTAATAAATGAAAGGATTTCTGTAACCTAAATACTTATCTGGTGATTATAACAGAAACCAAAGTGGGGAGGGGGGTGAAATTGAAGGGAATACAGGCACAAATGTGCTAAACAACTTAAAGTATTTTGTTACAGGTTAAATTGAAATAAATCTTGGGGCCCAAAAATGAACAAAAAAAAAGAAAAAAAGCATTCAAGAGAAACAATCCTGTGATTTAGGTTTTGAACCGTCGTTCAGGTATCAAACAAGACCTTTCGAGTCCTGACAGAAGCTTTTTAATCCTGGAATGTTTTTGAACTGTTGAGCAAAGTGTGTTTAGTTAAATCAAACGATAACTGCAGGTGTATAATTAGAACGTGACATTTCCAACCCGTCATAAATTAAATCTATGCTAATTGTTTTCACTGTTTATATTTCATCTTCGAAAGCTCCAGTACAGCGAAAAAGGCTTAAGCAGTCACACAGCTCTTGTATGAGCAGCTCTGTCAATCATCTGGGGAATGGAGAGAAAAAAAAAAGTTCACACACGTTTTTTGCTTTTTGTGGCATGACTGACTTTTTATCGTGTTTGGACTGACTCGACCTTAAGAACTCTCCCAAAATACTGCCATTCAAAAATCCTTTATTCTCTGCTATGATACATCAGCTTTGGCCTCCGTTCATTTCCCCACCCGTACACGACTGGGAGCGGTAATCCAGATACTCTTATTCAGTGAAACAGATTCTCCAAGTCTCCTCCCTAGATACTACTTTTGTTTTTTTTTTAAAGGGTCCATTTTTTCCATTTCTTCTCTATGAAATCCTTCTGCCTCCCTGTCTCCCTCCTCTTTCTCTCTCTCCCCTCCTCTTCCTCTGTGCTCGGGTCCAACTGACCACAGCTGGAGAACTAATCATCACAAGCATCGTGATCATCATCGTCGTAGCCGTCGCCGTCGTCGTCATCATCATTTCTAAGCCCACTGCTGGAGCGTCTCCCCACCAGCCCCGCTGCAGCTTTGATCACAGGCACTGGCACTAGCTGCCCTTCAAAACACTTCAACACTACTTGGTCCACTTTCACTCGACAAAGACCTGTACTGTAACTATAAACCACGGTTTTCTGCAGAAAACATTTAGGCGCACTGTATTCTAACTTGACACTAACCATGCATTTGGAAAAAAAAAAAAAAGCTGGATTCCCCAAGACTGGAAGACTAATTCCCATGGAAATAAATCCCCAGATATGAAACATTTTAACCCAGTTTGCTTTTCTTAAACCAGAATTTAACTCCTCTATTCCCTAAAGTGATCACTAAATCAGGAGTAGTGACATCACCCTCTGGACTGCCCGGACTGGTCCTCCATTTCCTTTCCCCAACTCTGGCGGGTTGTTTGGAAGCAGCTCTGTTGTTAGCATGCGCCCTCCTCCCCCTCTGACACCCCACCCCACCCCCGCCCTCCTCCACCCTCATCTCCAGAGAAATATCTCCTTTGGCAACACTGGGAGGACGCATTGGCTGTCAGTCACACTCCAGCATGGAGGGGAGGGCTGGGGGTGGGAGGGTCAGCCCTGTTCTGAGGAAGTCATCCAGACTATGACGGGAAAATACATTTTGACTCTTTGCATGACCTTTATGCGCGTGGAAACCCCCTCTATATCCCTCAAGCCGACTCTCAATATCTCATCTAGAAGAAACAGTGAAAGGTGTGAGGAAACTGTTCTGCTTTAACCACCACAGTCTGCCATGCCTCGGCTTTGTAAAATTCACATGACATGGATACAGCAATATGTGAGACAAGCAGTGTACAAAAAGAAAGCTCGAATAACTAGTTTTGACCTTTCACAAGAAGAGGAATCCTCCAAAATCCTCCAAAAGAAAAACAGATGCGTGCAAGTTTTATTTTCCCATCTCTACCATCATGACCCTAACAGAACTGTATCAATAAATATATTTTGGTCACTTAATTTTTATTCATGATTAGTAGTAAGCAGAAGTTGTGAATTAGTGAGTCCACAACTGTAAAGAATGAATTAAGACAAGACAACATAAAAAAAAACGAGTTGCATGTAGACTTCTAAAGGTTAAACTCTGAATCCGCTAACATCTGAAAAACTCCTCATACGGGTGGTTGTTGTGTATTGGACACAGTTAAAAAAAAAAATCATCACATTTTAAAAAGAAACTGTTAAAAGGATTATATATTATCAACAAAAACAAAACAAAAAAAAAAATTAAAACTAAATGCAACTCTAATAGATATCAAGGTGGAAATACATGGCATTGCCTATGACCTAACACATCTGGATAATTTAAAATAGGCGACCAAGAGGTCTGTAGTCAACTCTTCAGGAGTCCATAGTCTTTTTGTCTCCCTTTTCCATTCCTCCGTGTCTCTCCCATGCTTTTTCCATACCTCCTCTTGGAATGCACACAAATCGGGCATTTAAGTCCTGATGATGTGTTAAGTCCTCAGGCTGGGAGTTTAAATGTTAGTGTGTGTTCTGGCATACGTATCTGTATGTATATATATATTTTTGTATATATATATATATATATATATATATTGATTCAGTTAATGTATAGGAGTGTGTGTGTGTGCCTGTGAAGTGTGTGTTTGCTTGCATCTGTGTGTGTGAGTGACAGAGAGGGATCAGGAGGCAGTCAGGGCCTTGATCAGGTACAGTTTGTCTCCCTGCTCGCTGGTGAAGATGGGGGCCTTTTTGTAGTGTTCAACAAGCTCTTCCATAGAGTTGAACTTACGCTGTCCAATGCAGTAAAGGTTTTCCTTCAGCTGCACTTTGAAATGCTTGTTTTTGCTCTGCGCCTTTAGGGAGATGGAGAAGTCGTTTGGCTATGGAAAGAGAAGAAAACACAAGGTTTTATTATCAGATGTTGACGCGTGCCTTCAGACAACAGTGACTGTGTACATTTATTTCATGTCACATTTTACAATATGTGTCAAATAAAATCTTGATTGCAATGTCTCAGACTGCTCAATATCAATCTGAGATATCTGATTGTGCAATGACTGTAAGATAAATAAAAGTGCTGTAATGTAAATAGACAACAAAAGATTTTACAGCATTTCTCAGACAGTGTTTGATTTCTATCTCAGACAGTATGAAAGAGCCTTTGTGCTGTAAAACGTGAAAAAAATCAATGATAATTTGTACAGCAGGTGGAGGCCACTGACCGATGACTCGCTGTCTCTGATGAGGAAGTCTCCCTCTATGCCTCTCTGGTTGAGGGCCACCTCCGCCTGGTGGCGCGTCACCTTTCCGTAGTACCACTCCTTCCCCGCGAAGCGTCCGCTGCCTGATGGCGAGATGTAGTCACAGTCAGGTGTGGGCGGCCCGGCGGGCCCTGCTGCGGGTTTATGGGAGGAGGAGTCCAGCACGGTGACGTAGTTTTTAGGCACCAAGCCAAGCTGTCCGTCTGCTTTGCGACACTTCCACCACTCCGGGTCGTTCTCGGGCTTCTCCACCACCTCCATCACCTCGCCCTTTTCAAAGTTCAGCTCCTCGTCGTTGCCTGAGCTGAAAGGGTATAGCGCCTGAACTGTGTGCAGCACTCTGTTTCCGTTAGTGGTGCTGTTCACCACAGCAGCCAGCTTCTCCGTTAGCGATCCTGCTGGGTCTCCCGGCCCACCCATGCCCCCTCCCCCTGCCGTCCCATCCACGTCCTCCGTCACGTAGTTGGACGGGAACCAGCCAGAGCGTCCATTGTAGCTGCCGCGCCACCAGCCGTCGCTGCATTTCTCCATCACCACCACACGTGTGCCTTTCACCAGCGACAGCTCGTCCTCGCGCTCTGCTGTGTAGCTGAACTTGACGAGGGCGGGCAGGTTGAGGTCGTACAGACGCTCGCCGTTGTCTGCATACATGTCTGTGTCTGCGTTGGAGGCTGTGTCTCTCATACCCCCCTTTCTGCTCTTCACCTTCCCAATTCCTAGAGAAAATAATCAACAAAAGGTCTTAGAGTTTACAGGGCAAACATCTTCATCATCTACACTAAAATTAAGCTCTGTGAATTAGGTCAGAAACTTAATTACAAGGCAAGGGACATCCTGAATTAGCAGGCAAACATCCCTTTTGGTCTTTATGTGTGCATTCACTTTAAGTCACCATTTCACTCAAAACAAAAGTCCCTGGAATTCAAATATTCACATCCTTCCACTCATGTAGAACAAGTCTCGACAGAAAACAGAAACCGCACACACACCATTAAAATTAGAGAAAAGAAAAAAAATACCACTAAAAATTCAAGGGAGGAGAAAGAAAAATCCCAGACAAATACCAAGCAGCGATAATAAGCATTAGAGGTTGTGCTAAAATACGGGGAGGGTGGGTAAGTAGGTCTACAAAATCATTCCCTTTCCACATTACAGTCGTCTAACCCCCCACACTTCAGATCCAAATACATTCTTGGGGATTAGGTCTAGGTGCTGAGGAAACAAAAAAAGCAACAAAGCGTGCTGGTGTGGTTCTGAGAGGGATGAAAACTTGTTTTGGCATGAGCCTGTGAATCCTGTAAAAATGAAAAAAAAAAGGTACACAGTTCTATCAAATTACCGCCACCTAACATCGAAAATTAATTACAAAATAACACTTGCCTTGAACTATGTGGGCAAAAGGGCTCAGTCGCATTTCATTGTTGCTAATCACATTGCACTAATCACCTCGGCTGACCTGACACCTGCGGCCTTGCTTGCACAGCAGCTGGATACCAAAGTCTGCCCCATTTCTGCCAACAATCTTTTTAGCTCTCCTTTCTCCCTTCCGTCCACACAAACTACCCACTCCAGCCAAACCTCCCAACCCCCCACTTTGCTCCAGGCGCCCCACTGAGCTGACCATTTGACTTCGGTGTAAAGCAGGGATGATTAAAGAGGACATATTCATCAAGACTTTATCAACTGTGGGCAGGCACAGGGAGTAGCTTTTTCTGTCTGTTTGCAGGCTAAATGTCAGCTAGTCAAACAGAGAACGACCACAGGGAGAATTTCATCATGAATGCAGTCAAACCTCTTGGCAAAGTGTAAGACCTGCATTCAGTGCGCCTTCTCTAAACAGCCCACAGGCTAACAGAAGGAGGATTACCGGACCCTTTAGCCCTTCCTGGGTAATGGAGCCTGAAGGCCAAGATTTGGCAGGACTGTGGTCATCGTCTTACTGGACAAGAATTTCCACTTGGCAGCCTGGTATGTTAACAGTTGTATGAAGCAAATGTGTAGGGAGCAGTGGACGCAGGAGTGAGATCACACCTTCTTCCAACTTTCCAAGAGACCAGAAAGCAGCTCTGAGACTCACAGCCTGATCTCTCCGTACATGACCTTTCAGAAACAAGAGAAGTAACAGTCCACCTTTTGCTACTTCTTGCAAAGTAATTATGTCATAACTGTTATTATCACAGGACCATGGCCTAACTAATGATGCTGGCAAGCCAGACTAAAGCTGAGGTAGACACTGATACCAGACGCAGCAAGCAGACCAAAGTAGTGACTGTTTCTGATTACGTTTGCAAGGCTATTGCTTGCATAATCCAAAGTCAGCTAGGTGAAATTATACAGGAAGGCTGGGTGTAGTCTCCAGGACTGTGCTGGGAGGATTGTGTGTGTGTGTGAAGTTGTGTGTGTGTGTGTGTAAGTTTGTTTACTGAGCGAGGAACGTGACTAATTTGTCACAACGCCATACTGAATCTGTTTTACCACAGATGAACTGTTACCGAAAAGTGTCCGTGACTCAAGGAGTGCAGACAAATTTCATGGTAGTGCTCTAAGTCCGACGTCGAATTGCTTCCAGGTAGACCCTGTTATTAGTCACACACACACACACACACACACACACTCACACACGCATACACACAGTGCATAACTACAGACTCCAGACATGGTGTTAAGAGCTGATGTCTGTGTGTGGAGGTTAGGTCTAGTTATGTCTCTATGCAGTGTGAAGACCTCAAAAGGAAGAGGTGGAAAAAGACCAGATCAAGACCAAAACAACAATATATCAATCCATCCATCGATAAATTTTACATGAAGATGAAGGCCGCAAAACCTGGGGTTGAAGTTTCTTTGGCCATCACATGCCAACACAAACAGCAAACTCCTCTCAAATGATTAAAGCGATACAAAAGTGGCACAGAAAGAAACTACTGCTTAAATATCACATGTGGAGGAGGTAAACATGTTCATGCAGGTGCAGGCCCCAGGATGTATTCTGTGCACAGTTGGAAATGACCTAGTTTGCTCCAAACAAAGGTTAGGGGTCAACCCCGCATAAATAAAATATCTTTTAGCTCCAGCTGCAAATGGAGCAACTGGGAGTTTAAATACTTTATCTTTCCAGCCAGGTAACACAACCCTTATCAGTTTCCCTAGTCTGGGATTTTTATTTGCCGCTTCCTGCTGCAGTCACACGAATGCTTTGCATTAAAAAAGCACAGAGGCCAAGACCACTGCATTTGACTAGATGTTCAATCTAAGCCAAGGCAGTAAAGGGAAGTGGGGATTTGCCTGCACCTCTACAGGTAGATGATACAGGGAGCAGATAAGGGTTATTGAGGGCATCTGCCTCTCTAAGGGGGCCATCTGTCACACTGTTGTTAGTTAATTGCTGAAATTCACCTGTGTGGCACAGAAGAACAACTGTGAGTTTGTGCTTCCTTTTACAATTTAGCAAAGATCCTAATCACACCTGGATCTCACAGCAATTGCACAGCATTGTACTGCTGAAAGAAAGGTACTGTCTTCAACGATGGACTTGGCTGCATTCTGCTCAACTGACGATGTCAGATATTAGGGGATAATTTTTGATATTCAGCTGGGTTTCTAAGTTCTATGTAGGTGGACTAAGAAGCCAATTTTAGGTCATTTAAATTAACAGACCTCTAAAAGGAATTGTGAGTAGCACTAAAAAGGTGGAAAGGAAATAGGAAATATATTTGACTGCAAACAACGGGACTGGAGAACTTGTGTGGTATAAGGGGGGAAAATACACATGTAATAACTAAAACGTAAAACTATATGTCTAAAAAAACCACCAAGAGCTAGCTGAATTATGTAGTGAAAAGTTTTAACTGTAATGTCAGCGTATGTATGGTTACATTTGGGTGCTCTAAGCTGCACATTGTCTCAGGGTAAAAGTTACACAGTTACAATGACTGGGCAGTCTGAGGTAAAGCACTTCAGACAGGACTCATAACTCTCATGACAGACACGTCACCAGTTATTAAGACTGAAGCTGATCAATTATGGGACAGTTCATCTCACCAGCAGACCACAGAACTTTCCAGACCTGCAGCCTTTAACACCATGCAACCACGTGCAACGAGCAACATGGTTTCATAAACCATCCGTTTAAACCAAATAGTTAAAATAACTAACCTCACGATGACTTTCATAAACATATATAGTCAAAGTAGCTGGTTGAAATTGAAAAACTAAAAATATGTACTGGTTTGCCCCCACCCCCAACATTTACACCAACTTCTCCAGAACTGAGGTAAAGGAAGACTTCCTCTAAGTGACCATGACTTATCTACCCACCTTAACTTAACCCCTAACACTACCAACTGCATGATTTCTGCATTTGTCTTAGCAAATGTGGTGTCTGAGCACTTCCCCTGAAAACCCACAAAACCATGTCACTTATTCTGCTGCTACCTGGAAAAGGTCTTGGTGAGAGAGAAGTGACATAAAACAGTGCTGTGCACTGGAAAGTTATCTATTTCAAATGTCAGATGCTTTTTTCCTGTGCATTTCCTTAGAGAAGGTTGCAGAGGAAGGATATCGTGTTGCGTCAGACAGCAGTAAATCACTGCAAACAATAACAAAAAGCCTTAACCTGCATATGTTAAACCCCTCCGCAAAGTTCACTTTTTGTTTACAGATGAGGCGCACAAGCCGGAGGAGAAGAAAGTGTCGTAGGAGTTTATTTGGCTACCAGTGACAGGCAGGAACTAGTTTTGTTTTTTAACTCTGGTCTCCCTGCGCTGGCTGGCTGTCCATTGTCTTTCACGGCCCTTTCGACCCTTCGGCTTCCCTCCATTCCAGGGCTCTTCCTCTGTGGACGACAACACCCCGCGTCAGGCTGTCTGACAGTGTCTGAACATCCCCCTTCTGGAACATAACACGATCACTGGGACAAGTTCAGCAGAAGTGAAATGGCTCACGAAAACAAAACCCTAATATTTACAGTGAATCCCTTTCGTATGCTAAATCGCAATTATAGCCAGGTTGCCTAATTACTATGTAGCAACAGTCATGCCATCACTGGCGAGACTGTAGGCTCCCAGAAAGCACTGCACTGTACATGTTCATGGCAATTCATAGCCTGACAACAATGTGTCACTGGCATTCACCAGACATGTGACGTTAAACGGCAACCCTAAGCCATATGGTCTTGCACGAGACTTAGACATTAAATGTAATGATACCACATGCAGTCAGAGAGAGTCAGTCAAAATGAACTAAAAGGGAAGACACGCAAGAGTGAATAGGCATATTTTTCGATGGGGAGGGGTACAGGCTTTTCTTTTAAGACAGCAGCTTCAATCAAGCCGCTAACATGGCAGACTGATGGCTACACAGGAAACATGCAAAGCTCTTTCAACTTCAGCCGTCAGAGACATCAAAGCAGGCAGCCATCAGTGTCTGTGACGGAGCAGAGGGAAGGATGGACGCTCGGCCCTCCATTTGGTCTTTACAGCATTACTGTCAGAGGCTACGCCAAGTAAAATCCTTCCTGACGGTAAAACAAACAGGCTGTATTAAGTCCAGCAATTATCAACTTTGTTTTCGAAAGCCAAGTGGTTGTGATTCGAGCCAGGTTGTTGATGTTTGTGTAATTATAAATCTCTGCAGCAACACTGGAAAGATTACATCACTCTGAAACTGCTGTTGCAGCATTTCGATCTGTAAAATGTTTTTACGGGAAGCAACCTTTTGTCACTTGACCCATTTTTCTCACTCTTTACTCTGGTAACCCACATTTCAAGTACATTTAGTGGAATAATCCCCTCCTGTTAGAACCAATATCTCAGCTCAATAAAAGTTCATCCTTTTTTTATTTTGATAAAATAATAAAGCAACAAATGTCATGACACTGATACTTTTATTGGTTTAAATCAACAAAAAAAACAAAAACAACAACAAAAAAACCCTTAAAAATATTACTTGGAGAAAGAATATAATTAGTGTGTAGCCACAACATAAAACTCAATTATAAATAGGACTGGGTGTCATTTAAATCATTTTAATTTAAGTGCTAACACAATTCCTAAAGTTTGGTACTAATAATGTAACTATTGAAGACGTGCTTCCCAAAAAGACATTTCTCCCCATTTCACTCTGGAAGCAATTGTTTTTAAATGTTTGCAACATTAATTTATGTCAGAAATTAACCAATCAAATAAGTAAATAAGATTACAAAGCTGGCGTTGCATGACTGCTCAGAGTTTTAATCTTGTTTGCTTATTTCTTGATTTAATTAAGTTCAAAAATAGTTTTGAAGTGTAATAGCCAGCAATACAGAGGACATGGACTTTGATAAAACAAGGACTAATCGATAACCGTTTTTAGACCAAACATAAAATATTTCAGTTCTTCACAGGAGGTTTTTACTTTCAGACAACCACCAAACCATTCAGATCAGGAAATGAGACAGCTGAGGGTTGGACCAGCCAGCAAAAATGACTGGTTTCAGTGTGTCACATGTGCCTATTTTCTGTTTTGTCTTATTAATATTGAAAGTACATCGATGGTTGTTTAGGGTTAGGGCACCAAACACATGTGCTAGCTTGGCTTGGCTTGGCTTGGCTTGGCTCGGTCTGACTTGGCACAACGGCCCAGTGGAGCAAGGATTTGCATTTCCATTAAAACAGGCCTAACTGCTCAAAGGTGTGTCTTTCACTGATGACACGCCTATCTTAAGTTTTTTTTTTTTCAACAACACAGCACGGCAGGTAAAAGAGATTCAGTTAGAAGCTCTGAGAGTACTGAAGGGCGAACACAGACACTGAAAAAAAACCAACCTCTCTCTCTGCTCTGCAGCACAAACATGAGCTGAGTCTCACAAAATACAGGAAAAGGAAGGTCGTCACAGGTCAGCAAGACGTGTCCATAACACACTTGGAGGCAGGTCAGACACGCTTTGGCCCTTCTCTGTATGGAGATGCTCCATCTCAGACACCTGCTTGCCACAACTCAGCAGGTTTAAAATGCTAATGGAAACACAAATCAGCCACCATGCTTTGACTCTAAAGGTGTCAATGAGAAATCCCTATGAACAACTTTGAGTTTTGGACTGTTGTTAGGACAAATCAACAATGTGACCAGGGGCTCTGGCGGCGATTTTTGCTATTAGGTGATTTTTTGCAGATTAGAGCTGCATCTAATTTTTTTTTCATTATTATCAACTAATGTTCTCATTATTTTCTCAAATAATCAATCCCAAGTTTTGTCTTTAAAATGCCAGACAATCGTGAGATGTCTTTTAGATATCTTGTAGAATTTTCCACAGTGCAAACTGTTGTCCTTTAATATCCAACCAACAGTCAAAACCCATGTGAAAAGCCTTAACAAGCAAATTAGAAAAAAGAAAAAGAGACTAAAATGTTTATTCAACCTTTGAAATAGTTACCGGGTAATTTTTTGTCAAGCAACTAGTTGTTCTGGCTCTACTATAAACCAACTACTACATCAGTTAATCAAGACAATAATATGTGCGTCAGTATATACGAAAGATAATCTTTAGCATGACAGACACAAGGAGCTGTGCTGTAGACATTACCACAGTTTTCTACTAACATGTTGACAGCAACGGTGAGTTTTCGACAAGCCCAGACCACTGCTCACTTCCTCTGATCCCTTCACGGCAATAGGTAGAGGAAAGCAAAGCAGAGTGGACAGCCAGACAGGAGAAAAATATCTCAGGTCCCTGTGGCGTTGACATTTCAGCCACCAGTGTCTTAATTATCGTTATGTGTTTTGCTTTTCTGGTCGAGAAACGGGACAACAAACAGTGGCTTGGAGAAAAGGAGCAAGAGTTGGAAAGAGGGAGTGAAGGATACAGACTGCCAGAGAGTACAACAGACAGACCCCGCACAATGATTCAACTTCCTTTTAACTTCTCACTTCCTCTCTGGCCTGTACTCCTCCAAAGCTCAGGGTGAAATGTGGCTCAAATTAGAGTTTCCGCTCGCTGGGGAGGCTGAGAAACAGGAAAACAGAAGGGAGGGGAAAGAGAAAGAAAGAGGAGACTAACAGCTCTCAGTTTACACAAGCGAATGGCTTGTTAGCTCATCTCTAGCTTCTTCTCAGTCCTTTACACACTCTCTTTAGGCTATAAGCAGGGCTGGTCAGCAGCAGAAACATGCACACACACACACACACACACACACACACACACACACACACACACACACACACACACACACACACACACACA